>CM053404.1:21825394-21854647 GCA_028644305.1 Xerus rutilus
ACTCAATTTATTGATGGGTGGATTAGTAACATCACATTGTTAAGGTGTGTGGAGAAGGGAGAGAGGGGTCATTGGGGGCCATTATAATAACCTACCACAGACAGCTTCAAATGTTTCCTTAATACTGTCCTACTATCTATATCCTCTCTGTCACTCTAGGAAGTAAGAACCACCTGGGTACTTTTGTTGAAGGAGACTAACTTCTGTGTTTTCTTATAAAAGAAAAATAATATAGACTCATGGGAGAAAATTTAGAAACACTGTCAAAGCAAAAGAAAGAAAATCATACTCACCTATAATACCAATACCCAAAAATGACCAATAGGATTTAGGCACATGTCCATCAAACCTTTGTTCTAAAATATTGGCTATCGGGCTGGGAATGTAAATCAATGATAGAGCTCTTACTTAGCATACTCGAGGCCCTAGGTTTGATCCCTAATACCACATATAGTAATAATAATAATTTTAAAATGAAATATTGGTGATAATATGTGGTCTACAAGACTCTTTTATTGTCACTTTCTTGCCAGGCACTGTGCTGTATATTTTGCATAAATTACCTCATTTAATACCACAATCCTGTGAAATAGATAATATAATTATCATCATTTTCTTTATAGAAGAGGAAATTGAAACTTAGAGACCTTAACTTTCTTCATGTTATGTGTTTATGTGTGCATCTTATTCTGTCTTATAACTATCTTGTTATATTATATGATTCACATTTTCCTGTTTGATTGCTTCTGAACAGGCTGAATTAAAATTGAAAATCAGGGCTGGGATTGTAGCTCAGCGGTAGAGCGCTTGCCTTGCATGCGTGAGGCCCTGGGTTCGATCCTCAGCACCACATACAAAGCAATGAAATAAAGACATTGTGTCCATCTACAACTAGAAAAAAAATTAAAAAAAAAAAAAAAGAAGGCGAAGCGCTTTAACACACTGCAGCCCTGTGTAGCTTGATCTCTTTCCAGAGCTCCACAGTCACCTTTAAAAAAAATAAATAAATAAATAAATAAAATAAAATTGAAAATCAACAATGACTCTACAATATTTGGGATTTTCTAGTTCCTGGCCGTGTTTACCTCTTGAGCCTGTCAGGTGGTTGCAGATTAGAACAAAAAAATGATGCATGCTTTTCACTGCAAAGTACTAGCTTTGACATTTTAATCTTTTATAAGAGCCTCAAGCCTTGATTTTGCACAGTGGGCTGGTGGAGAATACAGCATCTGATTTTTTTTTTTTTTTTTGACTGTTCTAACACATTTCCTAAAAACCCAGCAGTGTGAGCACAACGGTGGAGCACATCCACCTCCAAGGAGCCAGACTGGTAACAACAGCCATCAACAACCATGGTGAAACCAAAGTCTTTTTAGGTATAAAGTGTCTGTGGTTCAATGTCAGATTCTACCTTTTGTTTATCACCTAGTTCTCAAAAAATGAACACATCCTTCCAGTGACACGGGCCTTACATTTCTATCTTTAATCTCAAAATGTTGCATATTCTAAGGCAAAAATTGGCAGAAGTTTGGGACAAGTGGGAGGGGACTGGCAGCTGGAAATGTCTGGGAAGAGAAATGCAGCAAGGTCCCTTTTTACATAAAATCATAGAGTAAGAATCTGAAAAGATGTGAAAATAGCAAATGTAATAGGAGAAGCAACATCAGTGCTCAAAATAAAATAAGGTACTTCACATTTACTTTATAAGCTTAATGTTTATTTGTTCTTGTTTATGATTCACCTCAATTTCTAGCTGTCAGAAATAAAAGATTCAGAAAGCTTTGCTGGAAAGATTTTTAGAAATAAAGCCCTTTAATCCCCTTATTAAACCAGTACTCACAGTTCTCATTTCCAGCCAGTCATACAATAAGAAAGATAAACTTAGGAACAAAGCACTTTACTAATAAAAAGGAAACATTTGTATAGGCCTGGTATTGCTTTTTATTTAGATGTTATTCTGTTTTCAATTTATGAAGACATATACCAGAATAGTAATCCTATTGGATTCAGCTTTCCTGTGTACTGATTATTTAGATGTTTAGTAGTCCATAGATATTTACCTTTAGAAATAAGCAACCCTTGAACCCTTGATTCCTAAATTTCTCTTTTGTAACAACATCATATGCCTAATCAAATGGAGATTAAAGGCTATTAAATTTAACCAAACCAGTAGTAAATTGGTAAATAAGTTACCTTTCATATGCCAATTACAATAGATTGGAAATGGCTGCTTAGAACACTGAGTTGAAATGGATTTCAAGGTTGACAGGCCAAGCTCAGAAATAGAATTCTGAGATAATGCAGTGATTATTTTTTGCCTCTGACAGGCAATGGCAGTATTCATGCCTCAGTGTTCACCCCTGTCAAGATGTAAGTGAATATTACTTTATATGAAACATCTATTTATTATTAATAATTTCTCTTAACAATCATCCCACACATATTTATTGAGTACCATGTTCCAGAAAATGTTCCAGGTATTGGAAACATAACAGAGAACAAATATACATGCACACCCACACATGAACTGACATTTGAATACAGTAAGCTCTTTCCATTATATAACATCTCATTTAAACCTCGTAATGGCCTCGCAAACTAAATGAAACAGGTGGTGATATCCACGTTTCAGATGAGGAGATTGGAGTGCAAAAAGTTGAATATACTTTCTTAGCTTAAATAAATCTGTCAAAAACAGAGCAAAACCAACCAATCAACCATCAAACAGACAAAACACTTAAAAAGCATTTTCATTACAATCAAGAATCAGATTCACCACTTTCATTCAGTACTAAGAAATATAAGAATTGAAAAAGAAGAACGAAAGCTGTTCTTTTTTTTTTTTTAATATTTTTTAGTTGTTGATGGACACAATGTCTCTATTTTATTGGTTTGTATGTGATGCTGAGGATCGAACCCAGGGCCTCACGCATGCGAGGCAAACGCTCTACCGCTGAGCTACAATCCCAGCCCATGAAAACTGTTCTTATTAAAGAGTATAGATGCTCCACAAATTCCAAGGGTTCTATAGACAAACTTAATATGAGAGTGCAACAAGATTTCTGAGTACAATATGAAATCAATATCATTTATATGCATCATCAATATTAAGTAGAAAACATAATGGTAAAAATATCTCGTTTTCAACCATGGTAACAACAGAATGTAAAAGCAATTTTGACAGAAATCTTAGTTCTTTGTAGACTTTGATAAGTTCAACCTGAAATTCATACTAAAGTACAAAGATAAAATCAACAATAGAGGGCTGGAATAGTGGCTCAGTGGTGGAGCGCTTGCCTCGCATGCGTGAGGCACTGGGTTCAATCCTCAGTACCACATAAAAATAAATAAAATAAAGATATTGTGTCCATTTACAACTAAAAGTAAATATTAAAAAATCAACAATAGATAAAAAACAATGAAGATTAAATGGAGGAATATTCACACTATCAGATGTCAGAATTTATAACAATGAAGAAAGCAAGAGACAGACAAATAAATCAATGAAACAGTCTATAGAGACTATAAACAGATTCCTACATAAATGGAAACTTGATATTGGCAAAGTTGTATTTCCTACAATGGAAAAGATGGACAAGTACCAATTAATTTTTCTTGGGAAACTGGCTATTTTTACAGAGGAAAAAAAGGTCCTTATATTACAACACACACACACACACACACTATTACAAGTGGAGCAAAGATTTTAAAATGAAAGGCATGTCTTTAAAACTTTCAAAAGGAAATAGAAGAAAGCTTCTTTGTGAACTTGATATAGGAAAGAACTCTTACACAAAGTAGAAGAAAAAATTGATAAATATAAAGTTCTATACAATAAAGATAATTTAAGCAAAGTAAAAGAGTAAGCTACAGATTTGGAGAAAGTATTTACGGTAAATATAACTAATAAAAGATTGGTTTCCAAAGTATACAAAGTATTCTGACAAAACACTCAGATAGGGCTGAGGGTATAGTTCAGTGGTAAAATGCATGCTAAAGGTCCTGGGTTCAGTTCTTAGCACTGAAACAAACAAAAGCACTAAGATAATGAACTCCTGCCACCACCATGGGGGAAGAATACAAGCAGACACTTACTTACAGAAGAACCCAAATGACAAACATTTGAAAAGGTGCTCAGCATCATTCATAATCAATTTAAAAAAATTAAAACAATAACTGCAAACCATAAAACTGGCAGAAATTTTGTCATTAGAAAGATGACAAAACTCAGTATTGAAGCAGTAGAGCAAGGGAGAGTCTCAAATACTGATCCATGCAGTCATTCAGGGACACAGGCTAATGGGAACTCCAGTGTCTTCTGATCCTGCCATTTTGAAACATGGCTTCTGGGATCTCTGCAGCAGGGAAAGCAAACTCAAAGAAGCCAATCATTCTTTTATGCTTACCCTGGAAATAACATATGCCACATCTGCTTATAGCAAAACTTGTGTCATGGCACCAATCTAACCACAAACAAGACTGAGAAATGCAGGCTTTTTGTGTGCCTGAGAAGAGGAAAATGAAATAGAAATTAATGAAAATATGGCATTCTTTCTGCCACCTTTGACAAAATTGTATAGACTTGAATGGTAGATGTTCATTTTTTTAAAAAAATATTTATTTATTTTTTTAGTTATAGGTGGACAGAATATCTTTATTTTATTTTTATGTGGTGCTGAGGATCGAACACAGTGCCTCACGCATGCTAGGCGAGCACGCTACCACTGCGCCACAACCCCAGCCCCATAGATGTTCATTTTTATTAGTCTTATAATTAGTCTGTATGTTTACATTCTTCATAATTTTTATAGAGGGGAAAATGAAGAGAGAATAAATGATCCATCCTGGGTTACAGATCTAATAAGTGGGAAATAAAACTACAACTATCTCTATAGTCTCTCTTATTTCAAGAGTAAAATCCAATAACAGAATGCAGATCATTGAATATCAAGAAATACTTATTGGATTCCTAGTATATTCCTGTCATTGAGGAGGGCACAGTCTAATGGTAAAAGAGACAGACACCTATGTAGATTATCACAATACAATGGAACATGAAAATTATGTGCAAAAGACTGCTGACCATTATAACCTGGTAATATAAAACATTAGAAACTTCTTCATGATGGTTCTGATTCCCAGAGAGTTTTTACATGTGTACTAGCAGCACATGAGGTCAAGTCATCTTCAACTGTGAGAGCTAAACTTCTGCAGAGAAGTATTTCAGGAAATGCCTGAAGTTAAACTTTGTCATGAACTCCACCTGAGTCATACCCAGCCTGTACAGGCTTGCTGGGGAGGAGCTGCTAAAACAATACAATCTTCTTTGACCTCATGACTTGGAGTTTCTTTGCTCTCCTAGGCTGAAGCACAGTAGAGAAAACCATGTTCCTGAGGGAGAGGAGATTGATCCACTGGCTATTATTACGGCCTTGTGCCTCATTGACAGGGAACACCTAAGCTGACAATTCTCAATATTTGTCACATTTGTAGAGGGCAGAGAGTAAAAGGACCTAGAACATTTTTTAGACTTTTGTTCTCTGAGACCAAGAATACAATTCTGATCATTTATCTCCTGATAGTTTCCTCAGTGTAATTTTTTAAAATTATACTTTGATAGACTGCTGTTTTTCAAAGGGGTGTCATAGTCTAGTTCATTCATTCATTCAACACAAATTTTTGAATTGGGGATATCATGATTCACAACAAAAAGCCATAGTCTCTAAACTTATGAGCTTACATTCCAGTTCAAGAGATAGACATTAATAAAACAAGTACACAAATAAATATTTTATGTATTGATAAGCATCATGAAGAAGAATAAAATGTGTTGTGAAAGTGAACAAGGGATTCTAATTTAGAATGGAAAGATTAGGGAATGCTAGTCTAGCTGGTAGTGGCTTGTTCTAGGGAAGTGGTAGAGGGAAGACAGGATGCCTGTGATATCTTTTGAGACTAAATTAATAGAACTTGGTGATTCATAGATATGTGGATGGAAGGAGATAGAATGTTTAGGATGATTCTCAGGCCTGAATCCTCAATGTAAATATTGCCCTTATATTGTCAGAAAAAATTCTCTCATCTATTTAAAAAAATGCTTAACTGTGTGTTGCATATTTTGCATGGGTGTTTTATCCCTAGACATGAATATTTCCTTACCTGGTGAAGGAATCATTGGCATGCTAGTATTCCTGCTGTATTCCAGGCCATTGGTCTTTTTTTTTCCTGTAGACAGGCTGTTGTTAAATACAGATATGTAAGGCTCTCACCCAGCAACTACTCACTCAAGTTAGTTCAAACTTTCCCAAGGGTAATTTTCAATTGAAATGTATTGTATCAAAGTCACAGGTATATTAACATGATACAAATTTCACAAGGACAAAAGAATGCACAGTTAAAAGTAAGTCTCTTTCTACTCCAGCAGACAGCCATCTATCTGCTCTCCTCAAAGTCACAACCATTATAAGTGTCCTTCAAGAGATAACTTTTGGGGGCTGGGATTGTAGCTCAGCGGTAGAGCACTTGCCTTGCATGCATGAGGCCCTGGGTTCGATCCTCAGCACCACATACAAAGCAATAAAATAAAGACAATGTGTCCATCTACAACTAAAACAAAAAAACTTTAATAAAAAAAAAAAAAAAAAAGAGATAACTTTTGTATGTGCAAATAAATATTTTGTAAACAGATGGAAAGATACTGTACACAGTGCTCTACATCTTGCATTATTTATGCATCTGAAAGATCTTTTGATATCTTTTAAATGATGGCATAGAATTTAATATTCTATGATGAAGATAATGTATTTACCCTGTCCTTTATTGATGGATATTTATATTGTTCCTAATTGTAGGCCATACAAATAGTGCTGCAATAAATAGTGTTGACATAATTCATTTTGTACATAGGAAAGCACCTCTACAGAGAACATTTCTGTATGTGAAAGACAGAACCAAAGGGCACATGCACTTATAACTTTGATATTATTATTGAATAATTCTAATTTGCATTTTTCTTACATTGAAATGGAACATCTTTTCCTATAGATGTTACAGCTATAAATTTTACCTTTTCTGTGAAGTTTGCATACTTGCTACTTTAGGTGAAAGAAACATTTCAAAATCAAAATGAATGAAATGCCTTCTTTGGTCACCCATGAGTAATGATAGCTCATCAAATCTGGTTGCACTTTCTTTTGAATATGAAGAAGCAAAGATTAATTTTGATGAAGTCACTAACCAATTTGTAGACCTTAAGTCATGGAATATTATTCATTACTGAGATAAGCTAAAATTGATATATCCTCTCTTTTTCTCAAAACGAATAAACTATTCATTCATAAGCAACATGGATAAATCTTAAGTGCATATTACTGAGTAGAAGAAACTAGAATGATAAAGCCATGAAAATTCCATAATCTGGGAAAGGCAAAACTCGTGAAGACAGAAAACAGATCAGTCAGTTATTGCCAGGGGCAAGAAGAGTGTTTATCAGGAAGAGCATGGAGAAATTTTAGAGCTATGAAATTATTCTATATGCTATTGTAGTGGTGAATACATGATTGTATCCATTGTCAAAACACAAAGAACTTTACATAACAGTGAGCCTTAAGGTATGCAAAGTGTTAAACCATAAACCAGGACAGTGGGGTTCCTAGGATGGAATGCAGAAAATGATAAAAGAGTTGAACAATATTACAAATGTATCACATATATGGGGGAAAACAGCATTGACTATCTTTGGAAATGACTAAACCTTCAAGACTGAAGAAAAAAAGGAACTGTACCTCCTCTAGTTGATATGATATGTGTTAATGGATAAAAGTTAATAATTCTGAAACAGCTGTAAATATATGCTGTGGTTGAACAAATAAGAAAATGGTGAGCAGATGGTGGGAGCCAGGCTTCACACTGTCAGAGAAGGAGGCTGGAGTAAGCAAGGGGAAGAGAGGCTCGAATGAAGTATGTAATTCTAGATTAGAAGGGGAAACATGTGAAATCATGTTTAGGTTAATATTGTGGATAGACATAGAAATAAGTGTGTATATATAAGTTAGGATACATACACAGAATTTTTCTTAGCACCTTCTATTGAAGGGGTCTAGAAGCAAAACCTACAATCACGCGTAGTACTCGGATCTTGTTTCTAATACCATCCTCTAATAAAAAGAACTAGAGATCCTTGGAGAAATGGCTGGTTCTGGAACCTGGCCACAGAATATACAGATAGGCTTGGAACATCACATAGTGCCAAAAGGTAAGAAAGTACTCACAAAATAAAACAACCATGTATAACAAAAGGACCCAGGTTCCCAATGGCCAAAACTGGACAAACTGGGACAAAAAAAAAGTATTGGTTATAATTCAAAATAGAAAATAAATCTGCCATATTAATATAAATAAATGATTGAATAAATAAATGGGCAAGGAGAGCATGTCTGACATACAGACCTCCAAATAATTTGTGTAGACATTCTTCCCTCAAGGAAGTGGAACCTAACTCCCTGCTCCATGAGTACAGCTGTGCTCAGTGACCTGCTTCCAAAAAGCACAGCATGGAAAGGATGGGAAAAGTAACTACAATGAAAGTGGCAAGCACGATCTTCTCCAGGTGAACAAAATTAACATCACCGGTGGTAAGTCATACCAACAGCATATAACTCTGGCAGGATGCACTGAGAATACACTTGATTTCAATGGTCCTCTTCCCCATGGAAAGACCAGAATAACCATGAGAAACATCAGAAGAACCCAAAATGAGGGACATTCTGTCTGGCCAGTATTCCTCCAAACTGTCAAGGTTATCTAAAACAAGGAAAATCTAAGAAACTCACAGTCTAAAAGAGCCTAAGGATACACAACAACTAAATATAACATGGAACCCTGAAGAAGATAACTAAAACAGAAAAAGCATATCAGTAAAGCTGATACCAGTATGGAGCTCAGGCTGGGCATACTAGTGCAGGCCAGTAATCCTAGCAACTCAGGCTGAGGCAGGAGCACCACAAGTTCAAGGCCAGCCCCAGCAAATTTAATGAGATCCTGCCTCAAAATAAAATAAAAAGGGCTGGAGATGAGATGTAGCTCAGTGGTAAAATGTGCTTGGGTTCAATCCCCAGTACCACGCGCGCGCACACACACATGCACACACACACACACACACACATACACATACATACACACACATACACACACATACACACACGGAACTCAGTAAAAATGTTATCAGTATTGTTTAATTGGTTGCAACAAATGAACCATATTATTTTTTTAAAATATATTTTAGTTGTTGATGGATCTTTATTTTATTCAATTATTATTTATATGTGGTGCTGAGGATCGAACCCAGTGCCTCACACATGCTAGGCAAGGGCTCTACCACTGAGCTACAGCCCCAGCCCACAAATGAACCATATTATAACACTAATAATAGGAGAGACTAGGTGCAGGGTACGTGAGAACTCTCTGAACCATCAAGTTTTTTGTAAATCTAACACAATTTAAAAATTTTTAAAGTATAAAAAATAATATTGGTAGATGACTAGAGGGATATATAGGTAAAGAGCTCTGTAATAAAGTAGGTATAATAAAATATTACTGGTAAGATCTATGTGCTAGGAATACAAGTGTTTGGCATAAACTCTCTAATTTTGCTGTATATTTGAAAATATGCATAATAAATGTTGAGGAAAAGCATATTCATATAACTAAAGTATTAATCATGTTAATTTTTCTATTTTTGTACTGTAATCTTTTTTATTACTTACTTATGGACAAAATTTTATATATATACATGATTTCATATATATATACACATATGTACACATATACACAAAATTCAAAACAAAAAATTTTTCTGTAGCATTTCTCTTTTGGATATTATTACTATTTTTTTCTCTTTTTCATGATTTCTATTTAAAATTATTTTGTATAAGTAAGGTTGTTTAAAAGCTATACCCTCTGGGGCTGGGGTTATGGCTCAGCGGTTGAGCGCTTGCCTCGCATACGTGAGGCACTGGGTTCGATCCTCAGCACCACATAAAATAAATAAAGATATAAAAAATAATAGCACATCATTAAAAAAAAAGAATGATTCATGATGTGGGACAGTGAAACCAACAAACATTTAAAAAAAAAAAAAAAAGCTATACCCTCTGGATATCCTATGACTAGATACTTCATTACAGAGTCCAATTGAGTGTGTATTACCCAGGCTGTCTTGGGGACAGGCTGAGAAGATGTTTTTCTGGGCTCTCTGGAGCACTGAGAAGCCAAAGGCAGCAGTGCAGCAGCTACTCGGAGGCTGGTGACCTGGGCAGTGGCTTTATCACCTTTGTGGTAGTGAGGAACATGCTGAGAGCATCAGTACAAGACTCTGCAGGAGCCACAGGCACTTGGGGCCAGGCATTGGCAACCTTGGCAGCAGATGGACTCCAGGGAGCTGGAGCAGGGCAGGGGGAGGGCCACCGTGATACCACATGGTATCTGGGGGAAAGTCAAGGAAACATGGTTTTATATCACAGCCCCAGTTGTATCCCCATTCTAGGCTAGTCAGCAAACATGGTGAAGTGGAGCATCCATAGTTACCTTTATATTTTCTGTGCAAATTGTTTGATGGCAACTATAAAAGAACATTACCATCTTGCCTTTTACAAGGTTTATTTCTCATTTTTAACAACTCCTTATCTTCTTAATTTGACGTGCAACCCTGTGGTCAGGTAGGGCAGCCCTGTACATTCCATCTTTGGCTCAATTTCTCTCATTTTCCTGGGTTTACATTTCCACATTAGTGTTTCGGTTTCACAGCATGTGAATCTGGATGTGAAACTCCAGCACCTCTCACATCGACTCATGGAAGAGGTTCCTTTTTTTTTTATTTCTTTTTTTGTAGTTGTAGATGAACAGCATGCCTTTATTTCATTTGCTTATTTTTGTATGCGGTGCTAAGGATCAAACCCAGTGCTTCATCCATGCTAGGCAAATGCTCTGCCACCGAGCCCCAGCCCCAGCTCTGGAAGAGGTTCCTTTTTGCCAAGGACTTGAGGGGCGTGATGAAGGAGTTTATGTGGCAATACAAACAACTTTGAATGCTTGGGTCTAGCAAAGCTAGAAAAGCTAGAAAGGCCCAAGGGGCAAGGTAACTCTTACTGCATCCTGGACATGCTTCAAAGCCTAGTCAAAACTGGAAGTCTCTCCAGTTACTAGGAAAAGAGCCACAACAGTGTTCCTGAGTGGAAAATGTTGTTTCAGAACCCAACCAAGTATTGTTGGTTCCTTCTCAGTAGCAGAAGCATAAGAAATGCGACTATTTATGTTTTACTTGGGAGGGAATTTCCCAGGATAGCCCAGTCTACATACTCATGTAGCGTTACTGATAGTGGCAGAGCCCCCAGCCTCTGAAGCACAAATGTCTTATCAAGGCTCCCAATATACTTGCATATCTTGCTTATCTACTATGCTTAATATGCATCATTGATCTTGTAGACCAATTTTGGTTATATTGTCTTTAAATTCCAAGAGCTATTCTAATAGCATAATAGCACCATGTCCTGAGGTCCTTGGCAAGGTGAATTCTTACACCAGAAGAAAGCTGTCTTATCATTAAATTACTCCTTATCCAATTTTATTTTCTACTCCCCTTGATTATGCACAATTAGGATCCATATATACATATGCTCCTCAATTTATTACTCTGAATAAACCTGTTATAAGCTGACATATTGTTTAAGTCGAAATGCACTTAATATAACCAATCTGCCAAATTTCATTGCTTCACAACACAGTACAATACAGAGCATACGTTGTTGACACTCATGATTGTATATATCTGTGGCTCCCTACCACTGTTCAGCAGTGTGAAAGAGTATCATAACACATATTGCTAGCCTAGGAAAAAATCACAATTCAAAATTCAAAGTACAGCTTCTATTGAATGCATAGCTCTTCCTCATCATCGTAAGATTGAAGAATTCTAAATGAAACCATCCTAAATTAGGGACTGTCGTTACTCTTTTGGTTTCTACCAACACATGTTATCTGGGTCCAATAGCTCCTTTTAGGAATAGTCTCTCTTCTCTCTTAGCAAGCCCATCACTTATGTTGTGACTGAACCCTAGTAATTGGTTTGAAAGTAGATAGAGTTAAGGGGGAGTTAAGATTTTGTAAAAGGAGGTGTTTTCTTGCAAGGCAAAAATCTCTGTATTAACTTCAAAAGTGGGCTATGCCAAGGAATACTTTCCAGTTCACCTGGAATTTTGCAGGCCCAGACAGGTCAGAGGAAACCTGAAGAATCAAGATTTTAAGAACATTGGTTCTAGCTGAGCATAATGGTACACACCTGTAATCCCAGTGACTAGGAAGGCTGAGGCAGGAGGATTTCAAGTTCAAGGCCAGCCTCAGCAATTTAGTGAGGCCCTAAGCAATTTAGTGAAACCCTGTCTTAAAATAAAAAATAAAAAAGGTGGGCTGGGGCTGTAGCTCAGTGGTTGAGTGCTTGCCTAGCATGCAAGAGGCACTGGGTTCAATCCTCAGCACCACATAAATATAAACAAATAAATAAAGGTATAAAAATACAACAACATTATTTAAAAAGTTTCAAAAAAAATTAAAAAAATAAAATAAAAAAGGACTGGGGCTGTAGCTCAGTGGTAAAGCACTTCTGGATTCAATCCTTGGTACTTAAATATATAAACAAACATTGGTCTGTAAGTTCTCATCCCAGGGCTCAGGATATCATTGTTCCACAAATAGAACTGTGATTTTGACATAGCCCATTTGCTGGGATCAAGAATTCCATCTTCACTGAAGCTTTGCTACGTTAACAGTTTAGTTCCAGGTCTTAAGCCCAGGAGGTCTGGACTCTGATTGCAGGAGAATCTCTCTGCTCAGAAGGTCTCTGGCTTTTGTACTCAACCTTATATCAGTGATTAACCATGCTCAGTCTTCATAGTCTCTCCACAATGTGCTGATAGTAGCTAGTAACAGCGATCCCATTCCACTGTTGTCAAATTGCTACTTCCCTGAACCTCTGCAGGCCCAAGGCACTGTAGCCTCCAGTGCCTTCCATTCCAGCAGCATCCCATCTATATGTTGTAGGTCAGGTTCTTCTAGACTCTCAGACCCTGAGATTGCTTACAGGGGAATGTTATTATATACTTTCAGGAGCTGCCCTTGTGAGGGAATGAGGGAAATATCAAGGGGTAAAGGAGAGTTGGAATTGCAGGACAGTTGTAACAGAGGCCTCAGCTAGTCCTACAATAGGTTCTGGAGCCAGAACCACCAGCAATGCCTTCAACTGGGGCTCAGGCTTCAGCTACAGTTACTAACCCAAGATGGGCCATAGATTTGGGTGAGGTAGTTCTCTAGGGAAAGTCTCAAGTATGAACTGGGCAAATGAATAGGTTGGCCCTGAATGGAGATCTGGACAACATACCATGATATCTATCATGGGTAAGGTAACCAGGAACAACCAGGACTGGGCACTAGCCTGGGACACAGAACTATCAGCACTAAAACCGGAACAGTCCTAAACACACAAGGATGTTTGTTCATTCCAGAAGCCCTGGCCTTAAAATACTAAAGGATGCTGTGATTTTTATCAATTATTTTTCTATAACAATGAATATATATTGGTAGACTATAGATCAATCGTTAAGATGCTGGGCTATTAGATGAATATTCAGAAACAATTCACTACAAAAGGCTACTAGAATGCCTGTGACTATATATGACTTCAGTGAGTCATTAAGCAGGAATATTGACACCTCTTAAGTCAGGTCCCTGATGTACAAAAAGTAGAAATTGCTCAAACGAGGAAAAGAAGATCAAATCAGAAAAATTAGAAACACCCTAGACATCAGATTGGCTCTAGGGATAGCATCAGAATCACCTGGGAAACTTACTGCAAATACTGTGTCCCCAGCCAAGTGCTGATTCAGCAACTCTAAAGAGGGGTAAAGGCTCAGGGGAGCTGCACTTTTCACAGGTTCCTTGGGGGGTTCTGACGCAAGTGACTACAGGTCACTCTTTAAGAGATATCACGGGATTTCTTCCATCCACTTTTGATACTAGGGATTGAACCCAGGTGCACTTTGCCTCTGAGCTACATTCCCAGCACCCCCACCCCTTTTTGAGACAGGGTCTCGTTAAGTTGCCCAGACTGGCCTCAAACTTGAGATCCTCCTGGATCAGCCTCCAGAGTAGCTGGGCTTAAAGGCATATATCACCATGCCCTGATATCTTTTATCCACTTTCCTTTAGCCCATCAATCACCTGTTATGTTTTTAAGTTTCTAGCAAGTCAGATTGCCAGATACAGAACACCCCATTAAATCTGCATTTCAGATAATCAACAAATGAGAACATACAATAATAATAATACAAACATAGAATATAATATCAATATCATATTATAATAAAATATTATATGTACAATCATGTACTGCATAACAATGTTTCAGTCAACTTATACGTCACAATGATAATGATCCCATAAGATCATATCATCTAGAGATGTTGGGGCTGTTTCAATTTTTGTGAGTACACTCTGTGATATTCACACAAAAAGCCAATTACCTAGTGATACATTTCTCAGAATATATTCCTGTTGTTAGACAACGCATGACCATAATATTGTTACAAATTACATGGTTAAATAGGCATTAAATATTATAAGTGATATTATAATAAAATATGTAATGGATAGTAAGAAAGTATTTGTTGTTAATTTGAAAAATGCAAATTTAACTGAGCACTCTGCATTTTTAATTGCTAAATCTGGCAACCCTACAATTAAGGGTATTTTCAAACATACCAAAGCAGAAAGGATAATAGAACAGACTGATGTGTAACCATCCCACTACTGGGACATTTGTCAGCATTTTGCTCCAGTTATTTTTATTTAATTTTATATCTCTCATGATATGAGGATATATTTTAAAATTTATGTTCTTAAGAAACTGATTGTGAAGTTAGGGAACAAGGTTCACATTCTTGGCATAATTAGCAAAGAGTAAATCCTAAAGTGTGTGATGCCGTCAGTGCCACAGGCATTTGGGGAAGAGGCATCAGCCAGTGTTGACTGCAGTGATCTTGGATGAGGGAGCCCAAAGCTGAGATTTTGTTAGATTTGTAAAATCTGTATTAATGAAGGTGAACTGAGTGAGCAAGCCTTCCAGAAAGGGTAGCAGCATAGCTAGCTGTATTCACTCTGGCTCTGTAATCTCTCTCCATTTGATGGCATTCACCCTCCAATGCTCCCACTTTAATCGTCTGGGGACCTGAGCAGCTGTTACCCATCAGGCTAATATGGATCAAGAACTCTTGCAAATTACATCATCAGAGAAGATTAGCTCTTGAATTTGTCAGCAAAATAGCCTTTCGATCTTCTCTGGGTGATTTGTTAATTAGCCTCTGGAATGTGCTGTCTTTGATATCATTGGGGAGTTAAATTTTTCTTTGATTGGAAGTAGCCCTCGGGAGGATTATAGATTGATAAGAAAAAATGAAATTCTATTCAGTTGGCCAGCTTTATGCTAATGCATGGGAACTGGCATGGCTATTCAAGCTTATAGGAACATGTCAAATAATAAAGGAAGATATATAAAGATGTTCTGTCTCTTGTCTTGAATCACATTAATATTGAAAAGGATATACTTCCTATGCAAGGGACAATAACACAAAATGTGGGTTCTTCCCCCAGGTAACAAATTCACTTTTTAATTCCTCTCAACTTCAAGTGCAACTTCAAATACTAAGGATGCAAACTAAAAAATAGTTTACTGAAATACAAGATAGATTCAGATTGAGTAGCATTAAATGACTGGGACTCACACAAGTCCCCTTCATGCTCTCTTGTGGTTTACCCAACAGAGGGTAGCCACTGTTTTGATTTCCAATAGCACAGAACAATTTTGCCTGGTTTATACTTTATATAAATAGAATAGATCATATATATGTACTCTCTTAGTGTCTGGCTTCTTTTATTCAACATTACATTTGTGAGACTTGTGAATGCTAACTTCAAAGTAACTTTTGTTGTTAAGTAATACATACTCAAAATGTTTAAATTGCAAAACATAGCATATTTTAAATTATTTTTTAAATTGTATGTATGGAGCTGGGCGTGGTGGCTCACGCTTGTAATCCCAGCACTTTGGGAGGCTGAGACAGGAGAATTGAGAGTTCAAAGCCAGCCTCAGCAATGGCGAGGCGCTAAGCAACTCAGTGAGACCCTGTCTCTACATAAAACACAAAGAAGGGCTCAGGATGTGGCTCAGTGGTCGAGTGCCCCTGTGTTTAATCCCTGGTACCAAAAAAAAAAAAATGTATGTATGGCTGGGTGCGGTGGTGCATACCTGTAATCCCAGCAACTTGGCAGGCTGAGTGAGGCAGCAGGATCACAAGTTCAAAGCCAGCCTCAGCAACTCAGCAAGGCACTAAGCAACTAAGCAACTCAGTGAGACCCTGTCTCTAAATATAATACAAAAAAGGGCCAGGGATGTGGCTCTGTGGTTAAGTGCCCCTGGATTCAATACCTGGTACAAAAAAAAAAAATTGAATGTATGTCTGTACAAAATTCATTTGGTCAGGACTATAAACTTTTATAAAAGTTTTGCCTAAAAGTAAAAGCTTTCATTTCTTTTTGACACTTTTATTAATCTTTTTATCATGGCCTATTATTACGATTAATAATGATTAATCCAATTTCTCCAAAACTTAATCCTTACCTAACTCCAAATGCCTTACAAACTGTGCAGCATCTTTATGATAAGATAAATATAAGGATAAGACACAGGTATTTTCCAACTGGTGAACTCACAAATTTTCCTCATGATGAAGTCACTCTCTGCTCTTCAGGATGAACGTCAGCCTGCCCTCTACTGCACCCTTCACTTTTGCAAAGGTCACCATCCTAATTTCTGGCTCCTTGTGGATCAAATCAGATCAGTTGGGTAGGAAAGAGGAGTTACTTGGTTGGCATGTAAGGACATATGTAAGGACATAGATGTTGCTTCACAATCAGTCATCGCTCTATCATTTCTGTTTCTTTTCTTTCTGGAAAGTGCTCTACTGAATTGCATCCCAGTTCACACATTGCCTTCCATTGACAGAATGAGGCGGGATGTGTTGTAACTATTTTCTCCAACCAGGCAACTTCTGAGCTTGTTCTACTCTTCAGTCTTTTACTCCTTATTTCTGAGCCACTTCATCTCCCCTGGTCCAGTGGATCTGCTGTTAACTGAAAGCCCAACTATCAAGAACTTCCAACCACAGCTGATGAAAAAGATCACAAATCATCTCCCAAAAATGCAACTGGAAAGTTGGACAAAAATTGACCAGAAAAACCATTTGTCACTCTGAGGATAGATAAATCCAAGGCACACAACAATCTGAAAAGTAGATACGCTTGAAAAATGACTGAACTTCAGGAGGAACAGTAGGAGTCTGAGGCGTTCTGATCTGGGGCTGCTCCCATTCCCCTTGCTTGCTGCACCCAACTTGGTCAATACAAACGTTCTGCTGGGGCAGGGCTCACTGAGCACCAGTAGCTTCTCTGTTACAGTCCAAGGGACTTTTTCATTTGGAGCACTCATATCTGAAGGGACAGAAGAGCACCAGAAATGATAATTATGTGGGCTACTGTAAAAGAATTGATATGGTTTGGGAATGAGATATGTCCCCAAAAGTTCATGTTGACAATGCAGGTATGTTCAGAGGTGAAATGATTAGATTATGACAGCTGCAATCTAACTAGTGGATTAATCCACTTGGTGGATTAATAATTTGAATGGATTACTGGGTGGTAACTGTAGACTGGTAGTGCATGGTTGGAAGAAGTGAGTCTGGAAGCATACCCTTGGAGATTATATCTTATCCTAGTTCCTCTTGCTCCTCATGCTCTCTGCTTCCTGGCTGCCATGAACTGAGCAGCTTTCCTTCACCATGCCCTTCTATCATGATGCTGTGCCTCATCTCAGGCCCAGAGCAGTGGCGCCTGTTGACCTTGCACTGAACCTCTGAAATTTTGGGCCCCAAATTTTCCTTCTCTACATTGTTCTCACCAGGCATTTGTGACAAAAAGCTGACTGACACAAGAATCTATAGCAATTTTTCTTCTCACTTACTGTCTTAACTTCTTTGAAAGGTATGAGATCATACAAAGCAATAATGATAACCTTTTATTGTTGTGTTTATGATATATATGAATGTGATAATATGTGGCAGTAATAGCACAAAGAAGGAGGGAAGGAATATAAGAGTGATGAAGCAAAATTAAGTGACTAAATTAGAGTAATCTAAAATAGGTTGTAGTAAATTAAGATGCATATTATACTCCTTAGACTAAAATCCCCCAAAGTAAAAATGGTTTTCAAAATTCAGAGTAATTTAAATGTCACCTAAAATATTTAATACAAAATAAAGTAGTCCAAGCTGGGCGCAGTGGCACATGCCTGTAATCCGAGCACTTTGGGAGGCTGAGACAAGAAAATCACGAGTTCAAAGCCAGCCTCAGCAACAGCAAGGCTCTAAGCAACTCTGTCTGGTACCAAAAAACAAAACAAAACAAAACAAAAACAACCAAACAAACAAAACAAAGTAATCCAGGAGGAACAGAAGAATGAAAAATACTGTTGATATGTAGAAAACAAATAGAAAAATGGTAAATATTAATCTGACTACATTGACAATTACATTAAATATGAATAATCTAAATACTTCAATCAAAAGGCAGAGATTGTTAGACTACATAAAAAGGGAAGAGCCTACTACAGATATACTCGTGATAATGCATGTTTCAGACTATCAAAATAAAGCAAATATCAAGAGTCAAATAACATGTTTTGATTTTCCAGTGTATAAAAAAGTTATGTTTATACCATACTGTAGTCCATTAAGTGTACAACAGCATTATGTTTAAAAAAATAATGTGCATAATTAAAAATACATTTTTTTTGTACTGGAGATTGAACCCAAGGGTGTTTAACCACTAACCAAATCCCCAGCCCTTTTTATATTTTAGAGACAAGGTCTCCCTAAGTTGCTTAGGGCTTTGAAAGTTGCTAAGGCTGACTTTGAACCTGTGATCTCACTGCCTCAGCCTCCTGAACTGCTGGGATTATAAGTGTGCACCACTGCACCAGCTAATTAAAAATACATTCCATTTGTAAAATTTACAATGCCTTCAAAGCACAGTAAAGCAATGTGTAATAAAACTATGTATGCCTAGCCAGGAGTGGTGGTGCAAGCCTGTAATCCCAGCACTTAGGGAGGCTGAGACAGGAGAATCTCAAGTTCAAAGCCAGCCTCAGCAACGGTGAGGCTCTAAGCAACTCAGTGAGAACCTGTCTCTACATAAAACACAAAATAGGGCTGGAGATGTGGCTTAGTGGTCGAGTGTCCCTGAGTTCAATCTCCAGTACCAAAAAAACAAAAACAAAAAAACAAAAAACTATGTATGCCTATATATTCCATCTATAAGAGGCTTAGATTCAGACACAAATAGGTTGAAATTAAAAAGATGAAAAAAGACATATCATGTAAATAGTAACTTTTAGAGAACTGGAGTGATTATAACAATACCAGGAAAAATAGTCTTTAAGACAAGAAATAGGGCTGAGGTTGTGGCTCAGTGGTAGTGAGCTTGCCTAGCATGTGAGAGGCACTGGATTCAAGTCTCAGCACCACATATAATAAATAAATAAATAAATAAATATCCACCAACAACTAAATATATATATATATATATATATTTATTATATATATAATACACTGGTCGTGTATTCATATATGAACATAGGAAAGTTATGTCTGATTCACTCTACTCTTTCCCCACTTATTAGATTTAAATCCAAACTTATTCAGTAAGACTTTCTTCAATATCTTGAGGAAGGACTCCTCAGAACTGGTACATGCTGGCCTGGAATGTCAGATAGCTATGAGGGATGGTAGGAAATGAGCCCAGAAATGCCCATCTTGACCAGGCCAGGAAGAACCTGTTATAAGATACTAAGGAATTTGAACTTTATTCTACCTTCTACATTAAGCCATTAGATTTTAGACAAGGGAGTAACACTGTGAAATTTGCATTTTATAAGGATCATCCTGGCAAAGGTGTAGATGATGAACTGGACGGAGGCCAGGTTGAGATAGAGGAACCAGTTGCAAGGCAGTGTCAGCCATCCAAGCAGTAATTGTGAAAGTCTAAGACTATGGCCACAGGAATGGGGAGGAGGGACTAAACAGAGAACATATTTAGAAAGCAGAATTGATAGTTTCATGACTAATTGCATCGCAGGGTGATAGAGAGCAGGGTGTCCTTGAAGGCTTCCAGTTTTCTGACCTCAACAGTTGTCAGGTGATGATGACGTTCATCCTGACAGGGAAGAGAAGGGTGGAACAGGGGGAAGAGCTTTAGTTTGGAGACCCAGGGGAATTCAGCTGGAAATTCAATGCAGGGTTCAGGAAGAGCTCTGGGCTAAATATGAAGGGTTGGGAATCACTGGAATACCGCTTCGGTTGAAGGCATAGGATTGGACAGGACACTCAGAGGAAATGCATGGGATGAGAAGGGAGAAAAATGAGCAGGAGGTAGAATCCTGGGAACATCAACCTGTAAGAGAGAAACAGTAGACAAGAACACCAATAAAGAAGAAAGAGAGGGAAGGAAGAACCAAGGTGGAGAGGGAGAGAATATGATCCACTCCACATTAAATACTAGAAAAACAGAAAAAAAAATCAGAAACGATAAAAGAAAATATCCATCAATTTGAGAATTTGAATGTAATTATAACCTCAGGAGAGCAATTTCAGTGAAGAGGTGGGTTGGGGTGGGGCTTAAGGTTAGTTGGATTATGGTGGGTTGAGTTGGAGAACCTCCATAGGAAAATGTAGGTGGGGTGCCCAGACTCTTCTGAGGGGCTTTGCTTTGAAAGGAGAGCAAGAGAGTAAGCCAGAGGACCGTAGTTAAAAGGTGGATGTCTTCAGAAAGGCTATTTGCTTTAAGTTGGATGACACTTTAGAAGAGAAGGGGAGTTTATTGATGTGCCAAGGGAGAGAAACATCACAGGATTTTGAGAAAGATTGTTAAGGGGACAGAGGACAAGGGATGATGTAGATCAGGGCCACTGCAAGAGGCCCCAAAATATTTTCTTATCCTAGTTTATTCACCTTCAACTGGTGAATATCCTTGAGACACAATTTTTAGGATAGAGTCAGTAAATGGGTAAAGAATACTTCTTACGTATTTTTTATATTCCTGTCACTGTTTATCACATGTGGCAGGTATCCCTACAATTTTTTAACTCATTAAATTATTCCTCTGATCAATAATCAACACCATTCCATTGTTTATAGGGAATAACAGAGCAGCTCATTCAAGCCATTCAGAATCCAGCTTAAATCCTGGTCTCCAGATGGCTTCCACTACCCCTCCCTCTCCAGTTAGGCGGCCAGGTTGGCTTGCCCACACATGGGCCTGGCTCATCCAGCTGGCTTTGTACTGTCCCTGTCCCACCACAATATTATCCCTTTTATGCAGACGGGGAGACCGAGAATGAAATTGCAACCTGTTGTGGCCTACCAGGTCTCTTAGATTTGCCTTCTGCCTGTCTCTTCCATTGCTTTGACAGGCAGGCTCCCCCACACTCTCTCCTGTTCCTTGAACAAGGAAGTACTTTTCTACCTCCAGACATTTGCCTGACTTTAATTGCTGAATAGAATGCTCCTTTATTAGCACTTTTTGAGAGTGGCTGCTTATATCCTGCAGGTCTCAGCCTACATATCACTTCATCTCAATTGATGTAGCCTCCACATCCCATTAGGAACAAGCCTAATGCGCTTCTTACTTTCTTCAAAGCACTGAAAACAATATGTATTTATTTTATTTACTTTTGTTCACTGCCCTTCCTTTTACCTCCAACAAAATGGAAATTCCAGGAGGGCTGGAAACCTCCCACCTGGTCTTGCCTCCTGGTCCTCACTTCTGGTCAACCAGGGTTTTAAGACTATGGTTCATGAATAAATGGATGAACAGCTCTGCCAGTTCTTCAAAACCCAGCTTAAATTGCAACTCCATAGTGAAAACAAATAACAGATGTATATATTGAGCACTTGCTTTATTCCAACATACACAATACTATATTATTTTATTTAATAAGGCCCCTCCATTTATCTCTCATAACTTATAATTATAAGCCAGGCAACACATTCAGTATTAAGTTAGCCTCTTGCTTTGTTATTTAACATATCACACACATCACTCTTTGTGTCCCAGTGACATAATTAGTGATCCTCCATAGTCTCATAGTCCAGTGCCAAAGCACACAAAGAGTTCAAGGTATGCTGCTACTGAAGGTCCCTCCAGGGAAATAAGATAATGTCAAGCTGTCTTTATTACATCAACGACAGACACAGCCAGACATCAGTTAAAGCAATAAACACAGATTTTATTTAGTAACTATAGACAGTAAGGTAAAGAGCTGAGTTCATTCAGACTTCTAGAGATAGGTCTTTTGTTAAAGAGAAAATGAGGGAGTAGGGGGAGATGAACAGTAAGGGCTTGACAAAACCAGGAAGGGGTGTCCCTGAGAAACCCATTGAGTTTTGCTAACTGGTACCCATAGAAGTTGGGCTCCTACCCTCCCATAGGCACTGGGAACTTATTTTCAAGTATGGGCTGGAACAAGCTGTAATTCTTTTGCCAGCCTTCTGTTTTCTCAGGTAGGCATTTTAAAAGGGATTAGAATGTGTCCTTGAGTTGTTAGTGTTTGTTCAGATCTTTGTAGGCTAAGGTTGAGGCCTAGTCCAAAAGAGGGCTCAGAGGATCCTGACTAGAGTTTGGTCAAGGAGAGAATATTTGTCAATTGTAAACATTGAACAAAAAAATCTAATCCAGCTTGCAAGTGGACTAACTCCATTCTACCTGTAAAGATGTCAAAAATATTTACAACATAACTTAAGCTTTGAGGTTGAGATTTGCAGTTCAACTCCCAGAAGAATTTACTAAAATCTTAACATTCTAGAAAAGATTGTCTATTCTGTCAAAAAATGTCTATAAAACAAGTTATGTCATACCACACTGTGAACCCATAAGAAAGGGTTCCTAGTATTGTTAGCTGTTGGGTTTGGAAATGTCTGCTTTGCAGTATTATGGAGTCCCAAGCAGGAGCCCTGCAGTGTTGATAAAGATCTCAGGAGTCCCTTCACACAAAGTCCAGGCAGTGGCTTCAGGAAGGTGAAATCTACAGTGTTGGAGACTGAAGGGACAAAGATTCTCCCAGACTTCTCTAGATGTTTCTGCAACCTAGAAATTCTCTTCCATACTTCCCTGTAGGTTTTAGTTATAACCTACTCCTTTAGGTTTGAGGCTCAGATCAAAAGAAGCCCCCTGGACTCAAAGGAGTCTTCCCTTCATTATAAAAGATGATTTGTTTATACAACCTGGGTATGGCCCTGCCCAAGGATGGCAGTAATCATGCAGTCCTCAAGGACTCCTCTCTAGTACTCTACTCCTGAGAGCTGTGAGAGTCATTTCTGAAATCATCTCAGGCTCTGAGTACACCTAGGAGTAATTTTCTTCTTGGGTTCCACCCTGGAGTAGATGTGTGCATTCAGAAAAATGTCACCCAACCTGTCTCTCTTCACCTGACAGGTGAGCTGGAAGCTCCTGTCCTACTGGGTGTGTTTCCTTGGGGAGAGCTTCCCTTCTATGAGATGATGTTTTCTCTTAATTAGGTCTTAAACTCCATAGGCCTAACTGTTCATTGCAGTAGAATCTGGGTGATGCTGTATTTTACCAGCCTCTGTTTCCAGCTTCATCAGTGCCAGGGAAGTAATTGAATGCCATGGTTCTAATGACACATTTTCCATTCCAGTTGCTTGAAGTTCCTTTTCTGATAAATAGTTTAGCAATGATCTCTTTGGTCACCACTTGCCCCCTGGGAGACTGGTCTGCTGGGGTGACCTGTCCTGTTCATGCCAGGTTAGAGTCCCTGTAAATTAGGAAGAACTCTTGCCATCTCAAGTCATGTCATGGATGTAGCTTCGTTATTTATGAAAGTGGAACGTGATTATCTTTTCTCGCTTTAAATTAGCGAGAGGACAAGACACTATTAGTGTGGCATCAGGTGTTAGCTTTTCAAAGTTTTTTTTTTTTTTTTAATATTTTTTTAGTTGTTGATGAACCTTTATTTTATTTATTTGTATGCAGTGCTGAGAATCGAACCCAGTGCCTCACACATGCTAGGTAAGTGCTCTACCACTGAGCTAGGACCCCAGCCCTTCAAAGTTCTTTTTTTTTTTTTTTTTTTGGTACTGGGGATTGAACTCAGGGGTACTCGACCACTGAGCCACATCCTCAGCCCTATTTTGTGTTTTATGTAGAGACAGGGTCTCACTGAGTTGCTTGCTTAGCGCCTCGCCCTTGCTGAGGGTGGCTTTGAACTCGCGATTCTCCTGTCTCAGCCTCCCTAAGTGCTGGGATTACAGGCTTGAGCCACCGCGCCCGGCTTCAAGATTCTTTTTTTTTTTTTTTTTTTAATTTTTTTTAGTTATAGATGGACACAATGTCTTTATTTTATTACTTTGTATGTGGTGCTGAGGATCAAACCCAGGGCCTCATGCATGCGAGGCAAGCACTCTACCGCTGAGCTACAATCCCAGCCCCTGAGCTACAATCCCAGCCCCTTCAAGGTTCTTAAGTGTACAACATTCCAGACTGTAGACCAGGTAAGAGGAAATGAGACAAAAATGTACCGTCATGATCTTCCGGGGCTGTCCTCAGCAGAGACAAGGTCTAGTATTCACTCAAGTGCTCAAATTTAGATACTAACATTATCTCCAAGTGAGATTGTTGGTCCCAAAGTGTGTGAGAGTGTGTGTGTAGTGTATCAACTGTCAGCTGTAAATGAACATTGAAAATACGCCACAATGTTGTTGGGGATGTAGCTCATAAATAGGGCACTTGCCTAGTATGCACGAGGCCCCGGTTTCAAACCTCAGTACCGCAAGCTAACAAAGAAGCCACATGCAATCCTGCTTTTGGAGCTGTTTTATTTTGTTGTTGTTCGTTTACTCGTATCAGGAACCAAAAAAAAAAAAAAAAAAGTCTGATCCTTACAAAATCTCTTGGAGATCCTGGTTCAAGGTCTGGCCAGCAGCGGGCAGCGGGGTCAAAGAGTGATTTGAGAAGGCGGGGTTAGGCTACAGGAACTTCGGGAACCACTCCAAAGCCTCCGCCATTTGCTCCCGGCGCCTGGGCGGAGCCCGGGTCGGGGGAGGGGCTTGAGATCAGCCCGGGCAGCTGACGTCACAGCCCCGCCACTACTTGGAAAGGGCGTGGGGCGGGGCCGCGGCGAGACGGGGGCGGGGCCGCGGCGGGGCGCGGGCTGCAGGAAGGAAACGCGCAGGCTGGCGGACTAGGGTTGGCCCCTGCGGGAGGCGGTGTTTGCCGGAACTCCGGGGGCGACCTCGGCCAACTGCTCCCGTGGCGGTTAGGGATTGTGGCTGCTTGCAGTTCCGACCACCGGAAGAGCCAGACCTCCTCGCTGCTGGGAGCTGCCCGCGGCGAAGCGATTGCGGCGGGAGAGGCCGCGAACGGGTCTATTTTTGGTTCCCTTTTTTTTCTTGGTTCTTCTGGAAAAGCGAAAGGTGCAGAAGCAAAGCGACGGATACTTGTAACTACTGTGTCCCAACACGTGTGTGGTCTCAAGGGCTCCCGTTGTTTCCTGGTACCCACTATTAAAACGGTTTCAGAGTACGCCAGTGTGGGGGGTGCTCCCCAAAGTGAAAAGTAGTTGTTCAGCCGTTGGTACTTTGGGGAAGCGTCCTCACACAAGAACGCATTTTTCCACACCCCGTTTCTTAGAGTTTGACAGAACTCTGCACCCCTGAGTTTACACCTCCAAGAGTTCTGGATGCCTCCCGGGAGCAGGTTCCAGGCAATGCCAATTTCACCCGCAATGAATGCCCTGCATCCTGATTTTGTGTCTCATAGATCTCAGTGAGACAGTTTTTGAGGTTTAGCTGAATGCCACGGCCCGGCCTCTTGATGCAGTCTGAATCCAACGGGTGTGAAGAGGAGACCCCATCCCTCTTGTGGGGTTTGGATCCTGTATTTCTTGCCTTTGCAAAACTCTACATCAGGGATATCCTGAGCATGAAGGAATCCCGCCAAGTGCCAGGTATGTGACTGGTCAGCCAGATGGACCCCTGTGTTGCATCTGCACCCTCTTTCCCCAAAGTTGCAGAAAGCAGGGACTTCAGCACTTTAAAGGGAATCCTCCCTACTTTGAACATGACCTAGTCTGGACCTTGGAATGAGTTAAAGCAGTCTCAAACTTTTAAAAAAATAGATGGCTTGGGGGAGTTACCTTTTTACTAAGGAAGCTTTTTGTTTGTGTTTAAGGTCTTTCATATTTTTTTTTTTTAATATTTTTTTAGTTGGAGATGGACACAATCTCTTTATTTTATTGCTTTGTATGTGGTGCTGAGGATCGAACCCAGGGCCCCACGCATGCGAGGCAAGCGCTCTACCGCTGAGCTACAATCCCAGCCCCTAAGGTCTTTCATATTTAAAAATACTCAGTTGTCTTTCTTTGGGTCTGCTCTTGGTGGAAAGATCATCCAGCCATTCCTAGGCCTCCAGTGTCACCTGCCCTGGGTGGGTGACTCACCTTCTGTAAAGCTTAGATTTCTTTGTAAAAGTGGGCATTAACCATGACTGATCTTGTGAAGGTTTGTTTTGTTTTGAATTAATCAGAATCAAAGTATATGAACTCCATAGGGGAAGGACATCATCTGTCTTGTTCATCTGTATAATCACAGCGCTTTAAGCAGTGCATGGCATGTAGTGGATGGGCCCTCAAGAAAAGGCAATTGAAACAACAAATTACACATACAAAGATAAATAAAACGTGTTCAATAGGCCGGGGCTGTGGTGTACTTTTGTAATCCCAGCAATTTGGGAGGGTGAGGCAGAAGGATTGCAAATTCAAGGCCAGCCTGGGCAATTTAGTGAGACCCAGTCACAAAATAAAAAAGGCTGGAGATGTAGTGGAGTGCCCCTGGGTTCAATATTTAGTACCACAAAATAAAATTTGGTAAAGTAATGGCTACTACAATAGGCTTATCATACATAAAAGTACAATAAACAGAGTTTGGGGTAGATTTGAATAACTGGAGTAGCTGTGGATGTTTCTTCACGTTTACTGTGCTACATTGTAACGGTGGTCCACTTTATGCTTTGAATATAGCCCTAGCTGCTCTGCCACTGCAAATTATTTTTTAAATGGACATTTTTTTTTCTCTTCCTGTCTCCCTGCTACTCCTTAATCTCTCCCCTCCCTAATCTCAGGGGAAACAGAATTACCTTTTTTCCTCATTTTAGGCAGATTTATCTGTCTTTGAGTACAGACCTGCCATAGGAATGGAAGTAATCCAGACTTTGGGGATGGTACTAGAAGATGTCGGAATCAACTGTCTCCCAAATTAACAAGTGAATTACAACTCCAACAGTGAACACGTGGAACATAAGCCTTTGAATCCCCTTTCCTGCTGATGGGCAGAATCACACAGTCTTTGGGACAGGACTCCCCTGTGTTTCCCCTTTGCTAGCAAAGCAATAAACTTTTTTCCTTTTTCTCAAAACTGTGCCCTTTTTATTGGATTGGCATCAGGGACGAGAACCAAGCTTCCAGCAACAGTATTCAAAGTTCAGTTATACTCTTTTTGCTATTTTGAGTGAAACTTTCCAACCAAGGGGTTTTTGAGTAGCAAGCTATGTGCCAGAAGTCGTCAATGATCTTGAGTATCCACAGGTTTAAGTAGATGAACTTTTATGTGATTCCATTTGTATGTACAAATATATCCCAATGACCTTAGCACTGAAGCCTTTTGTACAAATTTTTCACCACACCTTTATTTCCTAATTATTGTTGGACATGGTTTTTTTCCTTGGAAGGTAGCCAGCCTCCCCCGTAGTTTTCCGCTTTCCAGAACAATCCAGTATTTTTTATAGCTCATCTCTAAAGGAAGAAATTCATTCACACCAAAAGCCAGCCAGAACTGTGGGTGAGCAAGCAAGTATCAGGGATATCACAGAGGCTTCACTTTTCCTGTGGACAAAGGATGTTATGATGTACTAAAAACAAACCAATAATATACTAGTACTGATCTTTGCTCCATTACTGGTAAGAGTGTTTCAGATACTTTTTGTTGTTGTTGTTTGTTTTGTTTTGTTTTTGTGGTGCTGAATTTGAGAGAATTTGAGACTTCATAAAATTTAGAAATGTTTAAACAGCATAGAATATCTTCAACAATGTAACAAAAGTTAACCAAAAAAATGACAAAACATGAGTCAAATACATTCTGTAATAATCAATGTGACTGGCCTTTGTCCTTGATCCTGGGAGGGAACCTTTAAATCCTTGGAATTCCTTGAGTGATAGGAGTTGTCTTTGTTATGGATGGGAGGGAACCTTTAAGTCCTTGGAATTCCCAGAGTGGTATGAGTTGTCTTTGTTATGGATGGTAGCCCCTTGGACCCCACCTGAGTTTATGCTAATGAGATGCTTTATGCTGGGCTTATAGTTTCAGAATGGGTGCTGTCCATATCCAAAAGAGCATCCTTGCCGGGCATGGTGGCTCAAGCCTGTAATCCCAGCACTTAGGGAGGCTGAGACAGGAGAATCGCGAGTTCAAAGCCAGCCTCAGCAATGGCGAGGTGCTAAGCAACTCAGTGAGACCCTGTCTCTACATAAAACACAAAATAGGGCTGAGGATGTGGCTCAGTGGTCGAGTGCCCCTAAGTTCAATCCCCAGTACCAAAAAAAAAAAAAGAGCATCCTTACTATTAGAGGGTTGGGATTTGGGGCCAGGTCCATCAGCCTGGCCCTTTGGAGGTCAAGTTTAATCATATGTCTAATGAATCAATCACACATACATTATGAAACCCCAATAAAAATTCTGGATGCTGAGGCTTGGATAAGATTTCCTGGTTAGTTAGGGAGGCTGAGACAGGAGAATCGCGAGTTCAAAGCCAGCCTCAGCAACGGCGAGGCACTAAGCAACTCAGTGAGACCCTGTCTCTACATAAAACACAAAATAGGGCTGGGGATGTGGCTCAGTGGTCGAGTGCCCCTGAGTTCAATCCCCAGTACCAAAAAAAAAAAAAAAAAAAAAAGATTTCCTGGTTAGTGATTTTATATTGATGTGTCAGAGAATGATGTGTACTGGGGATGCACAAGTAACACCTTTCTGA
>CM053404.1:21855147-21898696 GCA_028644305.1 Xerus rutilus
CTAAGCAACTCAGTGAGACCCTGTCTCTACATAAAACACAAAATAGGGCTGGGGATGTGGCTCAGTGGTCGAGTGCCCCTGAGTTCAATCCCCAGTACCAAAAAAAAAAAAAAAAAAAAAAGATTTCCTGGTTAGTGATTTTATATTGATGTGTCAGAGAATGATGTGTACTGGGGATGCACAAGTAACACCTTTCTGAGTTCTAGCAAATTACCAAACTTGAAGGATTCATGGAGATCCCTAGATTTATAGCCAGTTGGTCAGAAGTGCAAGTGGCCAGATGATCCCCACAAGACTTGGGGCTAATGCCTGAAGTGAGGGTAGTCTTTTTTTAAACTCGAGTACTCGACCACTGAGCTACATCCACAATCCTGTGGGTTTTTTAAATTTTTTTTTATTTTTGAGACAGGGTCTCACTGAGTTGCTTAGCGCCTCACTGTTGCTGAGACTGGCTTTGAACTCACAATTCTCCTGTCTCAGCCTCCCAAAGTGCTAGGATTACAGGCGTGCGCCACCAAACCCCAAGTGAGGACAATCTTGTAGGAGTTTGTTGTGTGTTAGAATTGCATTGCAAAATGATTGTGATATGTCATTTCCCTAAATCTGTGAATTTAGGGTTAAACTTATAAAAATATTGTAAAATTTCACTATGGTGGTGGTAATGTTTAGTTTTGGGGGAGTTTCTACACTTTAAAAAAAACCAATTAATTTAAAATAACAGCTCTTTGTTTTAAATATCTCTATAATGTCAAATTTCAATGATTAGATAAATAACTGCTTTGTTTTTCCTCTGCTTTTCCATCACACATAACCGAAGATTTCTCAGATCCTAAAAGATGTGAGGTTTTCTCTCCATCAGAAAGCAGGCAGCAGGTTCAGCCATGGAACCAGGTGGGCATCCTCTAGTCCAGTTAAAATTTGGTGGGGGGGTGGGTACTGGGGATTGAACTCAGGGGCACTCGACCACTGAGCCACATCCCCAGCCCTATTTTGTATTTTATTTAGAGACAGGGTCTCTGAGTTGCTTAGCAACTTGGTTTTGTTGAAGCTGGCTTTGAACTCGCGATCCTCCTGCCTCAGCCTCCCAAGCCACTGGTGTGCACCACTGTGCCTGACCCAATTAAGTTTTGATATTATCTAACTGGAGATAGTGTCAGATCCTACAGGTTGAGGGTTCTGTCCCCAAGACTTCCCCTGCACAACTTCTGATGCCAGGTGCAAGGCCTGGGTTGTTTTTACCTGTTTTTTTGACCAATTGGCTATAAATTAGGGTTCCCATAACCCCTTCTTCAGGTTCAACTAGTTTACTTGAACAGCTCATAGGACTCAGGGAAACACTTACTTTTATCTACTGGGTTATAAAGGACGGAGATGAAGAAATGCATAGTCAAGTTATGAGAGAAGTTGTGCTGAGCTTCCACGCCCTTTCCAGGTGTGCCATCTTCCAGGAATCTCCACATGTTCAGCTACCTAGAAGCTCTCAAAACCTTACGGCATTTTATTGGAGACTTCATAGCATAGGCATGATGGAAGCATGGACAACTGTGGAGAAATAAATATGACTGGACAATAAGGATAAGATGTAATGCAAGACACTGGGTGGGAGACCCAGCAAGGCCCCTCTGTTCAGATTCTTCTTGGCCTTTATTCCATGTTCTTGCCTCCAGGGTAGGGGCAGGACCTCTTTGAAATGAGGAGGATCTTAAGACCTACTGTTGGACAAAGTAGGTCAGAGAATTCCTTTTGACCATCTAAAGCAAGGGAAAATTACAATCAATCCCCATAGATACCCACGGATGATTGTATTTATAAGAATTATATTAAATGGCTGGGCTTGGTGGTGCATGCCTGTAATCCCAGCAGCTCGGGAGGCTGAGGCAGGAGGATCTTGAGTTCTAAGCCAGCCTCAGCAAAAATAAGGTGCTAAGCAACTCAGTGAGAACCTGTCTCTAAATAAAATACAAATAGGGCTGGGGATGTGGCTCAGTGGTCAAGTGCCTTTGAGTTCAATCCCAGGTACCCCCTCCCCCCAAAAATTAAATGAATCTATATTTCAAAAATATTTTCTTAGTCATTTTATTGCTGTCATATTTCAATAAGAGCAGTTATACATCAATAAAATAACAGTCATTAAATTGAAAATAGATTTATCAAAAGTACTTTTTAAGAGAAAAAATAGGCAAATAACTTGCTGTTGTCCTGGGTGTTCAGGGTCTGCTGTTTGAAATCTGAGTAAAAGCTATTGGTGACCCCAGGTCCCTGAGTCCTCTCCGCTTGATCTTCCTCATCTCAGGGATTTGAGGCTCTAGGGATCCCCTGGTTTTGTGGGCTATATGTGGAACAGCAAGAGCAAGGACACCACTTGGGAAAGACTGGAGCATGAACTTGGTGTCAGCTAACATTTGTCTGTTGTGATTGTTGTTTTCTTGGTCCGTTGGGCTTTCTCTCTCTTGACAGGGCTGTCATCCAGTACCGTTGAGCTGTCTTCTCATAGGAGAGCTCTCTGGTGGAAGGAAGTGGTTCTGTAATTCTTTTTCCGTGTCTTCAGCCCTCTTGTAGAGGCCGAGCATCTCTGTTTGTGTGGTTCATGTTTCTGTGTACTTTGAGACATTTCTTCTGCCTTTCTAAGCAGTGTATTTCCTCTTCAATGAATTTTCTCAGAGTTTTAAATGCAGATCATGTATTATTTTCCTCTGTAGTTGTTGTCTTTTGTTCTGTGATTCTCTTAAGATTTTTTTTTCATCAGTCCTTGGGGATGCAACATTTTTTTGTTGCATCAAGTGACTATGTATCTTCTCAAAGGCAAGCCATTGTCAGTTCATTAGGTAAAAGTTTATGGGCCCACATCTGTCCTTTTTCAAAGAAGTTTACCGTGTCCTTAAGAAAAGAACTGTTCAGATTTTTATCAAGTGTTACCAGATACGGAGTTTGTAACATCAGAGGAGAGGCAACTTGGGGACATCTTTGGCTTATGTCACCAGTCCAGTCATCTTACCATCTTTTCCATAGACTTCAGCCTAGGCAGAGCACCTTTAGTCTAGCTCTTTCCTCTATCTTAAAGGTCTTAAAATTTCGTGGGTTTTCTGTGGATCCACTTTGTTCCCATTCAACCCAAATATTCCTGGATAGGGGTGACCTTCCTTTGGGGGTGACTCAGGCTCCTTCCCTGTATGACTGCCATTTTCAGCTCATGGCCTCCAAGGCTGCCTGGGGATGATCTCCCATCCACCAAGTCATTTTTAGAAGTCACCCTTTGCAGAAGGAGAGGGGCCTGCTTTGGGCTAAATCAACTATTTTCTTTCTTTAGACAAATATCTCATTCTCCTAGTGACTCTGGCAGGCTAAGGCTCAGGGGCTCCTTATCTATACCTGGAACTCTGCCATGAGTGACTCATCTCTGGTTATCCTGAGGGGAACAAGAGAACCACCTGCAGAGGCCAGTCTGGGTTCAGGCTTCAGACTGTGGCTTGGAATCCATAGGCTCTGACCAAGCTTGGTGGTAAGGGGAGGAAGTGGCCAGATGCCTGAAGTGACCATGGCTTCTTTGTTTACATTTCATGTATTTATTTAAAAAGGAAATGGCCAAAGCTGAGTTTAGTGGTACATACCTGTAATCCCAGTAATTTGGGAAGCTGAGGCAGAAGACAGGAGGATCACAAGTTCAGGGCCAGTCTGGGCAATTTAGCAAGACTCTAAGCAACTTAGCAAGACCCTATCTCAGAATAAACAAAAGGGAATGGGATGTAGCTCAATATAAAGTGCCCTGGATTCAATCCCCAGTACCAAAAAAGAAAGAAAGAAATGGCCATTTAAAAGTTCCTAATTTTTACTTATTTCTTTTCTTTTCTTTTCTTTTTTTGGTACTGGGGATTGAACTCCGGGGTACTCGACCACCAAGCCATATCCCCAGTCCTGTTTTGTGTTTTTATGTAGAGACAGGGTCTCGCTGAGTTGCTTAGCACCTCACCATTGCTGAGGTTGGCTTTGAACTCGCGATTCTCCTGTCTCATCCTCCCTAAGTGCTGGGATTATAGGCTTGAGCCACCGCGCCTGGCTTTTACTTGTTTCTGAAAGCAAACAATTAGCTACCAGGAAGAGAAGCCAGAGAGGATGTCAGTCAGGACCCCTTAGTTCAGGTGGCAGAATCATAGTGCGGGTTGCTTAGGCTACAACAGAGGGTAAGGATATGAGGGGCCTAGAAACAGGTGCTGCAGAACCCAGGAGCTCTGGGACCTCAGATCAGAGTCGGGGCCTCAGCTGGGGTCCCTCTGTCTGTCTTGTCCCCAGGTCTGAAAAAGGCTGTGAGTGTCAGTGGGTGGGTTCCCCAGTCAGGTTTCTCCCCTGGCAGAACTGTTTTGAAAACAGTTTTAAAAAGAGAGGTTTTTGAATTATCTGTTGGCCCCAAAGGGCAGTGTTTTGTAACCTATGTGTCATCTCTTGTTTTTTTTAACAAAAGAAAAAAAAGGGGTCTGGCCAGTTCACAGAAATGATGACTGGTTTCTTAGAAAAGCATTGGTTTAAAAAAGCCCAGAAGCCTTTTTCATGGTTTCCTTTCTCTCAAAACGCAGTCCTGTATGGGTCCGGTTTGTAGGTCCTTGCGAGCCTTCTTGGTAGAGGTACATTTCACAGTCACAGTGGAAAACAAATTCACCAAATCTAGTTGGGCAACACCAGGGTTTTTTTCTGCATTATTTCAAACTTCTTTAAAGCCAAGCTTTCTGCTTCTGACCCTTGAGGAAAGGACCTCTAAGTTCCTGTAACTTGCCATTTGGCAAGGACTGTTCTTTTTATTCTTTTTTTTTTGTAAGGGGTACCAGGGATTGAACTCAGGGGCACTCACCACCGAGCCACATCTCAAGCCTTATTTTGTATTTTATTTAGAGACAGGGTCTCACTGAGTTGCTTAGCACCTTGCTTTTGCTGAGGCTGGTTTTAAACTTGTGATCCTCCTTCCTCAGTCTCCTGAGCCACTGGGTTTACAGGTGTGCGCCACCGTGCCTGGTGACTGTTTCTTAAGATTAGAATTTCAGCAAATAGCATGCTACTGCTTTTTGACATCTCTGCACCCTCCCCCAACAGAAATTTAGTGAAGCAGAAAATGTAATCATATATTATATGAACTTTGCCTCTTTTTTTGATTTTAGGTATATTTTTATACAATGGGCATCCAATAAAACAAGTAGATATTCTGGGGACTGTTGTTGGAGTGAGAGAAAGAGATGCTTTCTACAGTTATGGAGGTAAGAACAATGATGTCTGAAATTGAGTTTATTTAGAAGGTCCTCATTTAGCTAAAAGTTAAATTTTAAGCAGCCCCAGCCTTTCAGAGCAGCTGGGAGCCAGTTCACAAAGCCCATTCCTCTGTTGGGAGCCTCTTGAAGCCCCACATGTAGACTGAGTGAGAAATGAGACAGGAGGTAGGAATGATACTGATGTAGACTGTAAAAGGACCACTGCTGGGGAGCCAAAAGGTAGAAAAAATAACATAGAGCAGTCTAGGATCACTGATTGACAGGGAGGACACTGATACCTGCAGGTATAGCTAAAAATAACAAAGGACAGTGATATAGATAAAGATATAGATCTAAGCTGGCACAGTGGCTCCAGCCTGTAATCCCAGCATTTAGGGAGGCTGAGACAGGAGAATCGCTAGTTCAAAGCCAGCCTCAGCAACGGCAAGGCACTGAGCAACTCAGTGAGACCCTGTCTCTACATAAAACACAAAATAGGGCTGGGGATGTGGCTCAGTGGTCAAGTACCCCTGAGTTCAACCCCCAGTACCAAAAAGAAAGATATAAATCTAGATTTTTTTTTTTGAGTACCAGAAATTGAACCCAAGGACACTTAACCATTGAACCACATCCCTGCGCCCCCTGTTTTATTTAAATTATTTTGAGACAGGGTCTCACCAAGTTGTTGAGGCTGGCTTTGAACTTGGGATCCTCATTCCTCAGCCTCCCAAGTTGCTGGGATTATAGGCATATGCTACCATGCTTGGTCAATATATGTTTATAGTGATACCTTAAAAAGAAAAGACCAGATTAATGTAAAAGTAGACCCTTTAAGAAGACAGAGGTGTAAAAATAACTTCAAAAGATTCATATCCAGAAGAGTTAAAAACAAAAAAAGTAATGCTTTTGATACTCAAAAAGATAAACATCCACTATCAGAAAAATTCCTTTAACTCACAATGATGAACAACCTCTATGAAAATCAGTATGGAGGGTCCTGAAAAGACTAGGAATGGAACCAGCCTATGACCCAGCTATACCACTTTTCGGTGTTTATTCTAAAGATTTAAAGTCATCATACTATAGTGATACATGCATACTCATGTTTATAGCAGCACAATTCACAATAGTCAAACTATGGAACCAGCCTAGGTGTCTGTCAGTGGATAAATGAAAGAAGAAAATGTATATATTCACAAAGCAGTCTTACTCAGCTATAAAGGAGAATGAAATTATGACATTTTCAGGAAAATGGATCAAACTTGTGAACATTATATTAAGTGAAATAAGCCAAACTCAGAAAGTCAAGGGTCAAATATTTTCTCTCATATGTGGAAGTCAGAGAGGAAAAAGGAAAAGAAAGGAGTGGGGGTATCTCGTGAAAATCGAAGGGAGATCGGTAGAATAGAGCAAAGGGACCAGAAGGAAGAAGAAGGGGAGAGAAAGGGGAAATACTAGGGAATGATATTGGCCAAATTATATTGTTATTTTGTGTGCATGTTTGAATATGTAACAATGAATCCGATCATTATATACAATATGGTAGTAAAAAATTAGGGAAAAAAAAAAAGACTAAACAAAGGATTTCTGTATTGTGGACACCAGAGAATTGCTAGAATGTGATTTTAGAGTAGTGGATCTTGTTTTTTTTAGTTTTATTTGAACATTATAATACATTGCCTTATGCAAATCCAAGATACTCTAGTTAAGAGGCTTAGTTGGTATTTGGTGGGAAGCTTGCCTTGAATTCCAAACCTCTGTTGTAACTGACACTGTCACTTTTTGTGATATTGTCTTAGATTTGCATTCTTATTGTACTTCAGGAATAATAGAAGGCAGTCAAACTTTGTGACCAAGAACATTTATTGGCAGTCTGTGCACAATTGATAATTCATAGATACAAGATATAATATCATTGCATTTCCTCAACATTTGCTTATTTTCCTGAAGACAGTTGTCTCATGCATATTAAAATGGCACATGAGAGATGAGATTTTACTTGTCTTCTGCTTTTTTCTCAGCATATATAAATTTTTTTTTAAATATTTTTTTAGTTGTAGATGGACACAATGTCTTTATTTTATTGCTTTGTACATGGTGCTGAGGATCGAACCCAGGGCCTCACGCATGCAAGGCAAGCGCTCTACCGCTGAGCTACAATCCCAGCCCCCCCAGCATATATAAATTTTTAAATCAGCTGTAGATCATTTTGTCAGGCATACCCATACTGAACCTGTTCTCTGTTTCATTTTATCAAAGACACAGGTCCTGTTTTTCTCCAAGACAGCAAACATTTGCTATGTTCATACAGTCCACTCAGCTGTGGGCTGTGGTACAATAAAGTGCTGCTTCTCTTGTAGACCAATGAGGAAATAATAGTGCCTTTAAGTTTACAAAGCACCTTCGGTCATCATTTCATATTACTCTCCCTCTAATCTTTTGAAATAAAAAGGACAGCTTTTGCTGGGCGCGGTGGCACATGCCTGTAATCCCAGCACTTTGGGAAGCTGAGACAGGAGAATCGTGAGTTCAAAGCCAGCCTTAGCAATGGTGAGGTGCTAAGCAGCTCAGTGAGACCCTGTCTCTACATAAAACACAAAATAGAACTGGGAATGTGGCTCAGTGGTCAAGTATCCCTGAGTTCAGTCCCTGGTACCAAAAAAAAAAAAAAAAAAAGGACAGCTTTTATTTCCATTTGTAATGAGAAAAATAGGCTCAGTAACTTGTTTAGGGCACTACTGATGGAGGTTTCTGCATCCAATCTACTGTACACTGACCCCCGTGTGCTCTGCAGTTTGTATGTAAGTTGGATTGCTTCTTCTCTCTCATCCCTTCCTCCTCCAGTCTGCTGTCCTTAAATCAGCTGGATTCGGTTTTTAGTTTTCTATTTTTTTAGATCAAATAAATGAGACTGTTGAGGACTTTGGTCCTGGCCTCAGAATTAGGCCCTTGACCTAAAGGGTCTTCACTAAACCTTTTTTCCCATTATGAAAAAAATCGAAGTGGTTTGGCTCTTCCCAAGAAGCCTTTCCCTCTCAGGGGGTATCAGGAGAGCACAGCACATCTGTGGGCTGTGGGAACGTGGCAAGCCTCTGGATGTGGGAAGCACTTGAGAGCAGAAATACTTTGGCGACTTTAATTTTTTTTTTTTTAATGGGTTTTGTTTTGTTTTGTTTGGCAACTATAATTCTTATGTGGCTTGTTCAAATGGAGCATTGCTTCTCTCCCTTCTGTCCTCAGGCCCAGTTTGGCTCTTAGGCCACCTGCCAGGCAGCCACTCCCTGCTGTCCTGGGGCTTGCTCTCCCTGACTCACCGCAGGCCTATGCTAGGGATATTTCTGCCCACACTGACTCATTCAGGTGCCCCAGTGGTGCCACCAGCTGGGGAGGACACTGTGCCACACTGCCAGGATGCTCCTCTTCCGGGGCATTGAACAGCAGGCCTTGGGGACTGTGGCATAGGATCTGCAAGGAGAGGTCACAGGCTAAGGAAGGGAGGGTTTGGTAGCAGTGCTTGTGGTACACAGAGCACCTGGCAGCCACTTGAACTCAGACTGAATCTCAGGAGCTCAAGGCAAGACCAGAATGGTGTCACATGTACTAGAATACTCCTCAGTGTGCTAATGCTTTGCCTTTTCATTATAAATCAAGATTTTTCAATTGGCCAGAGAAGTGGTATGCCTATAGGTATCATACTTTTTTTTTCAACTCAAAAAGTCTCTCTTGATTTTTTTTTGCTTCTTTTTGATATTTATTCGTTATAAAATAAAATTTAAAATGAAAATTTTAATGCAATATATAAAAGTCATGTAAAACACTATAAATTTAAACAAAATAATGTTAATGTTTTAGTGAACATCTTCCCTGATATTCCTAGAGTGTTGCTAATGTCAAAGAAATCTAGAGATGTCTTGTTTCCTTAGCCCTATTACGCGTGTCTTTCTGTTCTTAATGTTTTTGAAATTAGAATTATAATCAATGTATATATTGAATATAGGATTCCTTCCCCATACTCCCAAAGATGCTGCTCTTAGCATTTAATGTTGTAAAATATAATTTCTATTAAAATATACTATTTAATACTTTACATAAATTAGATTATTCATAAGATTTATAGGATACAAGATTTCTGTTTGACAAGGAAATATGTATATTTTTTAATAGCAGTGAATGTAGATTTCTCATAACTTTTTATTCTCATGTACTATGTTATTGTAATTTATTTAACTAATTGCCTATTTATAAACATTTAGTTTTTTCCAGTTTCCAGTATTACAAACCATACTATAGTGAACAACAGTGTTATACAAGATATATATATATATGAATACATATATGTTTACACACACACACAAATACACATATATGTCTATATAATCAGTTTAATTTATTGGAAGTAATTGCCAAATCAAAGGCATATATATATTTTGAAGTTTGATGAATTTTTCCAAGCTGCTTTAGTACTAACAGTGTATGAGACTATCAGTATTTTTAATATTTGTCAATTTATATTTAATATTTGTTAATCTAGTAGTTGAGAAATTATTTAAGCTTGCTTTTTTACAAAATGGTAACTACTGAATTTAGCACACTGACATTCTTATTTGGCATTTTTATATTTTCTATGAATTTTATGTCCTTTTTCTTAGCCACTTTTTCCTCTATGGTCTTGGACTTTTTCTTTTTTTTTTTTTTTTTTTTTATTTTTTTTTATTTTTTATTTTTTATTTTTTTTTTTTAAAAATTTTTTTTTAGTTGTAGATGGACATACAATATCTTTATTTATTTTTATGTGGTGCTGAGGATCGAACCCAGTGCCTCACACATGCGAGGCAAGCGCTCTACCACTGAGCCACAATCCCAGCCCTTGGACTTTTTCTTATTAATTTATATGAGCTCTTTACATATAAAGCACTAACCCTGTCATTTGGAAAATTGATATCCATTATTGGCTTTTAGGTCAGCAAACATATCAGACTGTTTTTCTTTTTTTTTTTTTAATATTTATTTTTTAGTTGTAGGTGGACAGAATATCTTTATTTTATTTTTTATGTGGTGCTGAGGCGAGCACGCTACCACTGCGCCATAACCCCAGCCCCTAGACTGTTTTTCAAATGAGTTCTAATTTTCAGGTTCTGCTTTAAAAAAGTCTCTCCTACCAGCTGTAAGCTCCAGGTTGAAAGTGTCCACTCATATCTTCTCCTCATCTTAAGTTAACCTATTCTCTATTTAACAAAATGAAACCCATCTGAGAAGTATTTACAGCTTATTTCAATAGAGGTTTAAGCTAGCAATAAAACTTTTACTTTATTTATATTTCTTCTATATTACATATGCTTTTACAACAGACTACTTGATGATCTTTTAAAAAATTATGAGGCCCACTGAGCCCATATTTAGCAACCTCTTTTCTGAGTTTGTCAAAAATTAGATAAAAGCTGGGCGTGGTGATGCACACCTGTAATCCCAGCACTTAGGGAGCCTGAGACAGGAGAATTGCGAGTTCAAAGCCAACCTCAGCAAGTGAGGCGCTAAGCAACTCAGTGAGACCCTGTGTCTACATAAAACACAAATAGGGCTGGGGATGTGGCTCAATGGTTGAGTACCGCTGAGTTCAATCCCCAGTACCAGAAGAAAAAAATTTAGATAAAAACAAATGGTCTGTCTTCCCAAGCAAACATGTCCAGATTTCTCCACAGTTACAAATCCAAATACCATGGGAATTGTCAGACTTTTTGCCCCCCAAATCAGAAGTAAAATAAGTCAGACCAATATTGATTTTGTGACCAAGATATAATTATTTTCTTTTATGAAAATAAAAGTCTGCCCTCTGGGATATGCTTGGCTTTCCTTATACACCCTGCAGGGGTAAGGATGGGCAGAAGCCCTGTCACAAAGAGAAGCTCAGGCCAGGTGACATGGAGTGCTGTGTTGGGAAGTGAGCATGCTAGTCAAGTGGTGACAGAGGCACTGCCCTGCATGCCCTGACCACAGACCGTGTGATGCTGTCTGCTTGCAGCAGGGCAAAAACGGCTGATGTTGTGTGTGGGCAGTGACTGAGAGTTTTGCACGGGACTTCCTGAGGATGCCACTTTTAGCAGAGAGGTGTAGACAAGACACAGCGCCCTCGAAGTAAATAAGCAAAATGTGGGACACATCCCACTGGGCTTGCGTGTTATACTGACACGCACAGCCAAGCAGTTCATGCTGGTGTGTGGCGAGAGACTGTTTCTAAAGATAGAGGGAGAGTTTGATAAGGGATTTGCCCCTGTAGGCTATTGAAAAATGTCATCGTCCAGTATGGCTGAATGCCGTAATGACATGTGCATTCGCCAGCCATGCCCTAATTGCTCCTCTGCCCTTTTACATTTCTCTTGCAGTGGATGATAGCACTGGAGTAATAAACTGTATCTGCTGGAAAAAGTCGAGCAATCCCCAGTCTTCATCAGGTAATTGTATTTGTCATATTCCTTTGCTTTTCAGCTAACCAGTGGCTTTTATTCAAAGTATCTCATTGGAAAATGGCTGTAGAGCTAAATATTCACATTTATCCTCTGTGAATTATAGTGATAAACTTGAAGCACTATACCCAGATCTTTTGCTGCTCTGAAAACTGGCATCTTGGTCAAGGGCGTGGCTTCTCTTTCTTCCATCTTTTTGGTGCTTACTTCTTCCTAAGCTATAGGAGTGCAGAAGGGTTTCTGAGGGAGTCAGTAGTTTGTTTTGCCCTGGTAGCCATTATGTAAGTCAAGACCAAAGTTTTAAAGCCCCCTGCTCTTATGTGGTTGTCTCTCACTTCTATGCTACCATGATCTAGATTTTTTTGAAACCTCTAACACAGTCAAACAAATGCCAGGCAGAAATTCTTGTTGTTAAGATGGGATTCCTTTGGAAGATAGCCACTAAATAATATAACCTGCAACAGAACTTTAAAATTGTGTATTGAATACATTGACAAAAACTGAAACAACATTTGTGGTGCTATGGATCAAACCCAAGGCTTTGTGCATGCTAAGCAAATGCTCTGTCACTGAGCTACACCCCTAGCCCTCTGTAATAAGTTTTTCCTCCATCATACCAGGGATTGAACCCACTGAGCCACATCCCTAATCCTTTTTTATATTTTATTAGAGACAGGGTCTTGCTGAGTTGCTTAGGGCCTCACTAAGTTGCTGAGGCTGGCTTTGAACTCGTGATCCTCCTGCCTCAGCCTCCTGAGCCACTGGGATTACAGGTGTGCACCACTGTATCTGACTGTCTGGGATAATTTTTAAAGTTAAGTTCATAATATTTAAACTGCATCCTGCCTTATTGGTGATCATTTTTGGCTCTAGAGAAGGTACAGAAACTAGCCCCTTGTTTTTCCTCTTTCACAACATGATTCAGCATGGTGCCCAACACATGGGGCTGTTCAGTCCACTGCTACGTGCTCTGATACCTTGCATCTAGTGTCTGTCCATTTGTGTTGTACATGTCAAGAATGTCTGATGCTTGCAGTGGTTTCTTCTTTCCTCCTTGCCATCAGGTGTCAAAATCCCAACTTCCTACTTTGACTCTGCTGAGCAGTGGTGTGCTCATTTGCTTAGCTTTCTGATGTATTTACATTTAGAATTTGGCCATCAGTTTCACATAACTTTGGCATTTCCATTCCTAATTTGGGAGCATCTAAAATCAATGAGCTCTGCAGATAAATGTAAGGTTTTTAACAGTTTTTATACAGATTATCTCTTAGGCAAAAAATAAACTTGTAAGACAATCAAATATCTGGATTTTCATATGTGTCTAGGGTATTTTTTTAAGTTTATTTTGTGCTGTTACTACATTATATCTGAAACTGGGTAATTTACTTAAAAAGAAAACAAGTTTATTTTTTATAGTTCTGGAAGTTGGGAAATCTAAGATTTGGGTGCTGACAGATTTTGACATCTGGTAAAGGCCAGCCTCCACTTCAAGGTGGCACCTTGAGTGCTGTGTCCTCAATGGGAGAAGAGCAGAAGAGAGAACCCTTTTGACAGTGACATTAATCCAGTCCGGCTACCCTTGTAATCTAACCCCTTCCAGGTCCCCTCCCAACATAGTTATGTTGGTGCTGTGGTTTGGATCAATGTCCCCCAAAGACCAAAGCATAAAAGCACCTGGTCCAGGTGCCATAGGCCTTAAGTGGAGGCTGAGGGGAGGTCTTTAGGTCATTGGGGGCGTGCCCTCAAAGAGACTGGGTACCCATGTCTCTCCCTTACTTTGCTTCCTGACTTTACATGACTGCTCACTCCAACCTGCACTGCTGCCGTGATGTCTGCTCACCAAAAACCTGTGAGGCTGCCCGATCTTGCACTTGAAACTCCAGAACCATGAGCCAAAACAAACCTTTTTACTTCATAAGTAGTGTGTGTCAGGTATTTCATCAAAGTGATGGGAAGCTGACTAATATAAATGGAGATTGAGTTTCTGACATATGAGTTTGCGAGGGGTCAAAAACATTCAAATCATGGCAGTATTAATATCATTTGAAGATTTATGGTTGTTATCACAATCTTTAATCAGAAGGTATACATACTTGATTTAGATGGAGAGTCAGGAAAAGTTCTCAGAAAAGGGCCAGATAATATATATTATCTGCTTTGTGGAACATATGATTTGGGTCAAACTAATTAATACTGCCATTTAAACACAAAAGCAGCCATAGATAATACATAAAATAAACAAATGGTATGACTGTGTACCAATAAAATTTTATTTATAAAAGTAGGTTGTAGGGGCTGGGGTTATGGCGCAGTGGTAGCGTGCTCGCCTAGCACGCAGGAGGCACTGGGTTCGATCCTCAGCACCACATAAAAAAAATAAAAAATGAAGATGTTCTGTCCACCTATAACTAAAAAATAAATATTTAAAAAAAAAAAAAAAAAAAAAAAAAAAAAAGTAGGTTGTAAATGGATTTGGTTTGTGGGCAATGGTTTTAAATATTGTTTTAGTTTTTAAAATTAACTCTTTCTAAGAAATGGCATCATCAGGACTATTATGTAATTCTTACAATTTTTTAGATCAAAATGGCTAATATAATATTAAGAATTTTGAGAGTAAGACTTTTAAAGTATCTGTGAGTAGCTGAATTGAGGGTAGCCTTAATTTGAAATTGCTTTGCAAATATAGAGGATAAGAGTATCAGGAGAAACCCTGAAAATGATTCTCACTGAATTACACATGAAATGATGTTTTTAAATTGTTCCCAACTTGCCCATTCTCTTCTTTTAATTTAATTGCTCAGAGTTTAAAAGCTCTCCATTGGAAAGTAGCCAACAAAGATATTTTTTAAAATAAAAATTAGTCTGAGTCAAAATTAGTCATGTTCCAGTTAATTAAAGTATAAGAATATAATGTTAGCTCCCATAAATGTCACATTGAATGTGCTTTGTTTATGAGCAAAGTTAAGAAAGCTTGGCCGTTAGTAGTAGAATATTAAAGGGAATTTATCACTCAGGATGGAATAGACTATTTAAAATGAAATTCTGGGGCTGAGGTTGTGGCTTAGTGGTAGAGCTCTTGCCTAGCACATGTGAGGCACTGGGTTCAATCCTCAGCACCACATAAAAATAAATAAAGTGAAATGAAACTCTTCAGGCTCTAGCTGTCTCATTACATTCATTAAATTACATGCTGGAGCCTTCTTTTGGCAATTTGGCTCTCCCTTGCAGTGGGAGCTGGGCCTCTTTTTTTTCTCAGACCAACCGTCACCCTGATAATTTCAGTGGTGCTATATGAAGACTTGCTTTATTATGTCACCTATAATGTCTGCATAATGGCAATGAAGTTTATAAATACCCTTAAAACGAAGCCCAAGAAGCAGAGGGCCTGGGGACAGAAGTTATTCTTCGATGTTTTCTTTTTTTAAATGTTTATTTTTTAGTTGTAGGTGACAGAATATCTTTATTTTTTTATTTTTATTTTTATGTGGTGCTGAGGATCGAACCCAGTGCCTTATGCGCGCTAGGCGAGCACGCTACCACTGCGCAATAATCCCAGCCCCTCTTCGATGTTTTCTAAAGAGAAACCCAGTAAGCCAAGCAACATTAATACCAAGTGTGTCTAGTCTCCTAGGTTGTTGGTTACTGTGTGTGCAAGGCTCTCCCCCTGACACTTCTGTTTCCCTGGGTATAGCAAATGTGTCAGAATTAATGCCTCTGCTCATTATAAAGTCATGGTTTCAAAATTGTGTTAGGTCAAAATGCAGAAAATCTGATTAAGAGACCAAAAGAGAGATTCACTCCATTTTAGAAACACCATTAGAATACAAACCAGAAATAATACGACAGTGGAAAATAAATCAGCATTTAGCAAATGTTGTTGTCTTGGGTAAATATGATATTTAAAAAGAGTTCACCTTGACTGCTGTCTTATAGCTTACACAGAACAACCCAAAGAAGACAGAGTTGTATATTTATCCCAATAAACACATTAAGCTCTCATAAGTCCCTGGCTGCTATCATGAATGACAAGAGGGATGTCCTCTCAAATCAAGATCTTTTCAAGGTGTTATGCAGTAGAATGAAATCCCCTAAACATAAAAAGGAAAACGGTGGGGCTGAGGATATAGTGCAGCTGGTAGAGTACTTGCTTCACATGCATGAGGCCATGGGTTCAATCCCCAGCACCAACAAAAAAATAAAAAATAAAGAAAAAAGATAAACCTCACTGATAATCCTTCCCTGAGATTTAATAGGAACTAACAAAGTTAAAGAGGTAAAGGGCAGATCTATAAAGAAATACAGAGAGGAGATAATCTCACATAAAAACATGGAGGCACTCTTGTGATTTAAAAGCAAAATAAAACTTTATGTAGTCACAATGTGTTGGTTAAGGCACTAGAGGCCCCAGTGACTGGAGCTGGCGTGGGAGCTGTGAACATGTGCGCATGTGTTGCTGGTGTGCTCATGTGGACATGTGCACATGTGGCTGGGGTACTTTTTTTCTGGCAAACATTCTGATAATATGTCATGAACTGTAAATTTGTATATTTTTCATGCAGTAATCTCTAATGAAAGAGCCCAAAGAAAATAATTTTGTCTAGAGATCCAAATTATTTGTCATCACAAATACCATACATTAATTATTTCTGATGGATCTGGTATTGTGTTGAGGGTTAAATTTGATTATACACAACATCTCGATGTATGAGGTACTCTATTATTATTCCCATATTATCCCCAGTTCATAATTAAAGAAACAGACGTATGAGTGGAGAAGAAATGGAGACTGTGAGGTTAAGCAACGTACCCAAGGTCACACAGCAAACAAGTAAACTGAAATTCAAGTCAGGTCTTTCTGATACCAGGAGTCACATGCTGACCTCTAGCCTATACTGCCCCCCTCGATGCTAGTGATAAAAAATAAAAACGAGGGGCTGGGGATGTAGCTCAGTGGTAGAGTGCTTGCCTACTATGCATGAGGCCCTGGGTTTAATTCACAGCTCCACTAAAATAATAAATAAGAAAGATTTTTAAAGGGAGGGGATAGTTAGTGAGACTAGTTAAAAATAAACCGGCACATCAGCAGGATAATGCTACATTGTTAATCAAAATGCTGAGTTGTGTAGATTATGTGGATGTATGAGTACATGAGTATTTAGAATTATGGTAGGTGGAAAAACAGAACATACAAGTTTTGGTACCAGGATTAAACCAAGTGGTGCTTAACCACTGAGCCACATCCCCAGCCCCTTTTTGTATTTTATTTAGAGACAGAGTCTCTCTGAGTTGCTTAGTGTCTTGCTAAATTGCTGAGGCTGGCTTTGAACTCGCGATCCTCTTGCCTCAGCCTCCCCAGTCACTGTGATTATAGGCATGTGCCACCTCACCTGGCAGAACGCACAGTCTTTTACACCAACCAGCTTTTGACTGTGGAAAGTGTAGAAAGTGTAGCAGCAGAGAGTAAAGGATCAGTGAGAAAACTCTGCAACCAGCAACTGAGCAAGTTCACACTGCAGCTTCATTTGGGCAAAAGTTGCTTGATCTCTGTGTGACTCAGTTTCTTCTTCTCTGAAATTGGGCTGATAACACATAGTAGTTGTGAGGATTGGATGTGCTAATATATTGTAAAGGTTTTAGAGTAGCTCCTGTCTACCCAAACATCTGTGGCTGTTTTTTTTTTTTTTTTTTTTGGTACTGGGGATTGAACTTGGGTACTAGAACACCGAGCTACATCCCCAGCCCTTTTTTGTGTTTTATGTAGAGACAGGGTCCCACTGAGTTGCTTAGTGCCTCGCTGTTGCTAAGGCTGGCTTTGAACTCGCAATTCTCCTGTCTCAGCCTTCCAAAGTGCTGGAATTACAGGCGTGAGCCACCGCGCCCGGCTCCATGGCTGTTCTTTTAACTTAACCAACATAGTTTGGAAATAAAATTGAGTGGTAGAGATTATTTAGGATTAAATGTGCATTGGTTTCTTTTCATCATGACATTACTAGGGATTGAACTCAGAGGCACTTAAGCACTGAGCCACATCCCCAGCCCTATTTTGTATTTTATTTAGAGACAGGGTCCTGCTGAGTCGGTTAGTGCCTTGCTTTTTGCTGAGGTTGGCTTTGAACTCAAGGTCCTCCTGCCTCAGACTCCCAAGCCACTGGGATTAGATGTGCCCGCCACTGCACCTGGCCCACAGGGTATATTTTTAAGTGGTATGAGAGTGAGTGAGTGTGTAAGAGAATGAGTGAGAGGTGAGAGGTCGGGATGTGGAGCACTGAGGTGGGACAAGTGTCTCCAGGGACACATTAGAGGGTTATTTAGAGCTGTTGCCCCTAGAATCACACTCAGGACCTTGAAGAGCCCAGACTGTGCTGGCATTGCAGACAGAGATGGGAAAGAAGGCCTTGGAACTGCCCTGGAGCTTGCCCACTTGGCCTGTCCAGACTCTGTCCCCTTCTCTCTGCTTTTGAATAATTGCAGCCATACCTCTACCATTCAGTAGAGAATTTCAAAAGGTTACAAGGAGTTCCTATAGTGTAGGAACTAAGAATGTATTGGTCTTGCTCTTGAACTTTCTCCCCAGTGTGGTGGAGTGATAGCGTTAAACCTCTCTCTCTCCTGCCAGCCCTCACGACTGCAGCTGCTCCAAGCACAGCAAGTGAGCTGAGTCTGACCTCACGGCTTAAGAAGCTTCAAGAAACCATTGAGCAGAGAACTAAGGTAGAACTTGGGGACATTATCCGAATCAGAGGCTACCTCCGCACGTACAGAGAAGAGCGAGAAGTTCATGCCACTGCTTATTGTAAGCACAAGAAGTTTTTGTCAAATTGGTTGCTCTTCTGAGAGTGACTCCAGTAGACTCTTGTTTAGCTAAAAGTCTAACTTTCAAAAAGTTCAGAAGATTTCACTCTGATGGGGGAAATTATATTGTATAGCATGCTTTCTTTAGAAAAGCAGCACTTCAGAATTTTATTTTGCAGAAAGTTAGTAATAAGTAAATTAGGAAAGAAAATAAATTATTGACTGTATATAGTTGGCAATTCTAACAACATAGTAGTTTCCAAAGAAGTTTGAAATTCTAAGTGTCAATCCATTAGGGAAGAGTTCATATTCTTCAAAATGATAGAAATTTCCTGAATACCATTAAGTCTATTAGCCTTTTTTTTTTTTTTTTGGTTTGTGGATTGAACACAGGGGTGAGCTACATATCCAGCCTTTTTTATTTTTTATTTTGAGACAGGTTCTTGCTAAGTTGCTAAGTCTCTTGCTGAATTGTTGAGGCTGGCTTCAAATTTGTAATCCTCCTGCCTTAACCTCCCAAATTGCTGGGATTACACATGTGTGCCAACATGCCTGGCCAAGTCCATTAACTTTAAATGAAAACAGCTAATTAGAGATGGGACAGTCCTGCATCATCTCCCCTGGCTGATTTTCAGATGGAAGTCTCAAGGACAGCCCTGTTGTCTTCTGGAGTATCAGATGAATCAGTACACCAATGTTCCTTCTAGTCTCCTACTGCCTGGGGCACCTATGACAGGGCATCGCCTCACAGGAAGGCTGGGAGTACATCTAGACTGCTGTCTTGGTAGTAGCTTGGACATGGGAAAGAACTGATCTTAGTATAATTTCTGTGACTTTTTGTTTCCTGGCCTTGTTAGATAAAGTGGACGATCCGGTATGGAAAATTCAAATTGCAAGGATGCTTGAGTTGCCCACTATATACAGGAGAGTTTATGACCAGCCCTTCCGCAGCCCAGCTCTAGAGGAAGAAGCAGCAGTAGGGTAAGTTGGGTCTTATCGCTGCCAAAGTTGTGTCAGTGCAGTGCAGCCAAGCAGTGGGAGCCAGAGGCTGGGGTCGTCCTGGGCCAGGCCTGAAGCTTCCACTTAAGCACTGAGGGGCTCTCACCTCTGTATGCCTCCATTTCCTCATCTGCAGAGGGAAGTCAGGAAAACAGACATATAATTAGAATCACTGAAGGAGTGGAGGGAGGAGCACAGAAAAAATATTTGAAGAAATAATGGCTGAAATTTTTCCAAGCTGTGAAAACCTGTAAACTCACAGATCCAAGAAGCTCAACAAATCCCAGGGCAAGAAACATGAAAACTGCTCCAAGGCATATCACAAAGTATCAGTACCATAGTACATCATAACCAAAACCCCACCAAAACCTACATCATTTGTTTCCAACCAGGGATGATTTTATTTATTTAGGCAACAAAATAAAACCAAGCCCAGGAGGAATGAGAATATGTGGATATTTGCTAGTATATGGGAAGAAATACAGAGACCCAGGAGAGGATGCAGGCTGGGACAGGATGGGAGAAGGGGAGAAAGGGGGACTTTTTAACTATGTCTCCTTTATTTTTATTTTTATTCATTTATTTTTGTGATACTGGGGATTTGAACCCACAGTGTCATGCATACTAGACAAGCACTCCACTACCACAGTGCTACACTCAGCCCTCCTTTAATTTTTTTAACATATGGATATACATATTACATATCAGGAAATTGTTTTCTAAAAAGTGCAAACTCTAGACCTATATAAAATAGAAAGTAGAGATTATCCCCTCAGTATCATTCTCCAGATGTTACCACTGTTCCCGGCAGCTGTTTCCTCTTTGACTCTTCTACTGTGCGTGCATAAGCATGAATGCCACCTATATATTTTGTAAGTTGTCCTTTGCTTTTTTTTTTTTTTTTTTACAAAAATGGAACCATACCTCTTCTGCATCTTGACTTTTTTCTTCATCTATCATGAATGTCTTTTTTAATTCTCATAATCTTTTTTTGTAGTACTGGGGATAGAACTCAGGGCCTTATATGTGCTAGGCAACTGCTGTACCACTGAGCCACACACCCAGCCCTGGTTCTCATAATTTTAAACAACCACACAGTATTCACTGTGTGTACCTTTTATGTCAAAAACAAGTCTCAATATAATTGCATCTTCTACCCAATTTTCTGTCTTATGCACACCAAAAAGGAACAAAGGTGATGGTTTTCTTCAGGGCTTTTAAAAAACTTTCCCCTGGCAGCAATCCAGAAGCCCAAGACCTCGCCAGTCTCACTTGCTTGCTGAGTGAAAAAATCAAAGAATTCCTCATGGAGAAGAGAGTGCAAACCTTTTACCAGCAGGAGTTGGAAATGGTGGCATCTTTGCTGACTCTTGCCAATCAGCCCGTGATTCATAGCACCTGCTCCGACCAAGTGAGTGCCGCGTGCCCATGTGAGAATTCTGGGCCTCTGCCCCAAGTCTGCAGCTGAAAGGTGTGGGTGAACATGACTGTGGTGTTAAGACTCACAGGGTGGACCCAGGGGCAGAGGTCACCCTTCAGCACATACCATTTCTATTCTGGGAAGGTCACTGACCACTAAGAATTTGAAATGAGGCTGGACTTGTCCTTTCCTCCTCTTTACTTAATCTCATTGCCCTTAATTTTTGAGTAGAAAAAAATAATAATAGGCTCAGGTGATAGCACCTAGTTGTTAGTACTCACTCAGATGGGTATTTCATCTCAGCAGAAGACAAACGAGGGAGGAGGAGATGAGAGGAGGTTATTATCTTCCATTTAGAATTACTTATTGATCAGCAGGATGATTCTTGGACTTGAACCAGGATTTTTTGGCATGTCACAATAAGGTTAATCTGACATGTTTTAGGAGTTTAAAGACAAAGATGTGTTCAATTTGGTTTATAAGTAAAAATTTCAGGGAATGCTAAAGTAATGTTTTTATTGCTCTTGGAGAGATCTGTCCCTGGATTTTCACCTGTAGTGTTACATTTGAACTTGTTTGGTTGTTTGGTGTTTGTTTGCATTGGAGATTGATTTTAGGCTTTTCCTTTTATTACTATTCTTAGGTTTATTGCCATTGTGACATGGCTGTATTTACTTTTAAATAAATGAATGATCTCAGCTTAAATATCGCCTTCTTGGTCCTCCAGCCGTCTGCTCTGACCACCCCTTGTCCCACCCTGTTACATTTGGATCTGTGACATCACTGCATATGTTTGCCCTCCACAGAACTAAATACCTCCTTCCTTTTAAGATTTTTTATTATGACTGTTATCCCTTGCATTACATGGGGGCTCTCTTCCCAGGCCCTGGAACAGGGCTGGATGAAGCAGGTTCTCAGTGATTATTTGTTGATCCAAGGAATGAGTGGTTGTTAAAAAGTCAAGTGGTCTCAGAAGGTGGTGAAGTAAAAGTAGATTTCTTCTCATACTCTCTCTCACCTTATCCCTGTCCCCAGAGACAAGCCCCATTACCAGTTTCCTGCATGTCCTGGATATACTTGATGAATATATAAACTGTAGGTGGTTGTGTCTCCTTTTTCACTCATATGGCAACATGCAGACCCTATAGGAGACCTTGCTTTTCACTGAGCAGTTCTTGCAGATCCTTTCCTCATAGGACATCCTGATTGGCCCCTGTGTAATAAATCTTGTTGCTTCTGCCAAAAGATTGGTCATGTGTTTAACCAGTCTCCCCCCTTCTGGACTGTTTACATGTTTGCTAGTCTTCTCCCATTGCCAACAGGGCTGCTGCAAACACACTTGTGCTAAGTAACCAAAGCTGTTCTTCATGATTCTGGTGGAATGGACACCAGGTCACCATCCTGACCTCCTAGGTGTGGCCACTGCTTCTTGATTTTGTTCACGCACCTAATTACCTCCTCCTGCCAACAGGCTTGTGTGCCCAGTGACCCAGGATTCCATACAGGGAGATGAGGGATATCATTTCAGAAAGCACCCAGGTGGGGAGGGTCACGGCTGGGTGCTTTGTTCTTTGCCAAGATCGCTTCTAAACAGTTGCAGCTTTCCAGCTGTCTCCTGACAGCGAGATTGACCTTCTTCCCATTTAATCATTCAGGGGAGGCTCAAAGCCAAATTGACCTCCTAGGACTTTTAATGACTATCAGCATATTTGCAGAGAAACTTTTAAGGCTCAGCAAAGTCCACATTCTTCACATGAAGCCAGCTCTTCTGTGGTAGCTGTAATTAAGTACAGAGACTTAAGCACTCTTTGAGGACTGAAGACTCCTCCATTTCACAAAATAATCTGTGTGGAAGGTTTTGGTGTGATATCATTCTGAAAAAGCTTAGAGCAGAAAATTATGCCTTCCCGATGCTGTATGTTTGAAATGGAATGGCTGTGACATTGTATTTGTTTTGTCTTTGGAAACAATTTTTTTCCATCAATTATGAATTAGTCCATCACATTGCTCTGGTTGGGAAGGTCAATGTCAGTAAATTGAATTCCATTTAATAGATACCCAGGAGACTAAAGACGCTTACAATGATGGTGAAACCTGAGAGCTTTGGCACTTTCTGTTGTCATACAGACAAAAGCTTAACAAAAAGTCACTGTGATAGTGCCCTACACGAGAGGTGGGAGAGTGGTTAGAGCATTTTCGCCCTTTGTTTTTTCCTTTGTGGCCTTAGCAAATCCAGAAACATAAGCAGACCTTCCAAAACCATTCCCCCCAACACACACACACACACACACACACACACACACACACACAGTGCTGGGGATTGGGCCCAGGACCTCTGTGGACTAGGCAATTCTCTTATCACTGAGCTGCATCCTCACCTGCCCCCCCGCCCCCTTTTTTGAGCTAAGCTCGCTAAGTTTCCCAGGCTGGCCTTGAACTTGGATCCCCCTACCTCAGCCCCAAGTAGCTGGGATTACATGTGTGCAGCACTATGTCCGGCAAAACCATTGTATCTTTGACAGCCAGATGAACACTGATGGTTTGGGAATGAGGAGAAGCTAGATTTCAGGGAGCCACCCAGTTCCTGGCCAGAGCCTGAGGCTCAGCACATGCAGGCAGCCAGCTTTTGAGTCTGGGAGCCATTTCCATTTCCTGAATCGGATAAGTCTGTCATTGCTCTTTCAAAAATGACAAGAAAGACACAGACCCCATCCAGAAGAATTGCTGGCTTGTACAGGGACAAGTAGAGAGGCCTTGCCCTTGAGACTGACATTTTCAAACCAGGCTGGAAAAAATGTCCTGGGTTCAGCTGAGGCAAAGGTTTTTGGAAAGGAAGCTTCACATATTGTTTATATTTACTGAGAGCCATTTCAGTTGAGCCCTCCTGCTTCACAGCTGAAACTGTGCTTTTAATCTCCCAGGCCTCCAGTGCTCGCCTTCTGCCAATTGGTCTTGTGGAAGAAAAGAGCTAGTGTGTATACAAAAGACCAGCCAACAGCTAGAGTAGCTTCCTAGTCGTCCACTCCATATCACTGAATTAAACAAATCACAACTGAAGTATGGAGCAGTTATCAAGTGTGATCCTGCCAAAGCAAACCTCCAGCCCTCCTGAAATACCATCCTCCTCAGCTAGTACATGCCTTGATCTTGACTCAGCAGATTAAAAACCTGTTGGGCAAATTCACAAACCAGTTGGTCTGGAGAGTTGCTTTTAGGTGCCTGAAGGTGGGACTTACTTCTTTTTTTGTTTTGTTTTTTCCTATCTATACAGGTGGAGTTTAAGAATGACACCCCTTCCAAGGCAATTCATAGTATATTTAAGAATGCTGTTCAGCTGCTACAAGAAAAAGGACTTGTTTTCCAGAAAGGTGGTGGTTTTGATAATCTCTACCATGTAAGAGACCCACAATTTTAATTTTTTCCTCATAGTTTCAGTTACTAATATATTTATTACTTATGAATACCTGCTTATTGTTTTTTAAAAAATCATGAAGGAGATACAGTAAGTCAGGAGTAAAAGTTGACCCTTACCTTTCCCTGAGCTACCTTTTGTACCCATATATCCCTCTAGAGGTTCACCTGTACCTTTAAAGATGCATTAATACACTCCTATCATTTTTTACTTTACAAAAAAAAAAAGAAATAAAAAAATGTAATCATCTTCTAAGTCACAAATTCTCACCCTCAACACTAATGAGCCCAATGATTGCCATGGGCACTAGTCTGTGCATGGTGGGATGATTAGCTACATCCCCTGACCTTCCCTCACTAGTTGCCAATGATACCTCCCCCATTGTGATAACCCAAAATACCTCCAGATATTGCCAAATGTCCCCTGGGACAGTTGAGAACTGCTGCTCTAAATAATGCTCAGCAACATTTTTGGTACAAAAATAGCGTATCACAGGCACCTGTCCACATTATTGGGAATCTGCCTCATTCTTTCTGACACCCCGATGATATTCTATGTGTGGGTACTTGACATAAATTTTTTAGCTATACTTTTGTGAGGAGATGTTTATGGTGTGTCCAACTTTTGCTGTCACAGAGAGTGCTTCTGTGGCCCTTTCTGCACAGATGTCTCTGTGATTTCATGTCAGTATTTCTGTATGATTGACTCCTGAAGGAAGAGTTTCAGGTGCAAAGGACATGAGTGTTTAGGCTTCTGGGTGACACAATCCCATTGGCCTCCCTGAAGGCTGTGCCAGTTGACCTCAGGAATACACAAATGGCTGCTTCCTGGCCTCTTTCCCTGATATAAAAGGCCTCGTCTTGCTGCATGCCTTTAGTGTTGGAGGAACCCAGCTGAAAATGGGCTTCCTGAGGGCCACTGATGTCGTCAGCATAGATGTGAGCCTCCTAGAGGCAGACCAGTGTCTCTACTTACAGGTGAAATTCCTGAGGGGAAGGTTTCCTTAGTAGCACATTTTCTAATGCTGATTTATTCTACTGATTCCCCATTTTAGAGGGTTTTAAAAACAAGACTGATTTTCAGTGCTGCCTGAATAACCTCTGGTAGAGCTGATCCACCTGTGGAAGGAGGAGTGCAGCCCACCTATCCTGGGATGGGAAGGCACCTGGGAGTTGGCTGGAGGTTGTCACACCAGGCAGGCAGCTCAGCTCAAGCCCCCTCTGGGACACATGTTCCTGGGGCTCTGGGGCTGATCTCTGTCAGGAACTGTAGAGAACAGCCCTTCCTGGGGAGCAGCAGGGCCACAGGCCACCGCCCAGGCCGAGGTGTTGCCTGGCTGGGGCACTTCCTCCTGTGAATCACCGTGAGTTGGAATGGGGCGATGGAGCAAGAGCAGGTCCCTTGTCCCCTTCTCTGACATTGCCCCTCCTTTTCCACTCATTGTGAGTAGGCATCCTTTCTCCCAAGGCTCAGCCTAAGGGAAACTGTTGTCATTGTCATGTCAGTACGTCTTGTCCAGCCAGCCCAGCTCTAGCAACTCTCACACATGACCTTATTTAGCCATCACAATCACCTTGGGAGCTAAGGGACACCATGTCAAGTCACGCAGGCATAGTGAGCTCTCGGCAGTGGAAACCTACATCTCTGCACACTTTCTTTTTCCCCTCTTGTGTTTTTTTCTCCGTCTCCCCTCTCTCCCTCTTTCCCCATCATTTCTTCCTCCTCTGTTATCCTTTTCTTCATCTTTTTGTTGTTATCAGGTTGCTGTTGAACATGAAGGTGAAGCCCCGTTTAGTTGCGGCTTCCCTCTTTACCTGAACTGGTTGAAAAGAAGCATAGTGATATCTGCCTTTGAGAGCAGACAGTGTCAATGGATAGGCTAGATTTGCTCTTTGGATTCCTTTTCCTGGCAGTTGTTTTCTTCTTTTATTTTCCCCTGTGGTTAGGAGAAGAGAGAAAACTAAAGAAACACAAGATAGGAGTCAGGGCCCAGAGCAAGGAGTTCTGGGTGGGTATCAGAGACTCTGATCATGGTGCCCCCCTCAAAAATATAACAAATAAGAGAGATGCTATGAATGTAAGTGTTCAGTTAGTAAGTAGCCCCTTAAAAACACAGAATTCCAGTTTTTCTTTCCATCACAGCCCCAGCGAATCAACTCTAAGGGCGTATCCTCTGAGCCAACTCCTGAGCAGTGAGCTGCCGAGGAACAGAACTGGTTTGACAGTAGACCAGGTACCAATAGTCACATCTAGTATAGGGAAGCCGATGGGTGTGGAATCTTTAGAAACTATCCTACATACTAATTTGGTAGTCTGGATGTCACAACTGCTGTGTCATCTAAGAACATTTTTTTCCTGAACTATTTTTTCCTATTTAGGTAACTAGAGAAGACAAAGACCTCCACAGAAAAATCCACCGGATCATTCAGGAAGACTGCCAGAAACCCAATCGTAAGTGGCATAGTGTGCAGGTGGCACACTGGTGCACTGGAAGGGGCTGCTCCCTCCCAGAGGGCACTGGACAGAGAGTCAGGAGACTGGGACTGTTCCCAGCAATGACTCTGAAAGGTGGCAGTCAAGACACTCGCCCTCTCTGAGCCTCAGTTTCATCCCCTCTGACATGAGTACTGGGCTAGCACTGGACTAGCACAGTTGTTCAGACCTTGGCTGCACGTAAGTTTCAACTTTGGAGCTCTTTTAAAGGTGCAGTGCCCAGGTCCTACCCCTGAGGATTCTTTCTGTAGGGGACGGGTTAGGGGCCGGACAGGTAAGCTTCTCAGGTGACTTTGCTACAGCAAGGTAAGCCAGGACACCAGGATTTTGTAATGTTGCTCAGGTTGTCCCATTCTAAGTTGAATTTCTTGTTTCATCCTTCTCCCTTGTCTTTGAATATAAACCTGATATTTCCCTCACTCCTAACGTCAAGACTTTCAGTGTGGGGAGAATGGCTCTAAACACTACAGTTTTTAATTTTTAAATTTTTTTTTTTTAGTTTTGAGTGATGTAAGTCAGTCATCCTGGAAATTAATTGTTTGCAAAAGAAATGGTTTAGAAAATAGTTCTAGTGGAGTTAGGTCATCCCCTAGTGGTTAGACTTTCAAACTGTAACTAGTCTGATAACAAGCATGATCTTTTCCATAGTGGTTAGAGAAGAAAGCATTAGTCCTATCTTTAAATCGTATACAAAGTGGTCAGTTTTTAGTGTGACTTTTCAAAGTTCACTTGTGCAAGCATATGCTAATAATGAATGTTGACCTAGTTCAACATTTGATGCTAGAAAGAAGTAGAAAGGTTTGGAACTGACCCGAGGTCCCCAGTCCTGCCTCCTTGCTCTCCATTTTCAGGCCTTTCATCCCAGACGTCCCTGGGGCCTGGACCTGCTCCAGGCTGACTCAGTGGGTGGAGTAGGGCCAAGTCTTCCGCCCTGGTATTTAGGACCTGTTGAGGTCAGAGCCCAGAGTGGTGTGACAACAGGTCTTAAAATAAACTCAAAGCAATCTGTGATTTTAGTGCAGTCATAGGGAATGTCATTCACTTCTTTTGGAACAATAAGAACAAGTATCCCTTTTGTTGAGGAAAAGCTTGTTTTTCACTCCAAGGGAACTTCTGAGAGCACTGTAGTTAGGATTCCTCAGCCAGAAAGGGAGGGAGGTGTTCCTAAGATTCCTTTCCTGCATTAGGAGCAGAATGGGTTAAAGCCTGAAGCCTGGTAAAGCAAAGGAAAGAAACCTGCTCTTCATTCCTTAAAAGGACTTAATGTCCTAGGTGGCCCTGAGGGACCAGCTCCTGCCTCTGAGCATGTGTCAATGTAGACAGGCTCTGCTACCCAGTCCATACCTGGGAGCATCTAAAAGTCACAGGCTAGTTGCCTGATACTAATGAACTCCCAGGAGCGAAATTCCAGAGCCTAGGTAGCAAAGCCAGTGAGAGGCCTCATAGGACTATCTTGCATCTGCTGCAATCACTCTTCCTTCATAATGCTATCACCTTTGGCACTAGAAATTATCCTGAATAATAGTGTACACAAGACACTAAAAATCAAGCAATGCAAAAATACACTCAGAAATCAGAGATCCCTCCCAGCAGGAAGCCCTAGGTTCTGCTTTTCCCTCTGCAAAGGCATGGTTGTTACTAACTGTTCGTATCCTAGAGATATTAGATGCACCTACAGACGTACTTGTATAGTTGGTCCTTTTTATAAAACACAAGTAAAGGTTAGCCTACAGTATACCTCACCCCATACCTTGTATTTTACTTCTAACATGGGCTTCCCAAGGTCCTTTGTCAACAGCAGGGCACATGTGAGAGTGCCACATCTTAACTGCTGTTCATTATTCCATCATGTGTCCAGAGAGAGATTCAGTTATTTATTTCACCGTTCCTCCTGGGCCTTCAGTTCATTTCTGACCTTTCTTATAAAATAAGACTTCGGGGTTTTCCTCATCAAGGTGACTGGTAGAGCGACTTATACTCTTTGGTCATTGTTGTGTGTCTCATCAAAGGCTAAGTCTGCAGTAAGGAAAGGACCACACAGCAAGTCTCTTTTAGATCCCCCAAAGGACTATTAGGGGTTTGTCTAAAGATGAGCAATGTGTCCCAGCAGCTTGGGAGGCTGAGGCAGCAGGATTGCAAGTTGAATGCCAGCCTCAGTAACTTAGCAAGTCCCTAAGCAACTTAGCAAGACCCTGTCCCAAAATAAAAAGGGCTGGGGATGTGGCTTAGTGGTTAAGCACCCCTGAGTTAAATCCCTAGTACCAAAAAATAAAATAAAATAAAATAAGTATGGTTTTGTAAGAGCTGGACTCTGGAGCTTCCATGCCTGGGTTTGAGCCCCTGCCCTGGAACTTTGTGGCTGCCACCTTGGGTGAGCCTGGGCCTCCACTTCCTTGTATGCAGAATGGGGATAGTAATGGTGCCTAGTAGTGGCTTGTTATGAGAAGTCAGTACATTGGTGTTTAAAAGCTATTACAAGAGTACTCCACATATTAGTGTACAGATGGTTAGAGAAAAATGAGATTCTATTTCCTAATGGCACCAGTGATGGCCTTGACTCTCTGTCTTATAGTCCCAAAGGTTTACTTTTGCTCGCTTTCACACTCTACTGTTCTGTTTAATATTGATCTGGAAGGAAGCAGCATCAGGTGAAATTTGTGTGTGGATTTTTGGTGTATTATTGTTGAGCTGAAAGTTTTTTAAAATGTAGATTCCCGTTTTAAGTGCGAGTACAACAGGGCTGAGGGTGCCACTCAGTGGTAGAGCACTTACCTAGCATGCAGAGTCCCTGGGGTTAATCCCCAGCACTGCAGGAGAAAAAAAGTGTGAGTACAATAAATGTCAGATTGTCCAAATAGAATTCTATATTGAAGATGTATGTTTATCTCCAGCTTTTTATTCTGAAAATATTCTAACCTATAGAAAATCAAACAACTAGTATGATAAACTCCCATATACCCTAGAGTCACCAAAAACCTTCAGTTTGTGTTCTTTTTTTTTTTTTTAATTTTTTTTAGTTGTAGATGGACACAATGTCTTTATTTTATTACTTTGTATGTGGAGTTGAGGATCGAACCCAGGGCCTCACGCATGCAAGGCAAGCACTCTACTGCTGAGCTACAATCCCAGCCCTTCAGTTTGTGTTCTTAAGCCTAGGGACATTCTCCTTTATGCTGACCACATCAGTTTTATACCTAGGAAAACTAACATTTGGTGGGTTGTGAAATGGCAACATTTCTTTTCACAAAGCTCATCTGTGTCTAGCTTATATTCATTCTTTGCTTATGACATTTTGTGACACTCCTCATATTGAAGTAATTTTTTTAACTCATTACAGTCATTAAAAAAGACTATTAAAAGCCGGGCGCGGTGGCTCAAGCCTATAATCCCAGCACTTAGGGAGGCTGAGACAGGAGAATCGCGAGTTCAAAGCCAGCCTCAGCAATGGCGAGGCGCTAAGCAACTCAGTGAGACCCTGTCTCTACATAAAACACAAAATAGGGCTGGGGATGTGGCTCAGTGGTTAAGTGCCCCTGAGTTCAATCCTCAGTACCACAAAAAAAAAAAAAAAAGACTATTAAAGCTATTTTGTAACCTTTTATAGTTTATAGATTGTATCCGAGATTTATCTGGAGTCTTCATTATGTTGGCTACTTTGAGTTTCTGGTAGAGTTATAGTCCAAATGAGTCTTTATACAAAAGTACTTGAAAAAAGGCAGATGTGGAGGCATGAGCTTATAATCCCAACTACTCAGGAGGCTCAGGTAGGAGGATCTCAAGTTTGAGGCCAGCCTGGACAACTTAGTCAGACCCTCAACAACTTAACAAGACTCTTCTTAAACTAATAAGAGATAGGAATGTAGTTTAGCGGTTGAGTACTTGGCTAGCATGCATGAGACCTTGGGTTTGATCTCCAGCCTTGCAAAACTAAATCAGTAAACAAAAGCAATTCAGTGCCCCCAAGACAGCCATGCCTCCCAGGCAAGCATCTTTCAGAAAAGAGGATTGTCCCATGCAGGGCTACCTGTTGTTTTCCTAACCCCTGGGGAACTGCTTGCTGGTTTACTACTCATCCTGTTTTCCAGTAATATCTCATATAAAGGAGAGCCTAAGGCATGGATCCCCATGTTACTGGAAGGTCACTTTGAGAACTGACCAGACCACCCTCCCAACAGACCACCCTCCCAACAGAAGGGTGGACTAGAGAAATGGCTTAAGGCCTAAGGTGGCTGTCAGCAGCACTGCCCAGAGCCCCATGCATGCCTGGGAATCAGTTCAGCCCTGAGCCCAAGCACCTGGGCCTCAAAGTTAAGGTGAAAAGCTGAGTGGTGCTGAAATTCCTGGCCCGGGCTCTCTGCTATGCAGTTGGCCTGCTGAGTCCTCCACCTTGCACCAGCAGCACATCCCGCCATCTTTGCAATTAGCTCTGTGAGTCTTTGCTTCTGGGAAAGGGCTTCAGCTTCTTTAGTGAGGGCCAGGTTGTGGTCTTAGGTTATGGAAATGATAAAGAATCATGGTTGTTTGCTAGCTAAGGAGCACTGACCACGGGTCTCCTTTTACCCCCACACCACCCTGTGAAGTAGGTGGTTTTATTCTTGTGAGCCACTTTGCCCCAGTCGACATGCAGGATTTGCATTCAGGTATGCTGGGCTCCAGGGTCAGCTGTCCATCAGCCACACTGTACTTGTTCCTCCCTGCTCAGTGCTACACACACACAGTAGGTGTTCAGTCTGTCTGGTAAATGAAGAAACAGCCTGAAACTGTGGAGTAGTAAGCCTGTCGGGAGGAGTAGGAGTGGATGCAGCCACTAGAGGTCGCAATTTAGCACATCTTTGTCAGCCCAGGGCCAGCCTCTGAAGCTTGGAACTGGCAAGAACTTCAGAGGTGATCAGTTCCTTGTCCCCCGGTCCCTGTGTGAGAAAACTGAAGTTTGGGATGCTATGACTTGCCCCAGGCTGCAAGGGTGCTCCAGATGTCAAGCCACGCTTTCCCAATACCACAATACCTCTTTGAGCACCTTCCTGGAGCCTGAAGCATTTTGTCATCTGAAAACAACAGAGTGGTGGAGCAGCTGGTATATGCCAGATGTTGGGCCCTGCCAGGGTGCTTCAAAGTATGAAAACTGGGGAGGATTTGCTTTTAGTGATGAAGTTTGACTTTGGCTCAGAAGTACATTTTGTCATGATCCAATACTTATATAATTCTAATGCATAAGATATATATATATATATGAAATAAAGTCACAAAATAATCCTTGTCCTAATTATAATGCAGTGCATTCTGTAATTTTCTATTATAGCTTATTTTAGTCTGCTTGATATATATATGTGTGTGTGTGTGTGTGTGTATATATAAAGAATGCTAATCACAACCCATGAAAACTGATTTCATGATCCCCAAGGAGTTAGACATCAGACCTTCAGCGTGAATACCAGTGCTCTAAATCATTGGTTTTGATGAGAAATGAAGTCACTAATGCTTGGCTTTTGTCATTGCATACCATATGGTCTTCATTTTGGGTAGAATACAACTGTCACAGACAAAGACTTATTGGAAGCCAGACAGAGAGCTATGAAAACAGGCCAGAGGTAGGACTCTTCTCCATGGAAGCTCCATCAAACCAGGACTTCAGGGAGAGACTAGCCCTGCTGTGACTCTCAAGAGGACCCCCACCTGGGAAGCCAAAGGCCTAGCACAGAGTACTTGCACTAAGGCATGTAATTACACTAAAGAAAAATGTTTGCCAAATACAAAAACCCCATTAGGTTATGGATATGAAGTTACTCACTAGGATCCCTGAAGGTTGAAGGACAGAGGCCTTGGACAATGGATCTGTATTCCTGTGGTGACTTAGGGGCCTGGGTACAAGGAGGTTTTTTTGTTGTTTGTTTGTTTTGTTCTTATGATCATTTAGACTGGTGTATCTCGGACTTTCATGTGCTTAAGAATCATTTGGGAGGGGCTGGGATTGTGGCTCAGTGGTAGAGCGCTTGCCTCCCATGTGGGAGGCACTGGGTTCGATCCTCAGCACCGCATATAAATAAATGAATAAATAAAGGTCAATCAACAACTAAAATTTGAAAAAAAAAAAAAAAAGAATCATTTGGGATCTTGTCAGATTGCAGGGACCAGTTCGGGAGGTGAGGAGTGGAGAGGGAGAGGACAGAGGAGGGCCTGCCTGTCGTGGTGGAGCTCAACCAGCTGCCTTTTGCCTGCAGACATGGAGAAGGGCTGCCACTTCCAGCACATCTTGGCCTGTGCACGCCTGAGCCTCCACCCGGGCCTGAGTGAGGCTGTGCTGCGGCAAGTACTGGAGCTGCTGGAGGACCAGAGTGACATCGTCAGCACAATGGACCATTACTACATGGCATTCTAAGCAGAGGCCCAGAGGCCCTAAGAGTGACCAAGGAGCAGAAAGGCAAGGTGGTGTTCACCCCAGGTTCCTGTTGTAAACATCATGCAGGGCTTATGTCTGGAGAAGTTACCTCATAATAAACTATTAAGTATGGTCACTTGGGGAATGAGATGTATCTGCCTCCTATGTGCTGTGACCTTGGGGTATAGTGACTTTGATCTCAGCCACATACAAGAAATCCCTCCCTATTGACTTCTGTCTGGACGGGGCATGGCTGAAGGAACAGAATGGGGAGGAAAGAATATTGTCACCTTAATTGGTATGTTTGTGGTTTGAGGCCCTGTCCTGGTAAAGGGACACCACAGGGTCAAAGGCACTGCACCGCAGGAACTGAGGAGCCTATGGCCGGATCACACAATTAAGCTTGGCAAGGCTTCAGGCTATCAGCTATGTCCCTGTGGCCTCTCCCAGTGGGTCAGAACCAGGCAGGGGAGTGGTTCTTCCTAGAGAAGGGCCCCTCACCTCTGCTTTCTGAGGCTCCAGCACCAGCGGCAGGGCCTGAGTTTTGCTGCTGTTTACCGACTCCCCCAGAGATGGGAGTAAGTGAGGGTCTGAGGCGTGGCTCTGTGTTCAGTACTTATTTCCCTTTCAAATTGAAAGGTGTCTCAGACCATTTCCCTGCACTCCCAGCGTTGCAGGACTAAACATATAGTCCCTCAGTGCCTCTGCAGGGAGCAGAGGTGTCTGTCAGATGCCTGGCGGAGGGTAGATGCAATCTTCAAGGCTGCTGTTGAGTGTGCAGGACGTGCTGACACCATCAAGCTAGAGACTCTCGGTATGTGCCCAGACAGGTGATGGAGTCATGCTTTTGCTCAGAATGACAAGGTAAAGAAAAACCATCTGAGGTATGTAGTAAGCTTGTTCTAACAGAAAATGACAAATCTAGCCAGCAAAACTAAAGCGTGAAGACAGGTTTGAGTTGATTACAGTCATTTTGCAGAAGGCACTTCTGCCTTTATCTGCCATGTTGGCTCTTGACGTGATAGAGCCTCTGTGGCTTAGCTGGAGATCCTGCGCAGGCCTGGAGAGCCCTTCTCTCTCCATGGACATGGAGTGGTTTCTACACTCACAAGTCAGCCTCAGCGGGATGTGTCAGGCAGAGAGCTAGTACCCGCAGATTGCCTCCTGACTTGGACCTTTCCAGCTTGATCCAAACCTCTGCCAGCTTCTAACAGTTTTGTATAGACAACTGTTCTGGGGCAACCCTGTGCTCAGAAGGGTCTCTGAATGTGGACTGCCTGGAACGAACTCCCAGCAGTTCATCCTCAATCAGTGGCATTTCCATATTGAATACATCTTTGATTAGTGGAGCCTCCCAGGAGTCTGGAATCAGAACAGAAAAAGGGTGAATCCTGGCACAGAGCAGCTGAGGGGTTCATATCCAGGAGATAACCACACAGTGTGAGAGGATGAATCCACAAGGTACATGTCACTGTGTAATCTAGAGTTCTATGATTAGGGGAAGTATTTATAGAATAAAGGTTAATTATGATCCATGTATATAATGAAATATTATGCAGCCACTAAAATGTTGGAACAGATGGATATGATTGCTACAGGGTACTACTCACAGATTTAGTGAGAAGGAAATCGAGTTATAGATGTGTTTGTATAGTATAGTACCTTGATCTAAAGCTCCCTGTGTTTACATGGTGTGTTTCTGCATGTGTGTTATTTGTAGCTGCATAGACATACAGCTGATCACTCCCTCCTCCTAGAAGTACTTGCTATGCTTGGCATTCAGGATACCGCACTCCCTGGCTGTACATTCTCAGTGTCCTTTGCTCAGGCCTCTGTCTCCCTGAGGATTTGGGGCCAGTCCCAGACCTCATCTTAGTTTGGCTAATACCTTTGGGGGTCTCAGCCAGCTTCATGGGTCATATTATCTCAATGCTGCACATCTCCTCAATTCACATCCAAATTCAGCCTGTTTTCATCCTCAGACCTCTGTATCCAGCCCCCTACTGACATCTCCACTCAGATGGGTAAGACATCACAAGCTTAATCCACGCAAAGCCAGGCTCCCAACTGCCCTGACTTCCAACCTGATCCTTGTGCAGTTTTCCCAGTTGCTTAGGCCGTCCATTAACTTCTTTCCTTCTCCCACACCCCACGTTCAATCTGCTGCAAATCATCTTGCTCTACCTCCAAGATGTTCCTGGACCCTTAACAGCTTCTCTTCCACCCCTACCTCCCAGGAGTGTTGGAGCTGCCCCTTACTGTCCTCCTTGCTTCTGCCCTTGTCCCTCTTCATGGCATCCTCAGTGCAGCAACCCTGGTCCTGTGACACTCCCACTCCCCATGACTTTGGTCTCCCTCCAGGAAGGAGCCTGAGGCATGCCAGTGATCAGGAAGTCTCTCTCCGCCTGCCCTATCCTGCTGAGCCCCTCGCTGCCTGCTCAGCTGCTAGGCCTGGCTGCTGTCACACCCCAGGTGCGTTCTTGCCTTAGGGCCTTGGCATTTGACATTCCATCTGCCTAGAATGTTCTTTGCCCAGATAACCATGTGATGTGCCTCCCTCTCCCCTCTTTTAGGTCTTTGCCAGAGTGTCACCTTCGCAGTGAGGCCTGCCCTCAGCCTTTGCTGATTGTAGCCAGCTTTATTTTTTCCCACAGTACTTGTTGATGCCTCACATACTCCAGATGTTTCTTGCGTGCCCAGCTTATGGTCTGCCTCCCCAGTAGAATGAATGTTGCATGAGGGCAAGGTTCTTTCTTCTTTTTTCTTTTTTTGGTTTTGTTTTGTTTCCCTCTGTCCCTAGCACTGAAAGCAGTGCCTGGCACATCTTCGAGCAATCCTACTTCCAGCTGCCAGGGGCTGCCTCTCCTGGGGGCTTTCTCCAGAGCCTAGAAAGCTGTTTCTACTGAAGAGTGCAGAACTAACGTCCCCTGGGAGCAGCCTCCAGTGTAGATGTCCCAGCTCCCTTGCCCTTCAGGTGAGAAGTTGCCATGGCATGTGTTCTACACTATCTTCCAGAGATTCTCTGCAGGATGAAGCAACATGGATCCACAGTAGCTGCCAATTTGACACCCACCAGCCTGATCCTGCCTATCTGATTTCCTTCTCCCAGCTCCTCTTTAGTACAGGTCTGGGATGAATTTCTTGCTTTTGAGAAGCCTTTGCTTGAGGGTCAGCTTTTGCATGAGCATACATTAACACCATGCTCACTGATACATTTGGGAAATACATAAATAATTATATACATCAAAAGAGAGATTACTAAAAATGTTTATCAAAGTAATATACCTATGATCTTTGAAAAGTGAGATGTTAGGTACTTCTAAACTACTGGTCTAGAGCCAGGTGTGGTGGTTCATGAAAGACTCCATCTCAAACAATTGTAGTAAAAATAAAACAGTATTGACCAAATTATATTGTTATCTCATGTGCATATATGAATATGCAATAAGTATAATTATAATGCACCAATAAAAATATGGAAAAATAATAACCAACTACCTGCCTGTACTTGGTATTTTTACAATTAGCAAATGTCATCTCTACAAAAATGATAAAGCTATTTTCACTCCCCAACCCACTCATATAACCTAATTCATAAGTTAGCCAAGAAGGAGATGGGAGCTGGGCATGGTGGTGCACACCTGTAATCTCAGCACTTTGGGAGGCTGAGACAGGAGAATCGCGAGTTCAAAGCCAGCCTCAGCAACAGCGAGGCGCTAAGCAACTCAGTGAGACCCTGTCTCTACATAAAACACAAAATAGGACTGAGGATGTGGCTCAGTGGTCGAGTACCCCTGAGTTCAATCCCTGGTACCAAAAACGAGATGGGCCTCTTCCACAGCAATGGAAGAGCTAAGAACATGCGGGAAGATGGGGATAACTAGAGGGGTCACTGCCTGTGTGGTAAAAGCCAACAGAGGGTTCCCTTGAAAAGGAGAGACACTGACCAAACCTTCAGCTCTCTGTGTTCATGTGTTTCGGGAGATGTGGACTCGCATATAATTGATACAGGCAAGAAGACAAATAGTACTACTGTCTGGTCAAGGATTTGTTTGAAGATTCATGATTATCCCCATCTGGTAAGCCACCAGGGCTCCTCATCTCTATAAGACACTTCTTTGTAATTACTTTCCCCTCTGATGGTGAGCCAGGTCACTGGCCCAGAGAAAGCCAAGTGGAGAGAGGTCCACTCAATAACGAGGAACCTAAGACTCAGTGCCAAGGATAGAAACCAAGCAAACTTGTAATTTTTTTGTTGGCAAAAACATCTACACTTTCTTACTAATGTGGTTTCTTTTCCACAAGTGGCTTCTACAGCAGCTTCCCCAAAGAAAAGTCTCATTGTTTCTGTACTAAATTTATGTGAACCTACAGCAAACTCAAGACTGAAGCAGCTCATTGGAGCCACCAATAGCAGGTGCTGGGAGTAGAGTGGGGCCATCTTGAGGGAAGAGGGACAAAGCTTTGCAGCTGAGCTCTTGTTTGCATGATGTTCCCCTGGTAAAGGGGCTCAGCATGAGCCCCTACTCCTACATCAGTGGGCTTTCATATAATCCAGAATCGTTTTTTAGATTCAGCCCATTTTTATTGAACTTAATGTATTACCAGTTAACCTCTGCTGTATTTATTAGTAAACACAAACAGGTAAGCACAGCACAAGGTTCTGTGTTCACAAAAAGTCAAAATGAAACCCCAAATTCCTAAAGAGACTCAGGTCCCTCCCAGTATTTCAAAGTAAAATGATAGGTTTTCATCTTGGAACATAAAGAGAGACATTTTGAAGACCACATAATAGCTTTAGGGGTTTTTTTTATTTTTGTTTTTGGTTTTGGGTGTTGTTTTATTTTGTTTTAGATAGAGACAGTAAAATGATGTCTCATTAATTCAGACTGATTTGGTAAGAGGTCTGTGAAAGTGGAAAGTCTGGGTTGGAAGTAGTGCTATTTTATTACCGTAGGTCTCCCCAATGGTCCTCATTAAGTTTTTTGGGGGGTGGTACCAGGGATTGAACTCAAGGGCACTCAACTACTGAGCCACATCCCCAGCTCTGTTTTGTATTTTATTTAGAGACAGGGTCTCACTGAGTTGCTTAGTGCCTCGCTTTTGCTGAGGCTGGCTTTGAACTTGCAATCCTCCTATCTCAGCCTCCCGAGCCACTGGGATTATAGGCATGTACCGCCTTACCTGGCTTGGCCTTATTAAATTTAAGTTATAAAGGAGGAGGTTTCTGCTCTTAGGGAACCTGTTTTAATGAAAGAATTATTTTAATAATGTATCATTTATTATTTGATGATACATTATCATCTGATATTTATGTGATTTAAAAGTACTTAAAAGAGTCTGGGCATGATGGCACATGCCTGTAATCCCAGTAGCTCGGGAGGCTGAGGCAGGAAGATCATATGTTCAAAGCCAGCTTCAGTGATTTGGTGAGGCTCTAAGCAACTTAATGAGACCCTGATACAAAATAAAAAGGGCTGGGGATGTGGGTCAGTGGTTAAGCACCCGTGGGTTCATTCCTCAGTACCAAAAACAAAGACGACAACAACAAAACAAGAGGTGGGATATCCACACTGGTGTATTATTCAACCATGGAAAGGAATGAAGTTCTGATACAGACAGCATGAGCAAATGGAAACTGTGTGGTCATTTTGTACATGAAAAACCTTGAAGGCATGCTAACTGCAAAAAGCCACACATGAAAGGCTGTGTACTCTATGATTCCATTTATATGAAAAGCCCAGGAAATGTGAAAATCCTTAGAGATAAAAAGTAGATGAGTGGTTTCCAGGCATAGGGAAGGAGGAGATTCAGTGGTAGAGTCATTTTTTAGATAATGGAAATGTCTTGGGATCAGTGGTGATGTTGCCCCAACTAAATACTCCAACCACTGAACCATGGGCTAGCTTGGGATTCCTCACATCATCGTGGCTGGGTTTCCAGGGCAGGCATCTCAAGAGAGCACAAGGGTGGAAACTTGCCCAGCATGTACAAGGCCCTGGGTTCAATCTCCAGCACCACAAAAAGAAAAAGAGCTGGCTATGTGAAATAATCACCCAGCATTCACTAGCACCTAACACTATGCCAGGTGCTCTTCTAAGTGTCGTATGTGCATTACCCACTGGAGTGTCACTCAACCCATGAGAAAGCACGAGCCAGGTGGAAGGTGCATGGCCATTCTGTACATAGCCCCAAGCCACGCAGTGTCACTTCCACAGCATTGTAATTGTCACAAAGTCCCAACAAGACCAAGAGAGTAGAAGTAAATTCTGCCTCCTGATGCAGAGTAACAAGGTTCTTGAAGGACACATAGGATAGGAATATTGCTGTATAGAGTCATCCAACTTTTATGCACAGACAGCTTCATTCTTTAAAAAAATACATACTTTTTAATACTGAAAAGCTTCAAGAAAGGGAGAGATGATCAACTACTTTCCAGACACTATATATTTTTCAAAGATTATATGTGTATGTGTGCGCGTGCACACATATATATGTATATATAATTTAAAAGAAACATGTTACTATTTTGTGTATCCTAGGAAAAAAAGTGTCAGCATTTTACATGCACCTTGCTTTTTTAATACTACATCTTGGAAATTTTCCCCATTTTATGTGCAAGATTAACTACATTCTTCAAATGGTGACATAATTCTATTGTATGGCTGTCCCAAAGTGTATTTAACTAGACTCCTGTTGAGAAACATTAATTGCTTTCTGGTTTGTTGCTATTGCAACCAACTCTGCAGGAAACATCCTTGTATGTTTTTCTTTTCTTGGTATCATTTGTGAGTATATTTTGCTTGTTTTTTTGGGGGGGGGGCTTGTTACCGAGGATTGAACTCAGGGGCGCTTGACCACTGAGCCACATCCTCAGCCCTATTTTGTATTTTTATTTAGAGACAGGGTCTCACTGAGTTGCTTAGTGCCTTGCTAAGTTGCTGAGGCTGGCTTTGAACTTGAGATCCTCCCGCCTCAGCTTCCAGAGCTGCTGGAATTATAGGCATGTGCGGCCATGCCTGGCTATGGGTATATTTTGTATGGTAAATTTCTAGCAATGGAACTGCCTGAAGAAAGGGTATGAACTTTAAAATTTTGGATAGTTGGACGTAGTGGCACACACCTGTAATCTCAGCTGCTTGGGAGGCTAAAGCAGGAGGATCACAAGTTCTAGGCCATCCTGGGCAACTTAGCAAGACTGCGTCTCAAAAATTAAAAGGGCTGGGGATATGAGTCAGGGGTAGAGCACACCTAGGCTCAACTTCCAGTACCAACAAATAATAATAATAAAATGAAAATTTGAATAGATATTGAAAATTACCCATTGAAAAGACTGATCCTTGCCGGGCGCGGTGGCACAAGCCTGTAATCCCAGCACTTAGGGAGGCTGAGACAGGAGAATTGCGAGTTCAAAGCCAGCCTCAGCAACGGCGAGGCGCTAAGCAACTCAGTGAGACCCTGTCTCTACATAAAAACACAAAATTGGGCTGAGGATGTGGCTCAGTGGTCCAGTACCCCTGAGTTCAATCCCTAGTACTAAAAAAAAAAAAAAAAAAAAAAAAAAGACTGATCCAGTGAGCATGTGTGTCGATGATTGAGGGTTTACTGTTTGCCCACAAGCATCAGTATTTTTCATCACTGTCCAGCCAGGTAAAAAATAATTTCTGTATGTTTTGCTTGCCTCTCTTGTTTCTTTAGTGTGAGTGTTATGAGCCTGCATTCATCTTGAGAACCTTTAAACGGATGAGGTTCTACCCTGGACAGTAGCCCCTGCTTCTAGGAGGGACTGAGGATGGCCAGTCATGTCCTATAGTGGCATCAGCCCTAGAACGGACCCAGAGCCCAGCCGCTATGGGTTAATGAATAGTCGGAATAAACATCCTGAAGACCTCAACCCTCAAAGTTCCCAACTTGCTACTTCAAGCACCTGATCATAAACCCACTCAAATAGGAACATGTTATGACAGTGATCTTTTTAGAAACAATGACCTTATTATCCATATTATCCACTCAGACTTCTCAGACCAGACACTATTCAGTGCCCGTTCAGTGATACTGTCCCCCATCAGGTAAACAGGAAAAACCAAGAATGTTTTTAAGAAAGTGCTAATTAAGGGGAGGAGATAGCTTTCCTTACAGAAATGGTTGTCTCAGTTTGAATCAGGATAGCCTAATTATCTCAGCAGGACTTTACTTTCATTTTCATCAGTGACAGGGTTTGGTGCAGTTAATTGGGCCATTGGGCAGCACCCATTTTGATAATCTTGGCTAGAAATTGCTCCCGGAACTTGGAGGGTCTTCATTTTTTTTTTATTCTGAGGATGGTTAATGGAGGCAGGGATGAGGAAAGAACGTCCTTCCATTTTTTAGCTCTACTTTCCTGCCAAGCAACGAGGCAGGTGTTACATAAGCTGTCCTGTGCAGCACAAGCAATTTGTGACAAGTGCTGCTTTTGTGCTGCACTGATATTTGTAGATAATTAGTTTATTCTAATACAAAATAGGTGGCAGGAGAATGTATTGAGCCATTAGCATAGGTTTTGTTTGTCCCGTATTTTATTTTTTCTTTCTCAGTAGGAAGCCAGCCTTGCCTCAGGGATGTTTGGTTTGAATTGGGAAGTGTTTGTGCAGACTGCCAGACAGATGTTTTCTGGAAGCCAGGAGCCTGGGGAGGGATTGGTTGGAGATTAGTGGATCCCAGGTCCTGCAGACTGGAATGCACTCCCTGACAGTCTTGTGGCAGGTGACAGGATGGCTGGACTTCTGTGGAGAGGCTTTGTGGTATCTTTCAGAGGCACAGAGTTTCAGCCTAGGATTCCCAAATTCAGCCAAGAGCCCCAAGCGGAAGCTTGGGATAGAAGCAGCCACAAGCCTCTTTCCTTGAAGGGATGCAGATGTGTAAGCTGAAACCCTGGGATGTCAGCAGAGGCCTTGGTCTCTGGAGAAGAGTGGCCCTGCCCATATTTTCTGTGTTGCATGTAACCTGGGTTTTCACAGATCCCCAGAGGGAGAACCTGCATTGTCCTGCTGCTACCAATATAATTTTCCTGCCAGCCCAGAAGGTAAGAGCTCACACTAGAGGTAACTTGAAATAAAGAAAAGAAGAAATACAAGTCTCACACACTTGAGTTTGGGAAGAAAGATTCATACAGCACAATAGTTAGAATGAATCAAGATGAATCTTAGAACAAGGTCATTCCCACCCACTTGCATTCCAGGATACTCTGTTGAGTAGGAGAAGAAGGGGTGATGTCACAGTGTGGTTCCAGGGACATTGCTTATGATCCTACCATAGTATTGTGCTGGTGATAAAGGATGGTGCTGGTGACAAAAAAAACCACTTGTCCTGTCACTGCAGAAACCACTGCCTCAAAGGAGGGGGAGAGAGAAGTGCTGAGAGCTGGCACATGTTTCCTCAGTGGTGTCCACATTCTCTTGATCAGAAAATCTCACCACCATGGCCTTTGGCCATGCAGATCAGCAGGGAAGGTGTCCAGTGAACACGGCCCCTGTTCTCATCTGATTGTGCGGAACAGAGGAGGCAGGCTGGTGAGCAAATAGAACCGAACTCAGGAGATTCCAAAATGCCTGAGCAGTGAGTCTTCTCCCAACGTAAAGAAGCTTGAAGTGTCTACTCGGTGGAGAAACCAGCCCTGCCCTGCCCTGCCCTGCCCTGCCTTGCCCAGCCTGCCCAGCCTGCGCCTCTGGTAGAGTCAGCAAGCTCTGGTTATGCCTGTGGTTCTGTCACGTCCGGGCCTGTCTCGCCCTGGTAGAGGGCAAGAAATAGAAACTGCGCCCCTGGAGTGACAGCTGACTTAGGAACGCTGGTCTCAGCACTCTGCTGGAGGTTGGGCCCTCAGCGTGAGCAGACTATGAGATGAAGGTAATCTGCTGTTGCTGTCCATTTGCCGTGGCCTTGGTGGCCAGGGAAAATGAGAGGTGGGCAGGCGCTGAAACCTGCTGATGGATGATGATGAGTCTGGTGTGTTTCCACAAGGCTTGAGACTAAACTGTTCCCATGTTCTCTCTGAGGCTACCTACCCAGTTCACCTGGAAGTCTGTGCTAGACTCAGCACTAGGCACAGCATTGGTGCTTAATAAATATTTCCTGTGTAGGCAGTGTGCTTAAGAGTGCCAACTATATGCAAGGCATCAGGCCAGGTATGGAGGGAGATGCTGGGACAAAGCTCCTCGTCTTCAGGGAACCTGCAGTCAAGTGGACCATAAGGCACATGGGCCATAAGGCACCTGCCTGTATGGTTTATCACTCTAGTGCAAAAGGACTTTGTTTGACTGTCAGGGTTTTAAAAATTTTATAGCAACATTGAAAAATTGACTACCACCCATTTACTTTAAAAAGGTATCA
>CM053404.1:21898796-21978071 GCA_028644305.1 Xerus rutilus
GCTCACGCTTGTAATCCCAGCACTTAGGGAGGCTGAGACAGGAGAATCGCGAGTTCAAAGCCAGCCTCAGCAATGGCGAGGCACTAAGCAACTCAATGAGACCCTGTCTCTACATAAAACACAAAATAGGGCTGGGGATGTGGCTCAGTGGTCGAGTGCCCCTGAGTTCAATCCCCAGTACCAAAAAAAAAAAAAAAAACCCAAATAAAAAGGTATCATGTGTGCGTCAAAGCCTGCAGAAGACATGGGTAATTGCAGTGGCCTTTTATAGGGAATTGGGGGCCAAGAGTCAATGAGAGACATTGTGATGTTTTATAATTTGTTTAATATGTAAAATGTAATAAGAAACAAAAATAGGGAGATTCATGTAAAAATCCAGATTTCTGGCTTTTCTTAATAACGCAGAAGGGGGCTGGGGCTATGGCTCAGCGGTTGAGCGCTTGCCTCACATATGTGAGGCACTGGGTTCGATCCTCAGCACCACATAAAATAAATAAAGATATTGTGTTCATCTACAACTAAACAAAATATTTAAAAAAATAAAAAAATAACGCAGAAGCCCTGGCAACTGGGAGCATTTACTCTGGTAACAGAAGGAGGAGGGTCAGCATTTGACTTTTAAGCTGAGAGTTGGCATTGAATTTACATTTTGGAAAGAATAATTTTGTCGGCGGAGTGGAGAGGCATTACAGGAGAGCAAGCAGTCCAGAGAGCCAGTGTCTGCTGCAACAACCCCGGGAGGGCCTGAGCTGTGATGTGGGAGGGAAACAGGCCAGAGGCATTAATGCTGAACTGGGAGGGGAGTCACCATTTGGAGAAGAGAAAAGGCCAAGTTACTTCTAGGTTCTGCACAGCAGACCAAAGGAAGTGTGCAGGACTTCTACACCAAGGGAAGGAAAAGGGGCTCAGGAGATCTCTGGTGACAGCGGAAATGCTGGAAACCCCCAGAAATGCAAGAAAAAGCCCACATAGAAAGTGGACTCTGGAGTGACTGACTCCTCTGGCCCATTCCAGGCACCAAGAGTCCCAGTGATTTACCAGAGAAAATGGTGCCCTTGGAGAATGTGGGAGAATGGGAATTTCAGAGGGAGAAACTTAACGCTTGTGACTTAAAAGACAAAGAATCACCACCTGAAAAGTAGCTGATATCGTGTTCCTCTAGGGACTGAATTTTCCTGGATCTGTGATCGTCCTTTACAACTTTATTAGTCACTTCTAAAGCTCTTTTTGGGATTGTGAGGCCACTGGCAGGGTGCTGCTCTGGGGGATTACTTTGGGCTACCAGCCCACACAGCAGCCCCAGGAGATCAACAAGCCAGGCTGCTGGGCAACATCGTCCCCGGGGGCTTGAGGCAGAGAAGTGAACTGGCCTGGGCTTATTTTCCATTGAGTTTGCTTTAGCAATTTGGGGCCTTTCTGAGGATAGAAACAGGTAGGTTTCTTGGAGGCAGGAAGCAAGTTTTGACTTTCTCTGCTCTTGCGAAGAGGCCTTGACATGCTTAATTGCATGAGCTACTTGAATCAGTTGAAATGTTTTCCCTTTGAAGTTTGGTGGCCAGGTATCAATTTAGTAACCCCATGGCTTCAGACTTAATCCATGATATGAGAAAGATACTCAAAGTGAAAGTGTTAATTACTTAACAGTGATTACTGAATAGTTATGCTGAATCATTTAAGCAAATTTAAATCTTCATGTAAAAACCCTAATAGGCAGAGATTCTTGTCAGTCCCATTTTACAGATGAGACCATTGAGATTTAGAGACCAACTTGCCTAAGGACAAGCAGTTAATAAGTGAAAAACCAGGCTCCTACCTGGTGAGTTTGACCACTAGGATTTATTGTTTTCGGGGTCCAAGAAGCCATTCTCTGGTGGCTCTAAACTGTGAAACTGACACAGAGCATCTTCAAATTTGGGTTGATACACAAGCTTTTCTTTTTTTTTTTTCTTTCTTTTTTTTTGGTACTGGAGATTGAATTCAGGGGCACTTGACCACTGAGCCACATCCTCAGCCCTATTTTGTGTTTTATGTAGAGACAGAGTCTCACTGAGTTGCTTAACGCCTTGCCATTGCTGAGGCTGGCTTTGAACTCGCGATTCTCCTGTCTCAGCCTCCCAAAGTGCTGGGATTACAGGCTTGCGCCACCTGGCTATCAAGCTTTTCTTGACCACAGCTAAGCTGCACTGAGAATGCTGCTTCTGGTGGTGAATGTCCTATGGAACACTGGGCTGAGTGGGTGGGGTGACTTCACGGCACACCCAGGGCACAGAGGGAGTAGGTGTTTACTGCAGAGGGAGGAGACCTGGGCCAGGGCAGCACACGTTCCTCCCTGAACAGTGTCACAGTCCACAGGGAGCCAAGAGGATGATTCAGTGACCTCCCAGGGGTTTGGTTGGGTTCATGCCTTCACAGGCATTATTTCTTTTAATATTGCAAATGTTTGATCATGAGATATCTTAAATGTACAGAAAATGATAAAGCAGAACCTAGAAACCCCAGGGATGGACCAGCTGTTAATGCCTCCCTGTGGGGCCCACCGTCCTCTCCATCGCTGAATAAACACAAGGCCAGACCTACCAGTAAGGCCAGCCCGTTCCTCCCCTCCCTCTGGCCCCACAGGTAACAACTATCATGCAAACCATTCCTATGCAGATTTTTAAAAACTTTTTAAAAAATTGTGGCATAACTTCTTAGTAGTAAATTATATGACTCTTAATTGTACAGTGTGATAGGTTTTTATATAGGTATACACCCAAAACAAGATGTAGAACTTGTCCAGCAGCTCAGAGGGCTCCTTTGCCTCACAAAATTGCAAAATTAAGTGAATGGAGTTGCCCAATACTTAAAAGTTTAAGAATCTAGAGATTTCATGTAAAAATCCAAATTTCTGGCTTCTCTTGAAAATCTGGCCACATGAGGCTCACTTTCTAAGAGCATGGGGACAGGGTAGCAGCTGCCCATGTGGACACATGTGTTACCCTCTTGTTGTTGCCCGTTTACTCACAGAGCTGGAAAGGTCCTGCCATGGTTGTGATCTTTAAAAAGTGAAAAACAATTGCCATGGAGATATTAAGAAAAGCAGAGTTTGGAAAAATGTCCTTCTCCCCACCTACTATATGACATAAAGCTGCTGACAATATCATAAAATGAAAAGAAACCAGATTCTGTATGTCTTTGCTACTCAAACTGTGGTCCTTGGGCCAGCAGCATCGGTAGCATCCAGGACTTGTTAGAAATACAAAATCTCAGTTCCCTCCCCAGACATGTATTTGCAAAGGCTGCCATAACAAGCTACCTCATACTGGGTAGTTTAAACAACAGAAATTTTCTCAAATTCTAGAAGCTAAAATCCCAGATCAAGGTGGCAGCAGGGTTGGTTTCTTTGAAGGAGTCTCTCCTTGGCTTCTAATTAGCTATCTTCTCTCTGTGTCTCCATGTGGTCTTTCTTCCATGTTTACCTGTATCCTCATCTCTCCTCTTCCACATCCTCCTCCCTTTTTTTTTTGAGACAGAGTCTCACCATATTGCCCAAGCTGGTCTGTGGGCCTGCACCACTGTGCCCAGCTTCCATTTCCTCTTCTTGTAAGGACATCAATCATATTGGATTAAGGCCATATCCTTATGACCTTATTTAATTTTAATTACCACTTTTTAGACCCTACCTCCAAATACAGTCACATTCTGAGGTATAGGAGCTCAGAATTTCAACGTGAATCTTGAGAGATCTGTTTGGCCCATAACACCTACTAAATCAGGATTTACACTCTAAGAAAATTTCTAGGGAACTTGTATACCTTAATGTTGGAGAAGAGATGCCCAGTTCTGCTCCCTGGTGGCTAGAGCACCAGTGGGTATGAGCAGGGGCCTGGCGGGAAGGAGAAGCCCACATGTTTGAGATGAATTTTCTTTCCATAGGGTGAAAATACTGCACAACTTGAATTTGATTTCCTCTTGGATGGGAGTCCCTGCTTCTCATGGAGGAGTAGGGACCCTCTGCACTTGGGGGAACGTGAGCAGGTGAGGGTAACAGGTAAGTAGTGATGAAGGAAGTTGGTAGCATGAATCCGGCCCCAGGAAAGCTTCCAGAATGCAAACTGCAATGCTAGAAATGTGGCTGCTCTTTGCAAAGAGGTCATTTGCTCCTCTCACTGCCTGCAGGCATCCTCTCTCAAAGTATAGAGCAAGTCTCTGGGATTTCCTGGAAAGAGAACTAGGAAGACATCGCACTGCATTCCTCCCCACTCTGCACAAGCTCATTTACCACTCTTGTCCTGGCCTATGCTATGGTGACAGTTACCATAGCAATGCTCCTATGCATGGTTGAAGCTAATCCCCACCCATGCTGTCCATCATGTGGCTTACACTAAAGATTTTCAAGCTGTGTTCCATAAAACTACAAGGCATTTCTAGGTTTCACAAATATTTGATTCAAATATCATCTAAAATGTTTTTAATTTATTTTTTAAATGACAAACAATGTATACGATCATTTTTTGAAAAAATCAAATAGGCCCGGCATAGTGGTGCACACCTGTAATCCTAGCAACTCCAGAGGCTGGAGGATCCCAAGTTTGAAGCCAGTATGGGCAACTTATCAAAACCCTGTCTCAAAAAAAGTGTGATGCCTTGGGGACAGAGTTCGGTGATAGAGCACCCCAGGTTCAATCCTCTGTAGCACCAAAAAAAGATAATATGTAATATAGTATATATATTTGTTCTATATATGTCCCAAAGTATCCAAATTCTGGTCTGACAGAGCAGAATGATTTGCAGAAGGCTAACCCCTCCTACAAATAGAGCAAAAACAAGAACAAAAACAAGCACTTGTTTAATGCTACTGGGGAGCAACCAGACAATAAGGGAAGGGGAGTGGATCCTTAGAAGAAGGGGACCACTCTGAGTGAGATCCACACTTTTGTATGGCTTTTCCCCTAAGGCAGTCATTCTGGAATTTTAATGTATGTTAGAATCTTTGGAGCTTGTTAAAAGACAGATTTTAGGTTCCGTCCAAGTTTCTGATTCACTGGGCCTGGAGTGGGGCCTAGAACTTTGCATTTCTAACAAATTCTCAGGTGATGCTAATGCTGATGCCGCTGGCCCAAGGATCACACTTTGAAAACTACAGCCTGAACAGAGCAGCAGTCATTGAGGAGCAGAACAGAGCAGAAAGCCACAGCATATTGGCCTGACAATTCAGAGGAGTTCGCATCTACAGTGGCCAGAAGTTGAGCAGAAACTTGGGGAAGGAGAGTCCCAGGGCCAGAAGCTTCCAAATATGTGTATACGTTCTCCTCAAATTCTTGGTGGACCACAGAACTGCACATATGCAAGTGAGACTACCAGGAGTCCAAGGGACATAACAGTTGACAGTTGGAAGAGGTGAGCAGAGGCCAGGTGTGGTGGTGCACACCTGTAATCTCAGCAGCTCGGGAGGCTGAGGCAGGAGGATCTCAAGTTCAAAGCAAGTCTCAGCAATTTAGGGAGGCCCTAAGCAACTTGGTGAGACCCTGTCTCAAAATAAAAAAGGGCTGGGACTATGGCTCAGTGGTTAAGTGCCCCTGGGTTCAATCCCTGGTACCCCTCAAAAAAAAAAAAAAAAAGCTCTCTAGAGAAAAACAATGGAGTCCAGCATCTACAACATATCATTCACCATGTTCACTATACAAAAATTAGTAGATACATGAAAAAAAGAAAAATGTGACCCATAATCAAAAGATAGGATATACTAGCCAAAGACAACCCAGGTGTCAATTGGTAGATAAGGACTCTATAATAACTTCAATAAATACATTAAATAGTCTTTGGAAAAGATGCATATGTTGGGTGAAGAGACATTTTAAGAGAGACTTTACAAATTACAAAAACAAACTAAATGGAAATTCAAGAACTAAAAACATAATATCTGAAAAGTAAATCTCTGCTTCCAATTCTCCCTCTCAATCCCCCTTTCCACCCTAGAGCTAAACATCCATAGTAGGAGTCGCTGGTTATAATGATAAAGTTCTTACTCTAACTACCTTCATAACCAAACTATCGGGAGAGACAGAGTGGAAGTGGTTTAGCATCAGCTGGCCTAGGGATTCAAACGCCATGAAGATGCTCTTGTCATTCATCTCTCTGTCTTGGTAGTATACTCTCCCCGGGAATAGGATCCTCTGTATGGTAAGACATGGTTGGGATCAGCTTTGAGCTTCATGGACCAATCACATTTGCCACAGTTGGGATATTAATGGCTTGAATGAGACACCTAGCCCCAACCAATCACTATGGTCAGGGAGGCAGTTCCTATTGGGTCAGGGAACAATTCTTCAAGAGGAGAAAGGTAGCACATATGGGGTAAATGTGAGAAATATGAGCGGGACAGCCACTTTCTTTTTTTCTTTCTTTCTTTTTTTGTACTGAGGACTAAACCCAGGGGTGCTTAACCACTGAATCACATTCCCATCCCTTTTTATTTTTTATTTTGAGACATGGTCTTGCTAAGTTGCTTAGGGCCCCACTAAGTTACTGAGGCTGGCCTCAAACTTGTGATCCTCCTGGGCAGCCAATTTAATTTGTGTTCACTGTACACACTACACATCCTTTGTATATGTGTTACATAGTTTCTGTTATGGTTTGGATATGATGTACCCTTCCTAAAAGCTCATGATTAGATTATGAGAGTTGTGACTTGATCAGTGGATTAAACCATTTGATGGATTAAAAATGTGAATGGATTACTGGGTACTAACTATAGGACATGCCTGGAGGAAGTAGGTCTCTAGAGGCATGACTTGCCGACTATATATTGTCTCTGACTCCTCCCTCTCCATGTCCATCTGCTTGTCTGTCTGTCTCTCTCTCTGCTTCCTGGCTGCCATGAGCTGAGCAGCTTTCTTCCACCATGCCCTTCTGCCATGATGTTCTGCCTTATCTTGGGCCCAGAGCAATGGAGAAGTGAGACAGAAAAGGGAGGAGGCCAACGAGGGTGTGCTCAGGGGCAGGTTAGCACTTGGGCAACCAGGGCTCAATCCCATTGGGACCCTCTGAGCGACTGTGTAGAACAAACCTCAGAAGTGTCCTGCCAAGGGACATGGAAGTTGGGAAATGTACCCACCAATTCCAGCCCCTCAGTGCTTGTGGGTTGCCCCTAGGGACAGTAGCTTCTCAAGCAAACTCCTACAGCCAGAGACACCTGTCAGAGAGAGGAGACACACACATACACATGTTCCTGAGGATGGAGGCCGCCATTGTGCAGAGAAGCTAACTCCACTGAGGAGGTCTCTGGAGCAGGCTGCAGGGGAGTGGGCAGAGTACTGATTATTCCTGATACATATCTGTCAAACTCTTCATATACATAGACAGGGCCTTGCTATACATTCATTATTCTATAAAAAATAATTTTTCAAAACCAACTAGACTTGAACTATGTTAAAACTCAAGCAATAAGTGGGCTGGGGTTGTGGCTCAGTGGTAGAGCGCTTGCCTAGCATGTGTGAGGCCCTGGGTTTGATTCTCAGCACTGCATAAAAATAAATGAATGAATGAATGAATAAATAAATAAACAGGGGCTGGGGTTGTGGCTCAGCAGTGGAGTGCTTGCTTCGCATGTGTGGGGCACTGGGTTTAGTCCTCAGTCTATGACTAAAAAATATGTAAAATAAATAAATAAATAGTAAACAAACAGAACTCAAGTAATAATCCCCAAGTGTAAATGTGTCCAATTGGGAACATGTTAGTGACCACAGGCGATTCACTCCTCAGCCTTCTCTAGTCCTGCGAGAACTAGTTTACGGACGTACTCCTGCACCATCCTGCCACAGCTCTTGGATACAAGTGCCTGAAGAGCCACTGTGTAGTAATGTAATATTTTCTTCAAGTGGACTTAAACAGCTTCTCTTAATTAAAAAATGGCTTCCATAAGACTGCACATATGGTGCGATGCTACGTTGTGTACAATCAGATAAATGAAAAGTTGTGCTGCATTTGTGTACAATCAAGATGCATTCTGCTATTAAAAAAAATTAAAATTAAAAAAATGGCTTCCACTGGTGAAAAATGGGACACTTTAGGAGAAATTTTGCTCGTGTGGTTATACATGCCTATAATCCCAGTAAGTTGGGAGGCTGAGATGGGAGAATGGCAGGTTCGAGGCCAGCCTGGGCAACTTACGGTCTCAAGAAATAAAGAAAAGTGGGGTGCTGGGGTATATATAACTCAGTGGTAGACAGCTTGTTTAGCATGCACAAGGCCCCGGGTTTAATCCCAGTATTATGGAACAATAAAAAAAGAAGAAAATTTAATTATATATATGAGTCTGATCAAAACCAAGATATCAAATATCCTACCTCTGACCAAATCTTCAAAGTATCAACCTCACTGGCAGTAGATTATGAAGCAGTGTGCCAAACATATGCCTGCAAAGACAAGAGAGGAAGATATTTGTTTCGAGGGGAGTCGCCTTTTATGGCAATAAAAATTACCCAAGTCCGCAATACGTTTTGTGTAGCAAATTTTGCAAATTAGTTTTGCAGAACCTGCCAAGTTGCAATGCCATTTTGAGACTAAATACAGTGGAACATGAAAACAATGCTTTCCATTCCCATCCAGGGAAGAACAACTTAATGTTTTGAAAAGACATATGCAAAGAAACCTGGCGATAAAAATGTACTGTCAGTGCTGCACACAAACAACACATTGCCCACGAAGGAGAACCCACTATTAAGGAAATGCTTAGGAGGCCTCAAGCTGTTATTAATAGGACCTATTAGTCATGGGGCAACAAGAACATTGACTGAGCAGGCTGCTGGGAAAAGAGCCACAAAACCACGGTCTGCTAAGTCAGCCAGGGAGGAATTTGCAAATGCACAAATCTTACTAGAAATGCAGGTTCCCTGAGGGCAGGGTTCTGGTCTACCTTATTCACAGTGTAGCCACTCATTAACTGTTGAACCAGTAAATGAACACAATTTGCTTGATGTTTGAAGAGCAAAGTTCTTTCAATCTTTACCATTTGACAGACCACAGAATAAATGGTGCTGATTTTAGTAAATAATAATAATGATGATGGCTACTGTTTCCTGGAGATTTACCATGTGTCTCAACTGTATTGACTATTTCACATGATTAGATCATGTTCACATGTCAGTGACACCACAAGATAAGCATTATTATCTCAATTTTATAGACCAGAAACTGAGGATTCTTGTGTCTGTTGCCAGGGTGACACAAAGAATAATAGTAGGGCAGGAATCCAAACCAGACCCTGGGAACCCAGAACCCACACCTCTCCCCACTGCCCTCCTCTGCTGCATAGACTTTCAGAAAAGCTGTTTGGAGGAAGTTGTTTTTTAGACAACTTGAAACCTTGGTGAAAACGTAGTGGTGATTTTTAGATGGTGAGAAAACAATGACAAGGGGTAAAAGGGAGCAGTGACTTCTATGAAGTTGTACCTGCTCCAGGCAAAGTCAAGCTGTATCATAGGGCACACATCAAGAATTAGTCATAAAACTGTAATCTCAGTGGTTTAGGAGGCTGAGGCCAGAGGACTGCAAGTTTTGAGGCCAGCCTCAGCAACTTAGCAAGGTCCTATGCAATTTAGCAAGACCCTGTCTCAAAATAAAAGGGCTGGGGACTTAGCTCAGTGGTTAAGCACCCCTGGTTTCAATTCCCCAGTACCAAGAGAAAAAAATTAGCTATAGAAGTGAGGCACAGTGGCACACACCTGTAATCCCATTGACTTGGGAGGCTGAGACAGGAGGATTGCAAATTCAAAGCCAGCCTCAGCAATATAGTGAGACTCTCAGCAATTTAACAAGACCCCATTTCAAAATAAAAAATAAAAGAGCTGGGGATTCAGCTCAGTGGTAAAGCTAACTTGGGTTCAATTCCCAGTAACCGCCCCCCCCCCAAATTGACCATATGAAGAAGACAGCAACTTAAAATGTGATGGATATAGCATTTCAATGATGTTGAAGTGCAGTCTTTGCAATGCAGATTTTTTTTTTTTTTTTTTTTTTTTAGTGGTTTAAGGCTTTTGTTATAATAGGGACTATGAAATCCAGAATTAACTTCTAACTTTTCAGGCCAAACAAAATATTAGCACGACCATTTCAAGTGAGAAAAGAAATTACTACAAGAAATTACTCTCTTTCAAAAAGATTTCATAAACACCCTTTGATTGGCCAAGTTCTTCTTTTATTCAGATGAGCTCAAATTTAAATCAAATGCTCCAGCTGCAATTTTCACTAACCCAAGCAGGCTGAAGTTGCATTGCAGTATTGGAATTTTATTATATTTACAACTTAAAGTGTTGGTTACAAAATTAAAATGAAGTCTGGACTCTAAATTTAAAAAATAATTATTTGGATTAGGAATTTTGCAAGAAATCTGATACATTAAGGCTCTAAGATAGCCGGGCGTGGTGGCGCAAGCCTGTAATCCCAGCATTTAGGGAGGCTGAGACAGGAGAATCACGAGTTCAAAGCCAGCCTCAGCAAAGGCGAGGTGCTAAGCAACTCAGTGAGACCCTGTCTCTACATAAAACACAAAATAGGGCTGGGGATGTGACTCAGTGGTCGAGTGCCCCTGAGTTCAATCCCCAGTACAAAAAAAAAAAAGGCTCTAAGATATCTGATTTTCAAAATGGCATCCTTGAACATCTCATAAGGTTATGAAGTATATCTGAAAGGTTTACTCAACAATAAGGATTAAAAACTAGCAGAGGAATCTTTTGTTGATTTGGAATCAATTTAAGAATGTGAGCAGTTGTTAGATATTATTAGTAATGTAATTTTGAAAGAGATAATTCTTGTTACTACTCTTTCAAGCTTATGGAACAGTTTCATTGAAGAATGTCAGAAGTCTGCAAAACGAGTTGCTTATAGACTTATTATTTGCAAAAGCTTCTTCCTGGGAGTTGAGTTACTTGACGCTGTGCACCTATTACAAAACATGGAAATAGATCGCTGGCACTAATATAACACTAAAACTGAAGTCCATAACCACCAACTTCTGATTTCTATGCTTTCTAAGCCCATTCACTGTCCTCACTGATTGATTTTATATTTTCATTTATAATGAAGTATTTTAAAATCATGAATATTTAAACACTTCCCAGTATAAGAAGCAATATAGAAAGACAAGTTCTTACCAACTACTTATAACAAATATTAACAGTTTCCTGCATTGAATTCCTTTTTTTAAGCCAAGCACGGTGGCTCAAGCCTGTAATCCCAGCATTTAGGGAGGCTGACAGGAGAATCGCGAGTTCAAAGCCAACCTCACCAACAGCGAGGCGTAAACAAATCAGTGAAACCCTGTCTCTACATAAAATACAAAATAGGGATGGGGATGTGGGTCAGTGATCGAGTACCCTGAGTTCAATCCCCAGTACCAAAAAAAAAATTCCTTTTTTTCTTTCTTTTTTTTGTTTTCTTTTCTTTTTTTTTTTTTGGTACCAGGAATTGAACCTAGAGGAGCTTTACCACTGAGCCACATCCCCAGCCCTTTTAATTTTTTAAAATTTTTTATCAGGAGACAGGTCTTGCTAAGTTGCTCAGCCTGGTTTTGAACTCCTGATCCTCCTGCTTCAGCCTCCCAAGTCACTGGGATTAGAGGCATGCTCCATCATACGTGGCTTTTAATTCCTTTTTAAAAAGCACATAATACCACAGTTGCAGAATTCTCTACTTCCCCTCTCTCACCAGGGTAACCACTACTTGAAAATTAGTATTTTTCCTGTCCAGCCTAATTTTATTTTATATATATATATATATACACACACACACACACATATATAAACACACATAGATATATATATCCCTCAACTTATCTATAGTATCTATAATATTTTTGTGTTTTACATTTGTGTAAAGAGTAACTATTCATATCCTTCTGCTTTGGTTTTACTCATTAGTTACAGAGATTCATCCAGGCTGATTTGTTTAGCTTAATTTTAGTTACTCTTCTCTCTTTGGTTTACGTGCAACATCCATACAGTGAACGCATGACTCCAGTGCACACTTCAAAACCTCCACTTAGGGTCTGGGGGATACAGCTCAGTTAGTAGAGTGCATGCACAAAACAACAACAACAAAAAACCTCCACTTAGATTGAAAGGGGGACCTTTCCAGTACCCTAGTCTTTGTGTCCCCTCCCAGTTCATACCTCTCAGAGGCAACCACTCTTCTGACTTCTAGCACCATAAACTAATTTCGCTTGTTTCAAACTTTATGTAAAAGGAATTATCCAGTATGTACCTTTTTGAGTCTGTATTATCATTATCATCATTGCTTAATATTGTATCTGTGAGCTTCATTCACGTCATTGCCTGTAGCAGTAGTTTTCCTCCTTCTCATTGGCGTACAGTATTCTGTTGTATGAACAGGACATTATTTATGGATTCATTCAGTATTGAAGGATATTAGGGTGGTTTTTGGTGTGAGATTATTATGAATAATGCTCCTATAAATACTTCTGCTTATTTTTGTGGATATGTACTAACTTCTCTTGGATCTGTTCTGAGGAGTGAACTTGCTGGGTCATAGCATAGCCATCCCATAGAGGAACAAATAGTCTCAGCAGAGATCATATGGCCCTCAAAATAAAAAATACTTACAGTCCTCCCCTGACATATGTGCTATTGCTATTGGTATTACTTAGGTTATTTATTTATTTGGTACTGAGAATTGAACTCAGGGGTACTCGACCACTGAGCCACATCCCCAGCCCTATTTTGTGTTTTATGTAGAGACAGGGTCTCACTGAGTTGCTTAGCGCCTTGCCGTTGCTGAGGCTGGCTTTGAACTCGTGATTCTCCTGTCTCAGCCTCCCTAAATGCTGGGATTACAGACTTGCGCCACCGCGCCCAGCTGGTATTACTTAGGTTATTAATCACATAGTTCAATATTATAATTTTTGCTTTAAGTAGTCCTGTATCTTTTATTTATTTATTTTTTTAAAGTTTTTTTTTTTTTTTTTAGGTGGACACAATATCTTTATTTTATTTTTATGTGGTGCTGAGGATCGAACCCAGTGCCTCCCGCGTGCTAGGCGAGCACGCTACCACTGCGCCATAACCCCAGCCCAGTCCTGTATCTTTTAAAGAAACGAAGCGAAGAAAAGAAAAATTGTATAGTGTCTTTTGTACTCATGTCTTAATGTGGGACCCTGAATTTAATTACATGCCAGTGGGGGTCAGACTTCCCTAGCTTCGCTCAGTAGGTTCTGGAGCACAGGTACGCACAGTCAGCCCTCTGCTACTCGTGGGTTTTGGCATCCACTAATTCAACCAACCACAGATGGGAAATATTCAGAAAAAACAATTGTGTGTGCATCAAACATGTACAGACTTTTATTTCCTGGTCATCATTACCACAACAATACAGTGTAACAACTATTTAATAACATTTACATTGTATTAGGTATTATAAGTAACCTACAGATGATTTAAATTTTAAGGGAGGATTGTATAGTTTGTATGCAAACAGGAAGCTACTTTATCTAAGGGCTTAAGCATCTGAGTGGGGTCCTGGAACCAGGGCCTTGCAGACAGCAAGGGACAACCACAGTCCTTTGAACTGTGCAACTGTGTGTGTATGGTGGGCGGGGTGGGCTCAGCTCTTCCTGCTAACAGGGGTTAACGTTTCAAGATGTTAGAGATCATGGTCATCCCTCTCCTTAAGGCTGCAATGCATCTCTATGATCTTAGGACAAGTCTACGTTTCTTTTTTTTTTTTTTTTGGTACTGGAGATTGAACTCAGGGGCGCTCGACCACTGAGCCACACCCCCAGCCCTATTTTGTGTTTTATGTAGAGACAGGGTCTCACTGAGTTGCTTAGTGCCTCGCCATTGCTGAGGGTGGCTTTGAACTCGCGTTCCTGTCTTAGCCTCCCTAAGTGCTGGGATTACAGGCTTGCGCCAAAGGGCCCGGCCAAGTCTACGTTTCTTATCATGGCTTTTTCCCATGTCTCCAACTTCTCTGTTCCTCCTTGCAGCCCCGCAGCAGCTCTGCTGAACTTCTCTCAGCTTCCACAGGCACAGGCTCCCTGTCTTCACACATTCTTCTTTCTCTGCCCGAAACTCACGTACTCTAGCCTCTTTCCAAGAGGCCAACTCCTGCTCATCCCCCATGCTTAATTAAACATCTCCTGGGTGGTTTTCCTGCTCTTGGATAGAGATGGGGACTCTTGTATTTCCTCTGCAATAAACAAACAAAATATGCCAGCAGATGGCTGCTTCCACCCATGTGCCTTTATGCAACTGCTGAACAAGACACTGGGTGCTTCAGATATTTGGGAAAAGATTAGGAGAAACTCTTCTCCTTACAGAAGCTAAAAGTAATTAATCGGCTCTTTTTCTAAGGCTGGGGGTATGGCTCAATGGTAGAATGTTTCCTAGCATGCACAAGGCTCTGGGTTTGATCCCTAGTACCTCAATAAAGAAATAAATAAAAATTTAAAATTTTTTAAAAGGGCTATGAAGCCGGGTGCGGTGGCTCACGCTTGTAACCCCAGCATTTTGGGAGGCTGAGACAGGAGAATCGCGAGTTCAAAGCTAGCCTCAGCAATGGCGAGGCACTAAGCAACTCAGTGAGACCTTGTCTCTACATAAAACACAACATAGGGCTGGGATGTGGCTCAGTGGTTGAGTACCCCTGAGTTCAATCCTTAGTACCAAAAAATAAGTAAAAATAAAAAAAATAAAATAAAAGGGCTATGAGAGAAAGAATTGAAATTTTAAGAATTAGACTTCAGTTGAAAAGATTTTTTCAATAATTCACTTTCTGTTCTATTTAAGAGTTACTTGTTCATTTAATGCATATTTAGTGAAAACTTGTTCTGTGTCAGACATTGGTCTCAGCACTGGGAATTTTCCATGGTGAGCTACATGGGCCAGCATCCCTTACTTTACTTATAGAGTTTGCCTTTTAATATTTTAGTCATATCGTGAATTAATAATCAGACATCATCTACATGGTCTCTTGGCTTTCCATCAGTGAGGTCTTTCTATCTTGTTTCTAAAGGTCTGAGCAGTGGTCATACTCCTCCTATTAGGCAACGTAGACAAATGGCCAAGAGTCTTGGCCTGAAAGAGTGGGATTTTCCAAGGGTCGCCTGGCACAAAAGGTCCAGTTCCTACAGAGTAGAAAACATCCTTGAGTGGATACAGAGAAAGAGGTGCGTCCTTAACAGGAAATCTATTTCTTCCTGCCTTAATTAAGCAAATGCTGAACAAATATTTGAAGAAGAGTGATTTGAAGGCGCCCAAATGTCTTGGTTTTCCTTTGCTTAATTCATTGTCACCTAGACTGTGATCTCCACAAAGGAGTGATGGTCTGGTGTGTGACTCAGTTCCCGTTTGTAGAACAAATAAGCGTAGTGCTTGCTCAGCACCATTCCTGGCACAGAACCCAGGAGGCTTAAGAAACAACAAAATCTCCTCTGGCAAGCCCCTCACATCTGCGGGGAACACTTGTGCCGTGTGCCCGTGTAGGATGCTTTGCACTTTTAGAGTGAGCTGGCCCATTAGCTCTGACCCCTGCCAGCAGATGGCCCTTTGAATCAGCAGGCCAGTGTGCGGGATCGCACAGCCTAGTGCTGTTTCCTGGAAAGCAATTATTTGTCTTAACATTCAAATGGATTAATAGGCCTCCAAAGAAATTAGCTCTTCAAAACACTGATCTCCCCCCGAAAATAAAGAATAAGCAAGAACTCCAGAAAAATAGCAAACATCTGATTTCCAAAGTACAAAGACAAGACTGAAGCAGAATCCTTTAAGACTTTGAAGCTACATCCATATAAGTTTGGTTTTTTTTTTTGGTATCGGGAATCGAACTCAGGGCCACTCAACCACTGAGCCACATCCCCAGCTCTATTTTGTGTTTCAGTTAGAGACAGGGTCTCATTGAATTGCTTAGTGCCTCGTCGTTGCTGAGGCTGGCTTTGAACTGGCAATTCTCCTGTCTCAGCCTCCCAAAGTGCTGGGATTACAGGCGTGGGCCACCACACCCAGCCATATAAGCTATTTTTAACTATGGTAAGCGTGTAACATAATTCAGGCATGAAAAACCATGAAACAAAAGATGATTCAGAAAACCCTGTGATCAGTTCATGTAATAAATGCCTCACTTTAGATGTAGAAAAAGAGGTGTAGTCTTAGAAAATTTATTTCTTTTTTTTTTTTTTTAAATATTTTTTTTAGTTGTAGATGGACACAATGTCTTTATTTTGTTGCTTTGTATGTGGTGCTGAGGATCGAACCCAGGGCCTCACGCATGCGAGGCAAGCGCTCTACCGCTGAGCTACAATCCCAGCCCAGAAAATTTATTTCTTCCACCCTTTATTAAATAAATGCTGAATGGTCTGGGGTTGTTGCTCAGTGGTAAGCACTTGCCTAGCTTGTGGGAGGCCCCGGGTTTCATCCTCAGCCCTGCAAAGGTGTGGAGAAATTGGAACCCTTATGCATGGCTGGAAAAAATTAATTAATTAATGCTGAACAAATATTTAAAGCATAAGATTTGAAGGGGCCCAAATGTCTTGGTTTTCCCATGTGTAATTCATTGTCACCAAGACTGTGATTTCCACCAGGGATTGATGTTATTGTTTGTGACTAAATTCCCATTTGTGTAAGAGATGTAAAAGCATAGTGCTTATTCAGCACAATTCCTGGCACAGCACATAGTAGGGGCTTAATAAACAATTGCTGATATTACATTGTTGTTACTGTTATTGTCATTACCATTATTATATCTAGAGGAAACTTTTGATATGGGCCAGATCAATCACCTTAATTTACAGACTGAAAAAAAGTTAGAAAATTGAATAGCACCACATCCCTCCAGTTACACAGGGCAAGAACTACAATTGGCCTTAGCATCTCCACTTCCCTCATCCTTGGCAAACAATATCACCAAACAGGCTATTATCAGACAGGGGTCTAAGGAGGTCCCACTGTAAGGAGGTCCCTCCGCAGGGCAGTGGGACCTCAACTCAGCCTGAGTAGGTTCTTCACTTAAGCTGCTAAAAAGAATTTCATGATGCAAAAGCAAGGCACAAGCCAAGATTTATTTGAGGACAGTAAAGGTATTCACACCTCAAAGGCAGGGTGTGGGCACCCCTCGCCTCTCAGAGAAGATGAGTGAGGCACCCAGGCTGAGCTCTCTGATTATATATATGATTTTCCTGGGAAGAAATGTGCGGGCTCTCAGGCAAGCTTCTTTGAAAATCAAATTCCATGACAACTATTTATTTATTTATTTATTTATCTATTTATTTATTTATTTAGGTGCCAGGGATTGAACTCAGGGGTACTCAACCACTGAGCCTCATCACCAGCCCTATTTTGTGTTTTATGTAGAGACAGGGTCTCACTGAGTTGCTTAGTGCCTTGCTGTTGCTGAGGCTGGCTTTGAACTGGCGATTCTCCTGTCTCAGACTCCCAAAATGCTGGGATTACAAGTGTGAGCCACCGCGCCCGGCTTCCATGACAATCATTTGATATTTGAGGTTCAGTATGTTTCCCTTTGGTTAAGCGGTATAGCCATAAATCAGCTGAGGGCACATTGTATAATTCTTTGAATCTGATGACATTGAAACTGATTATGTTTTTGTTCTAGTTGATCTGGTACAAGCATATGCAGGAAGTTTTGTTCCTCTAAGTAAAGGGACAAGTGTGGCTGGTCATACTCGTAGATCCGGGTCTCCATCTACTAAGGATCTCTTTCTTTCTCTCCCTCAGAGCTCACTTATCTCAAAGCCACTCTACCTCTGAAGCTTACCTGTACCCCACCCCAACACCACCATCCTAGTCCAAGCTGTCTTTACCTCTCAGATACTACTTTGAAACTTCTGTCCCCCTCCCCTCCCAGTCCCCTACACTGGCTATAGTGAACCTTCCCAAATGCAAATTTAAAAAACCAAAACCCTCTTTGTGTGTGTATGTGTGTGTGGTACCAGGAATTGAACCCAGGGCACTTGAACCACTGAGCCCCATCCCCAGTTCTTTTTTGTATTTTATTTAGAGACAGGGTCTCACTGAGTTGCTTAGGGCCTCGCTAAGTTGCTGAGGCTGGCTTTGAACTCCTGATCCTTCTGCCTCAGCCTCCCGAGCCACTGAGAATTACAGGCGTGTACCACCATACCTGGCTCAAAGCCCTCTTTTATTACTACAAAAGGACTAGAGCACTGTAGAAATGTTTTTCGCAACTTTAAATAAATTAATTTTTAACATTTGAAACTTTCCATTCCCATCTGCAGAGGTTAATACTTTAGCACATGTTTGCCACACTTGGGTAACATTCATCACAATTATATTTGCGTATATTCTTATGACATTCAAAACCATGCTTAGGAATGCATGGTGATGCTGTAATCCCAGTGACTCAGGAGGCTAAGGCAGGGGATTGCAAGTTCAAGGCCAGCCTGAGCAGCTTAATGAGACACTGTCTCAAAATAAAAATAAAAAGAACTGGGCATGTAGCTCAATGGCACGGTACCCCTGGGTTCAATCCCCAGTGCCACAGATGAATAAACAAACAAAAGCCTGTTTATCTCCTCCAAAGACTATGTAAAACTCCACAAGGACGAAGGCCTTATCTGGATTGCCTCCAAGTAACGCCCTTGCTCCTAGCAGCGCAGGTGAGACGTGTTGGTAACTTAACAAGTAACTTGTTTAGTATATAAATAAATTAATGAATTCCTTGAAGAAAAAAATCATTTAGTAGCTATATATATTTTGTTTATTTGCTTGCTTTTGGTACCAGGGATTGAACTCGGGGGCACGTAACCACTGAGCCACATCCCCAGCCCTTTTTTGGGGGGTTGGGGGAGTACTGGGGATTGAACTCAGGGGGACTCGACCATTGAGCCACATCCTCAGTCCTAGTTTGTATTTTATTTAGAGACAGGGTCTCACTGAGTTGCTTAGCATGTCACCATTGCTGAGGCTGGCTTTGAACTCATGATCCTCCTGTCTCAGTCTCGCAAGCCACTGGGATTATAGACATGCTCCACCACACCCAGCTTAGTAGCTATATTTTGATATATGCAGCCTGTCTATAACAGCCCTCTTTCTTAGAATTAATTCCCTAATCAAACAGGTTGGCTTATGATCAAGTTTGTACTATGTGACTCCACCCCATGATAATTGATTTGATGGAGATAGACACTTGAGCTAACCTGGGCCAATCAGATTCTTTTTTCCCCAGCAAACAAGGAACTAGGCTCCAGAGGCAGCCAGTGAGTCTTAGGTGTGTCTGGACTGAGGGTTTGGTGGACACTTGGAGGGTAGGGGTGGGAGTCTTGCTGTATTAGTAGAAAAGCAGAAAAAAGTCTGGAGTCCGAAGAATAAAACACACAATACTAAGCAGAGATAAGCGATAAAGAAAGTTATTTCTTATGTTCTCAAAGATTTGCTACTTCTAGATTCTACTGAAGTCCAAATATCTGTAGATTCTACAAGGAACTACTATATGTTGAAAATAAAGGCCAGACTTTATTTCCTTTTTTTTTTCTTTTTAGCTAGCTCAGCTCACTATCTAGTACTTATAAACTGAAGGGTCTTAACTAAGATATGTACTCTACATATATTAGGAGAGAAAATGAATCAAGTTGATAACAACCCAGATCCCAGCCAGATTCACCTACATGGGAACCAGCCTTCTGACGGCTGCCTGCTCTCACCTATTGAATAAGAAATGAACCACTATGTGGTTGGTACCTTCTGCTTTCTACAGAAAGGGCAGGACTGGAGCTGGAGCCAGACTTGACCTTGAGAGTCTTGCATCTTTCACCTGAAAGAGACATGAATTCAAATAGGACAAAAACCAGTAATTTCTATGACATTTCTGAATAGAGAACTGGAAAGAAAGAAGGAGAGTGGGCGGGTCAAACCAAAACCAGACTTAGATTTTTGGTTATTTAAGCCTTTGGCTATTTTAAAATAAACTGCCTTTGAATTCCCCCAAGGGATTTTTTTTCCCTGTTCTTTTTGTCATCCAGTGGCTAACCCAGGATTTGCTGGCTTCTGGAAAATCCAGGGGATTTTGAAAAAGAAAATATGTATTGGTTTATGGTTAAAATGGAACTATACAGAATGATATTTTATACCAAGATGGTGCTGGGAACCCTCTACCTGATAGAAATACACTCCAGGTGTGTTCAGTAGCTGAGATCAGATGATATGAAACTATCCACACTAGTTTCTGAAGATCTTAAGGCACAGCGTACTAGTCTGGGGACCAGATGTCTGGGCAGGATTATGGGTGCAGCCTGGAGTTATAGAAGCATATTTTTTTCATCTGTGCATCCAATTGTGTCCATGGCCTCTGGCTTTGTGAATTACCAGATTTCCTTCTGGTATTCCAGGGGCATGGTCATTTGCTAAAGCTGGAATCTCAAGTGGGTCTATCACAAAAGTCTGTCACACAAGGAACCTCACCAGAGTAAGACTAAAATGGGAGGCTGAGGCTCTCAACAGCACTTTGTAAAGAAGTACGTGGAGATTTCGCTGTGCTGGGCATCAGAGAAAAGCCGGCGAGCAGGAGGGGCTTATTGTGGCTGGAATTAGTGAATAGTGGGCTGAGAATATAGGGCCCAATCCTGGGCCCAATCCTGAGCCCATTGTCCAGCAACCAAGAGAGAAGCCTGACCAGCAATTTCCTTCCTGGGGAGTTGGCCTCGGAGGGGACTCTCTTCAAGGCATGCTCCAAACATAAGTCAACATATTACTGCCAAATTCGAGAAAGAGAGAAGGGGAAGAAAAAGAAAGAGGAAGAAAAGGAAGGGAAACAGAGAGAGACACATGAGCCCAGGCTTACTTACAATCTCTGTAAAATGTCAGGTTTTTCAGGGCAGGCCCTCCTGTTTGTCCCTGCCAGAGTGTAGCCAGGGTCCAGAGGGGTGCTGCCTGGGCCAGCTGCTGGAGTTAAGCACTTTGGCCAGGAGAGGGCCCCAAATTTCACTCAAATTTGAACATGTAGGTAATAATCTAGTGAGACTTCACTTTACAGAATAGTTATCCACCATGGTAGAGCATGGAAGGGCCCAGAAAGATCACCAGACACCCAGAGAAGTGAATTCATTTCAAGGTCACAAGGCTGGATTGTGGCTGAGCCAGGACTAGAACCCAGGTTAGATAAGCCCTGCTGTGAGGTTCTATCTTCCAACTCTTCTTGGGCATATGTTAGAAGAAGTCACCTCTACAAGTATCTGCTGAGATCTCAATAATTTAAAAATGCAACCATTTGTCGAGCACCTGGCACATTTAAAGCCCTGTGATGGGCGGGGTGTGTATGGTAAATGGCAGGTGACAAGCGGCAGAAGTGGTTTATGAAATGGGGGTGAGGAGGAAGAGGGAGGTGTCAAAGTCTAAGCTCATGGTCCTTAAGGCCCTCACAGACTTCTTATTGGCTTAAAAGGTACAACCTAAGCTCATGAAAGCTAAATAACAATAAAAGATGTAAATACCATTCAATACAGTAGAGGCTGAGCAGTCATAGTGCTAATGTTGACTAGCAACCAAGTTAATGATTAGCAATTGCCATAAAATTTCTTTCTCTCTTTTCAGCAAGAAAAGGGGCTGAGCTCAGGGGAATTTTACCACTGAGCCACATCCCCAGTCCTTTATTATTTTTTGTTTTGAGACAGGGTCTCACTAAGTTGCTTAGGCCCTTGACAAGTTGTTGCGGCTGGCCTTGAACTTGTGATCCTCCTGCCTCAGCCTCCCTAGTTGCTGGGATTACAGGTGTGCACCACCATGCCTGGAAATTGCCATAAAAGGAGGAAGAAAGGATTAGATTGTACCTTTGCTTAGTGCTCAATAGTTTTCAGTGCTTTCCTGTATGTTGTCTTGAGAGTGGCCACAAAGACCATCCATGGGAGAGGAGGTAGAGTAGGCTGTGCATACAGCAAGCTGGTGGGATTTGCATGTGCACAGAGAACCATGGAAATACCAGTGGCCCCTGCCCTGGAGGACCATCCAGTCTTCCTGGGGGACAGGGATCCAGGCAATTTGGGATTCATGTATGAAAGGAGAATTGGAACTGAGACACAATTCTTTTTTTTTTTGGTACTGGGGATTGAACTCAGGGGTACTGGACCACTGAGCCACATCCCCAGCCCTATTTTGTGTTTTATGTAGAGACAGGGTCTCACTGAGTTGCTTAGTGCTTCACTGTTGCTGAGGCTGGATTTGAACTTGCAATTCTCCTGTCTCAGCCTCCCTAAGTGCTGGGATTACAGGCTTGCACCACCACGCCCTGCTGAGACACAATTCTTGGTTGCATGCCAGAGTTCAAGGGCATGCAACATTCTGAATCTGTAGGTGGTAGCACATGTGCTAAGTGTGCTCTTTAAGTGAACTCTTGTTGCCTGCTTATAAGTGCATAAGCATGGTGGAGGGAAAAGACTGTGGGTCTGGGCCTGACTAGCTGTGTGGCATCCAGCAACTTGCTTAGATTCTCTTGGTCTCAGTTTTCTCTCTGTAAAATTAGAGGAATGAATAACCTCTCTGGTTCCTTCCAACTGGAAAATTCTTAGATTTTAAGCATTCTATGATTGCTTATTTATGAAAAAATCTGATTTTCGGCTATCGGTTTGCATCTCTATCTTGGGTCCTTTTTCCTTTATTTATCCCCAACTTTTTTTTTTCTTCAGTTTTACAATTTTGTTTGGTCATTTGAACTCATACAGTATCCTTGAATTGAAGTTATCCCAGCTCATTCATAGATGGAGGTGGCAAAATAGGAATTTACCTGATCCCTTCTGGCACTGGGTCTTTAAGCCATTGTCTCCAACGGAGGCCATCCTGTGGCACTAAGCACCTAGGGGTTACCAGATGATGCACAGGCCCTATTTCCAATGTGACTTTTGCCAATTTTCATCATCTGGGGAAGCACCAGGCACCTGGGAGGCCCTCAGTAAACCTGTGTTGAATGGAAAGGAATTCCTAAGGCACTGGTGGGAAAGAAGTCTGCATGAGGTTGACATGTCCCTAGGAAAAGGATGCCTGCATAATTTCATACATAAATACCTTTTCTCCCACAAGTATAAATAACCTCTGAGCTGGGTGAGGTGACACACGCCTGTAATCCCAGCACTTTGGGAAGCTGAGACAGGAGAATCGCCAGTTCAAAGCCAGCCTCAGCAATATCAAGGCACTAAGCAACTCAGTGAGACCCTGTCTCTAAATAAAAAACACAAAATAGGGCTGGGGATGTGGCTCAGTGTCAAGTATCTCTGAGTTCAATCCCTGGTATCAAAAAATAAATAAATAAAATAAAATAAATAACCTCTGTTCTCCAGAGGTTGGGATTGAGGGGTGGTGCTCAGTTATTCCCTCCAGTGAGGATTGTTCAAGAGCACGGGGAAAGTTGGAAGTATGTTGAGGTTGTGCTTAAAGAACTGAATTTAAGCCAGGCGCAGTGGCGCATGCCTGTAATCCCAGTGGCTAGGGAGGCTGAGATAGAAGGGTCATATGTTCAAAGCCATCCTCAGCAATGGTGAGGCGCTAAGCAACTCAGTGAGACCCTGTCTCTACATAAAACACAAAGGCAGGGCTGGGGATGTGGCTTAGTGGTGAAGTGCCCCTGAGTTCAATCCCCAGTACCAACCAACCAACCAACCAACCAACCAACAAAAAAACTAGATTTAAGTTGGGTGCAGTGGCACACTCCTATAACCTCAGCAGCTCGGGAGGCTAGGGCAGGAGGATGGCAAGTTCAAGGCTGGCCTCAGCAACTTAGCAATGCTCTAAGCAACTTAGCAAGACCCTATCTCAAAAAAAAAAAAAAAGGACTGGGGATGTGGCTTAGTGGTTAAGCACTCCTGGGTTCAATCCCTAGTACCAAAAACACAACAAACAAACTGAATTTAAGAGACGTCAGGTTGTCTGGAGTTTCTTAAGTAGGAAAAGGGTCAATACCAGGTCGGTGAACGCTGTGTTGCCAGAGCAGCTGGGGAGCATGGGACCCTCTCTCCACAGACTTCCTGTGCTTGGTGTCATGTTCAATGTGGGTCGGGGTCCAGGAGGAGGAGGGTGAGCAGGAGAGTATTGGTGCCCTCTTTTTTAAAAATTTTTTTAGTTGTAGACGGACACAATATCTTTATTTACTTATTTTTATGTGGTGCTGAGGATTGAACCCAGTACCTCACACATGCGAGGCAAGCGCTCTACCACTGAGCCACAACCCCAGTCCACTGGTGCCCTCTTGCCTGAGCCCACTGCTCTGATTCCCAAGGGGATCCATGAGCTGAGCCCCCTCCTCTTATTTCCTTGCAACAGACAAACACCAGCTCCCCTCCCCAGGGGACTGCTGAGTATTAGAATGCTTTCCCCTCTGTAGAGGAAGGGCTGCTAGTGCTATTATGAATCCTTTTAACAGAACTCACAGACTTCCTAGACTCATCACCAGAGAAGCCTGGGAGCTGGTTTGGAAGCTCAGTACTGAGGGCCTGTTTCTGCCACCCCTTCAGGGAACAAACCTTGCTTGAGAGAGGGGACCCTATTCTCCCTGTTTCCCCATCAACTGAACTTCACTGCCAGCTCACCTTCTCCCAGGATTCTTGCTCCAATACCCATAAGCATTTTCTACCATCTCAGACAAGATGCCTAGCGTTCCTTTTTTTGGCGTTGGAATTGGCCCTTGTCTGATACAACTGTGAAGTCTTCTGTCCATCAAGTCTGGACCCCTTGTTCTCTTCTGTATTTCCTTCTCATGTGCCATCATTTGGTGTCCTTGCACCCTTCCCCAAAATGAGTTGGAGCATAGTGGGGTACTCTGCCCCAAGCAAATGTGGGAATGCAGTCTTAGATTGGTACAAGGGTTCTAACAGTGCAAAGAAGAAAGTAAGAACTCTTTGCTCCCATTTCAGATGTTTCCAATGGTCAACAGTCACAAAATTTTATTGTGATTGTGAAACAATTGGATTAGTTGTGGAAGCTCTCCCCCTTTAAATGTTTGAAAATAGAATGGGGGGGGGATGTTGAAATAGACTGGGAAAAGCTAAATCAAATTAAATAGAATTGCACTCCAAGTCCAGAGATGGACAAGTGGCTTGGAAAGTTGATTTTCCAGAGCAGAGGGAGGGTGGTGAGAAAGTCAGAGCCTGGAGCTAATGAAGAGCTGGCCCCCGACCCAGTGGATTTTCCCACCATTGTATGTTCCCCTCCCTGGTAGCTAGCCCGGGGAGGGTCCCAGGGGAGCCGTGGGCTTAAGGCAGCCTTGTTATGTAGTCTGTAACCTTGTCTTTGGTAAATGATGTCACAGGTCAGTTACACAAGCCCAGATCGATGAACGACTCATGCAGCGGATCCGTCGATCCCATTTCCGGGGAGAATTCACCCTTTGTGACCCGAAGGGGGAGGGGGCAGGTGGTTAACCCAAAGAGGCTCTGGTTGAAAGAATTAATGCAGGTCCTTTCCATTCCCTTCTCTTTCTGGGGCTCGGGCCAGTAACAGCCGGGTAATAAACTACTTTTCATTAAAAAAGATATCTGGGACAGGAGAGGTAGCGGGACATAAAGGTGGCGACAAGAAGGCACAAATCTTTTCCGAGACAGAAAGCTAGGATGGGGGCGCGCCGGGTTCACTTTCCCCAAGCCTCCGCCCTTCAAATCCACCCCGAGTTTTTGTGCCCGGCGGGCTAGACTAGTGCCGCGCCAGGCCTCGGGCTGAGCTCTCAGCTCCAGTGGGGGCGCGCCGACCAGCCCCTGCCACTCGGGCCCGCGGCAGCCCCCTCCCCGTGCTCCGAGCCCCTCCCCCGGCCCGGAGCCCCTCCCCGCGCGCTTCCCCTCTCCCCTCCCCTCCCTTCCCTTCCCTTCGCTGCCTGCCGGCCCTGCCTCCGCCTCCTGCGCCCACAACCTCCGCCTGCGCGGAGCCCCCCGGAGCCAGAGCGCCGCGAAGGGGCGCCTCCGGCCCCTCCCCGGCGCGCTGACAGCGGGCTCTGGTCCCCCGCCCCGTGCCCTCCCCCTCCCCCGTGTCACTGGCGGGACACACCCCCGGCCCTCCTCTGCTCCGCCAGTTCCCGCCGGACCCACCGGGCGGCGGAGAGAGCAGGCGGGCGAGCCGGAGCCGGGCGGCTGCAGCGGCGGCGCGGGAGGGCAGGGACGCGAGGCAGGCCCACGGGGAGCCTCCCGAGGTGCACGGAGCCCGCGTGCCCTCCGGGACCGTCGCCTGTCCCGGGGCTGTGCCTGTGGGAGCAGGAAGCGCGGGCAGCGATCGGCGCCCGGCCGGTGTGGCGAGTGGCGGCGGGGACCCGGGCAGTAGGAGCCGGAGCTGGGCCGGGATGAGAAGGTGACGCCGCCGGGGGGCGCCACTCGCTTTGTGGGGAAGATGCTCGCCTACTGCGTGCAAGATGCCACCGTGGTGGACGTGGAGAAGCGGAGGAACCCCTCCAAGCACTATGTGAGTATTGCCCCCCACCCCAAAGACACCAGCGGGGGGTGGCCGGGCCGGGGTGGTCCCTAGCTCCTCCTCGCTAGTAAGTCCCGCAGCTGCGTGCCCTCAGGGCAGCCCGTGGCTCTGGAGTTTCTTTGCAGGGCTGTGATCTGCAGGGAAACCTTTTCTGTCCTTTCTCCACTCCCCTCTCTCCGGTTTCTTTTTTTGGCATTGGAATTGGCAAGTGGCTGCCCTTGTCTGTTACAACGGTGAAGTCATCTGTCCGCCTGAGCTTTGATGGATGGTGGGGGGGCTTTCGTCAGCCCCTCGCTGAGCGACTCCGCTGGGAAAGAGCATCTTCTCGGCGTCCCCCCGGGGGCTCTGGTCGCTCATGCTGGCTCAGCCCGGGGTGGTTTCAGAGGCTTGCCCGGGGACCCATGCCTCGCACTCTGCAGCCCACGTTTGCTGTCTCTGTCTGCCTAGGCCTGGGTCTGGGGGCAGAACCAAGCGCCGCGTCCCCTGCCCCCTCCACTCTCAGCGCCGAGCTTTGATTTCCTTCTTAAAGCCATTGTGTCCCGCGGTGTGAGGAGAATTGTGGCTTTTCCTTTTATCCCTCCTCTGGACGTGACCCTTAACCGGGGTCATTTCCTCTTAAGTGATGCTCCATCTCCAGACACGAGAAGGCAAATGTTGGCTGTGGTCTCCAAGGAACGGCCAACCGCCCCTCCCCCTTCCTTCCCCAAACTTAATGAGAAGGGGCTGAGGTTGACTCGGCCGGCCGGGCTCCAGGGTCTGTGTGACAGCCCCTTTTTCATCTCAGCCAGTCCTGTCTTCCCATCCTTCACACCTTAGGAAGTAAACAGTGTCTTTGACGTCTGAAGATGCCTATCTTAGTACCATGCTCCTGTACTAGAGAGAAAAGAGACCCACAACCCAGTTTCCAAAGTACAAAGGACATGGTGACAGGGGGGTTGCATCTTATTTGCAAATTAAGCATTTAAAGGAGCATTTAAAATGCTCAAAGCATTAATTTCAACAATTAAAACAGGCTGTTGGTTACTGTCCTAGATTGCACATTGATCTCTGAAGTGCCTGTTATTTCCCTGCTGGAAGGGATCTGGGGTTTGTGGTACTGTCAGCCTCAGGCTATTCTTTCTCCTGAATCACCAAAAGCTCTGAAGAGGAGTTCTTTACAGTTGAGAAAGTGGGGCTGGGCTCAGGTTGAGGAAGAGGTTAAAGTGATCAGGCATGGAGGTAGGTGCCTGTGGGGGATGTTTCCCCGACACAGGATCAAGGAGTCAATCCATTTGTGTCATCTGGCTCTGCAAGCGTCTTCCACTTCCATTATAAGAAAACTTTTGGAGGGCTTGGATCACCACGTGGTCACCCTGCTCCAAGGACAGATGCCCATTTGCACATCCCAGGATTTAGAATCAAGCCAGTTTTCCTAACCTCTCTCTCAAGTTTTGCAGGCTAAGTTTAAAGGTTCTGTTTTCTAGTCCATGGTGGAGATTGGCACTGCTTTCAACAGATGGCACTCTGCTCTGAGACCTAGGCAGGTGCTTTTTCAGCTCTGGATTTTAGACATTTTAAGCCTTGCCTTTTAGCTCTGACCAACAATGCCCAAGATTACAAATGCAAAATCTGTTGGCAACAAACCAGGAGTGGTTCCACCAGGACCAGGGACCTTCTGGGGGCTCTGAAGTAAGAAGGTCTTATTCAAAGCCTAGATTGGCCACTAACTAGCTGTACAACCGTAGGCAAGTTCTTTAAACCTCTGTGGGCCTCAGTTTCCTCATTTTAAAAGTGAGGATAATAACAGTATGTACTTCAGAGGGCTGTTGGGAAAATTAAATGAGATCATCCATGTAGAGCACTTAGCCCAGTTCCTGGCACATAACAAGCACTCATTAAATGGTAACTGACTGTTGGTGAGATTCTGACTAAGAAAGTATTTTTGAAAAGCAGCTATTAATGGTCTGGCAGAAAGGAAGAAAGTCTTTGGGTTTTAAGATCGATAATAACGTGTACTGTATGGGAAACACAAAAGAAGTCCTGTCCAGTTCTCTTGAAATGATCATTTCCTCCCTTTTTACAAAGGGTTTCCTGGGACATCTCCGCTTCCCATGTAAGAAGCGATGACATAGTGTTTGGGACAGGGAGTGATGTCACTGAGCCATACAGACTTCTGAACTGAGGTTCTGGAAAACAATAAGAGGAGAAAGTGTTGTATGTTATGGGATTGTGGAGCTGGCAGGGATCAAGGACTCATCTGGCAGATGAGGAAACTGAGAACCGGATGGAGTAATATGCATCACAGCTGTCCCAGTCTCTGAATCTAACAGACCTTTTGCCTGTGGTATGGGTTTTGTTCATCAATGAATGGTTCCTTAAGTCTGGTTGAGGTTGATTTAGAAGAAGAATATCTGGTGGTGGAGTTTCCACATTTGGGGCATAAGGCATAAAATAGGGTGTCCAATAATAGGAAGCGGGGACAACAGGGCAGGAGGAGCCAATTGAGGAGGCTGTGGCCCCTGAGGCTTGGAATCCTTTCCTCTCTTGGCCCTTGGGCAATGGACCTCACACACAAGGTCAAGTATTCTGGGTTAGGTGCTCTGGTGTGGTTAACTGGCAGAATGTGCTACACCTAAGTCGTGTGTGTTCTAGAAATCTCTACAGTGGAGAAGCATGCCTCCTTCCAGACTCCTCTCCACCTATGGTGAATGCTGAGTGTGTGGTTTGGTAAATTGCAGAGCAGAGAGGTTTTATGGGATGTGCACATTAGCCAGAGCTTGCTGATGACAGAGGCCTGGGGCCCAAGCAGGAGGAGCACCATTGGCTCCCAAACTCCAGGAACACATACAAAGGTTCTCTCAGGACATCCGACCAGGGGTGTGCTCATCTCCATGAGGAGGAAGAGCTGCCTGGGGTCCTGTGCTTTGGGTCTGTTTATGTAAGACAGGCCAGTAGCCTCCTTCAGTTTACGTGGTGCAGCCAGCCCTTGGCTTCCTTCCTTTTTGCCAGCCTCTGCTTGGGGTGGGGCTGTGAAGGGTGAGCAGCTGCTGCTTAGGTCAGGCTCCTGGCAGGGAGCTGGGCCCCTTTCCTAGTTTTCATGAGCTGCCCATAGGAGACTGTTGGAAAACTGGCCACCACTTGTCCTTAAAATGGTCCTGCTAATGCTGGATACCAACTGCAAATTAGTCCATTTGGAAGTTTTCTGATAAGGATTGAGTTCAGGTTCACATAATTCTTTGTGCTCACACGAGTATAGGTGTACGTTGAGCTGTATGAGAAGCTCGTTTATCTAAAGCAAACAATATGTCTGTTTGGATTTGAACCATCATTTTCTTTCCTGAGTGTTTATTTCAGACAAATACCAATCATGTATGTTCTGATCTCCACAGGATTCCTTAAGGAATGTAAATAGTAGCCAATGTTAACAGTTGCCATCCATGGTGCCTAACACCATGCATGTTCTCACCGGATTCCTGCAGTTCATCCAGTGTACTCCTGTGTGGAGGAGGTTCTTTGATTTCTTTTCTTTTAAGAGATGAGTTAACAGGCTAAGAAAGGCTAACCAGGGCTGGGATTGTGGCTCAGTGGTAGAGCGCTTGCCTTGCATATGGGAGGCACTGGGTTCGATCCTCAGCACCACATATAAATAAAGGTGAATCAACAACTAAAAAAAAAAAGAAAGGCTAACCAGATTGAATGGGGTCTCTCAGCACCAGGCAGATCTTGGTAAATGCATATCAGTTTACCTCCAAAGGACGAGAGATTCTAAGATGGGCTCTTCTCCTCAGTTGGAACATGAGTGGGGAGGCCAGGCTCAGGCCTGTACAATGTAGGGTGGTATCTGAGGGCTGCCTCACTGTGTGAGACATCCACCACGAGACATGGAGGTGAGTTTGATGGGCAATGAGGGGAGGTCCCTGGGGGTCGGGAGGAGTGGAGGAAATCTAGGAGGGTTTCTGTACTCAGTGATGTACAGAGTGAGGAATGAAGGGTGGACCCTGTGGAAATAATACATTATCCCTGTGTTTAGATCATCACAGATTTTGGTCTTGGTCCTGGGAGCTACATTTTTAGGAATTGGCCCCAAACTCGTTAATTTCCCCTTCATTTTTATTTTTTAAGCCCTTAGACTGTGGCTCCAATCCATAAGGAGTGAGGATGTTCAGCTGCAGTCCAGAAAAGCCTTCTCCAGGGCCAGTTCCATTATGGAAGGGATGGCGCTGGGCTGATGGGGTCGGAAGCCTGCCTCTGGCTCTTCCTAGCTGTGCAACCTTGAACCAGTCACTCTGGGGCTCTGTTTCCTCACCTGTAACCTCACAAGGCTTTGGGGAAGTTGACCTGACATAATTTGGGAGAAAGCTTCTACCCAGAACCTGGCCCCCATCACGGGCGCTCACTGCATCCCGGTTTCCATCTGGTATTCCTCATCACCAAAGCACTGAAGTACATCTGGGACCTTATAGGTAAAGCTGAGAGCAAAGGAAACTGGGCAGAAAGGAGGGCCCAGCTGTTCATAGTCTATGTGAAATCGGGCTACTTGCCCCATGGAAAACACCCAGTACTCGAGAAACAGATAAACATGGGACAGCTGTTTAGACCTGGAGGGGATCCTGAGCTGAGTTTGGAACCTACTGATGGCTTCCTAATAAGCTGAGAAGGGAGGGAATATGGGCTAAGAAAGAGGAGGAGGGTGCTCCAGGTAGGGACAAAGTCAGTGCCACACAGGGGTGAGCACTCTTGTCTGCTCCCCATCTCTGTCTTTCTCTTTCTCTCTCACACACGCACAGGAATGGGATTTGTTTCTTCTCTGGAGAGGGAAGTGATTGAGGGGTGATTCACAGGGCTGATGAGGCTCCTTGCTCATGGAACAACCAACCACATCCTTCAAGACCGTTGGAACAGGGAGCACAGCCAGCCATTTATCCTGGTCTTGTTCAGAGCTGAGTGAGGGTTTTCTGGGGGACAAATTGGGGTTGTGATCACCGTGTGTGGTGGCAGGCAGAGGGGAAGGGAAGGGAAAAATAAACCTTTTTGATGTCAGAGGAGACTTTTTCCAGGTCCAGAAATATAAGCACCAGCTGCTGCATTTTCCGGAGAGATATTCTGGGGCCAGCTGAGTTAATGGGCAGTGGAGGCCAAATTAGAGAGCGTTTGGGGGGACTTCTGACTTGGGGTTTATACAGCAGTTCCCTGGAAATTACCTTCTAATTTCCTCAGCATGAGTCACTGACCAAACTGTTTCTTGCCAGAAAAAGTCTAATAGGCAACTATGTTCTCTTTTGCCTCCTAATTAAACAAAATAAAACAAATAATAGTTATACATACAGTAGTCACACTTACTCCTCTTGAGTTCTGAGAATCCAGGAAAGGGATAATGGACTGGGACCAAGACCCAACAGACAGGAAGGGCAAGGGGTGTGTGTGTGGGAAATGAGGTGGAGATTCTGGCTTTAGAAATAGGTCCTGAGCTAGGGCCAGAGGTGTCCTCTGCCATGACAATTGCCAAAAATAATGGACGCTCCCAGTAGGGTGGTCAGCGTTCAACAGGCCAATTCCCAGAGTTGCTTCCTGCCTATTGGGGCTGCTGCTGCCTGCAGGGGAATCACTTGCAGGCAGGCAGGTGAATGGGATGTGAGGCTGGCCCCACTCCTGGTCCAGATAACCTCCAGGTAAATCACTACATCAGCAGTGGGGACTGAGCCCCTGCTGCCTGCACAGAACTGACCAGAGTCCAGTCAGGATGGGAAGAACTAATACGAGTCCCTCCAGGGTGCCAAGCTACAGAAGATGCCATTAGAGGGCATTTTATGTGACTCTGGTTATTTCTCCTGGACTCGGCTCTCAGGGGGAAGACAGTAGCAGCTCATAGGTTTGGGAATCAGAGACCAGGGCGAGAATCCTAGCCAGCACGTCCTGAGGGCACAAGAGGTGCCTCTGGGGATGCTGTGTCATCCTCCAGCACCAACTCTGGTATCCCTGGCTGGAATTCTGTCTTCTCCATGTACTGCCTCAGTTTCCTCATCTGTAAAAAATGTGGGAAATAGGACTTGGTTCACAGGCGTGAGTTCCTCCATGTGAAGAGCTTTGAACAGCACGTGGCACATCCAAGGTGCAGTGTAAACATTTGCCACATGAATTATTAAATCCCTGAGCTGCTCAGAGGAGGGAGCGCTACTGGTGACCTGGAGTTTTCAGAGAAGGAAGATGGCTGAAGACAGGCTTCGTGGTGGGCCTTGGGGGGTAATTAGGATTGGCTGGGAAAGAGTAGGAATGAGATGGGAAAAGGGATTTCCAAAAAGGGAAAGGCAAAAGTGCTGAGGTGGAATGGGTAAGGAAAATCCAGGCAGAACCTCAGATGAATATGGGGCGAAGGATGAGGAGAAAGGTGATGGCCAGATCCTGAGGGCCTAGGATGGCAGCTGAGGGAATCCAGAGTTTATTGAGTAGACCCCTGGGAACCTCTGTTTTCTCACAAGGTCTGGGGGCCAGTGTGAATGGCTTGTTGGTACCAGGCTCTTGAGTGGGCTCTGGAACGGACTCTAAGGTTGCTTTTGCTGCCGTGGCTAGAACAGGGCTAGGTAAGGACTGGAGCCTCTTTCTGCTTCTGCTTTGGGGACGCTTGACTTGGCCAGATCCCAGTTCCTCCTGTTTATAGCCCTTATTTCTAGGGGTCAGGCAGCCCCATAAAGTTGATTGCACCCAGGCTCTTGGGGAGGGTGGGCTGTGGAGGAGGAGAACAGGGAGCAGCTGGGAATGAGGCATTAGCTGCTGTGGATCTGGACAGCAGAGGGCCCTGGCTGGCAGGCCTATCCTTAGAGGGCCTGGGAGCTAATACCAAACAGTTCGATGGGACCCAGCATAGCTTCGAAGTCTCCGTGTCATCTGAAACGTTCACACAAAGGTTGCCTTCAACTTCAAGAGCTTTCTGAACTCATTTTAAATATTTTAAATACAGCACTTCAAACTACCTCTTCATTTATTTGACCTCCACCACTCCTAGATATTCTAGCAAGTCTTATTCTTTAGGGGAAATGTCATAATAAAAATAACAGCCAACATTCTGAAATGCTTCCTATATGCTCAGAGTTGTCTGTGGATATTCTCAAAATAGCCCCTCCAGCGAGGAGTGCCCCCTGGCATCCACATCACCCCAGGGAGGACATCCAGGCTCAGGAACCCAAGTGAATTGCCAGACCCCACGCAGCCCGTGAGTTACACTTGTAGCGGAGTGACAACAGAGACCCTGCAGTCCCTTAATGACATGGTATGAACCTGGGGAGACTGGGCACCCAGGGGGTTCAATCTGAGGCCTCACTGGTTTATTTCTCCAGCCATAAGAAATCCACACTTCACCTTCCCCTTTCTAGAACTCCATTGGCCCATCTAGAAAAGGGGGTAACTGCTTCCTTTCCTGCCTGCCTCGCAGAAGCCATGAAAACTGCTTTGCAAAGCACTGAGCACAGAGAAAATCACTGTGTAAGAAACCTAGGCGGGTTTCTTTATCCCATGGGACAGAGGGTGCTTTAGGAAAAGAGCTCTTCTGGACTCCCAGGGAATCTCAACAAGGCTCACCTGCCCAGCCTTCTCCTGAGAAGGTGTAGCCATGCTGACTCAAGGACACCTCAGACCCTCAGTGAGGATTTTTCTAGAGTGCCACCTCTGGGAATGACACTTAGCTTATTTCCAAACCTGTCATTGGGGAATGGGAAGAGGTGTGCCCATCTTTCCTCCTCCTCACCTGAGGGGAGGAAGCAACACCCAGGCAGCTGAGTTAACAAAGAGGAAACAGCTGTGCTCTCTGTCTGGCCACCCTGAGGCTTTCTCTGACCCTTTGCTGTCATTTCCCTCTGGCTGGTGAGGAAGCCACCCTCCCAAGCCTGGGCGGAGGCACAAGTGGAATGGGACAGAATCTCTTCCTCTGAGTGTGTCAGCACAGTGTAGGGGCTAGTGTGAGGGGCCATGTAATCTGTCTCTGGGATCCTGGGATCCCTGGAGTGTGAAACTTCAAACCTGGGGGCTATTGATCACTCTTATCAGATCTGATCTCAATTCCAAGAAATAAGGGGTGGGATTGCTGCCTGATGCTGATGGTGAACCTGCTGGGGCCACCAGGTGGGGTACAGACTCAAGAGGCTGTGGGCTGGTTTGCTCTTTTGCCCATCGCTGCGTGGTCCCAGGTAGAGGGCCCTTCCATTTTCTTTTCTCTAGCAACCTTCTTACTTGGTAATAGTTGAAGGAGAACTTGACCTGTTTTACGTCACCACCATCATCACCACACATTTTGTGCCAGGCACTGCCAGCCCTCTGATTTATAATCTCTGGCCCCAACACAGACCTGAAGGGGCTGCGTTTTTAACCCCACTTGACTCGAGCCTGCAGTTCAGAAAGACAAAGTTGCTTGTCAGTCATGTGTACATTTAGGAGTGTTTGCCCCCGCCCCAGCTGTGTCTGGGCTCACACACGCCTGGGCTTCCTCAGGGGTCTCGTGCGCCTCTGCCACCCAACATGCTGTTCTCCTGTGGAATGGCGCTCCCATTCCCGTTTGGGAATCCTGCCTTGCTGCTTTTGCCCAACCTGAGTTTAGAGGGGCTGTTCCTGTCATTTGATGTGGCTGCTTTATAAACTTTCATGGTAGGCCCTATTCTGATCCAGCTTTATTCTGTTTCCTGATGGCCCAGACCCAAAAAACTATTTTAAGGGACTTGCCTGTGTGGGAGAATTTCTCTTTGTGACAACAGAGGAGGAGGCCTAACTGCCTGGCATGGTGCTGGCAGGGCGGCTGTCAGAGGGAAACTCCTGAATTCTGCCCACTGGGCCGGAAGGGATTAATTGAGCTCTCAGCACAGTGCCTGGCACCCAGGAGGGATGTGAGTACTTGTTGATGAGGACCATGTTCCTGGAGGTGGCCGCCAGGGATTTCTGCTGGCCTAAGCCCCAGTGGATTGGCAAACTGATCCTTCTCTTGCAGAGTTAAGGTCTGTCCTTGAATGATGTCTGAGCTTTGGTTTCAAGTGGGATTTGTTATTTAGTCATCGGTCATTGGCAACTTGAGAAGAGCAGTCTCATTTTCCCCGTGATTTCTGAACCGGACCAGCGGGGGGAAGTGGGGAGTTGACTCTTCGGAGCCCCCTCTAGGTGCAGACACTGGGCTAGGGCTCCTTGTTTGTTGTCTCATTTGACCCAAGGCAGACCCTGGTCCTTATCTGTGTCTTACAGATGAGGAAATGGACTCAGGTGCCACATCTGGCGCCTGGCATTTACTGGCCGTAAATGGCGGGAGGTGGGGTTTGAGCCCAGATCTCTGCAGCAACAAAACCCGTGATGTTTCTACTGGGTTCCCCAGAGGTTTGATGGCTTGCCCCTGGGAAGCTGGGTTGCAGGGTGGATGTCCTTGTTTTCCCCCTTCCCAGACTGGAGACATCTACACATGTCAAAACTAGCTGCACATGGCCTTTTTCACTCCTTCTACTCTCCCTCAGACTTTGGGCTCTGTGGCTGTTCCGTGCCCCCAAGGGGGTCCTCAGCCTGCTTTGTGGCTCTGGAGGTGGGGGACTAGAACACTCAGCACTGCCCTGGGCTCAGAGAAGGGGAGTTCACCACAGAGGAGTGTGGTGCCGTGGGTTTCCTATAGAAGGCTGGGCATCTAGGGCTGTTCGTTCAGATGCCTTTTCTGACAGCTCCCTGAGAGGCCAGGGACTTGGGAGCTCATCACATGGGTCCCAGATAAAGCATCAAGGATCTGGATTAAACTCCAGGTCACCTGCTCAGTCTGAGCCCTTCTATCCTATGGGTCTGCAGCTGCTGGTTGAGATAAGATAACAACTTGCTACTGAGAATAAGCCTATGGTGAAGTCTGGCCTCTATTTTGGGTTCAAATTTTTCTTCCCCTTCAACTCTTGTCCAGGGCCACTTTTGAAGGCCTGGCCCTTCAGAGGGCTCAGCTGCAGGGGCTCTGTGTCCTCTCCTTGAGGATGGTGGATAGCACAGCTCTGTGTTTGGGAGCAGGAGCAGTTTAATCTCCTGGTGCTTCCGGCTGATGCACAAAAATTCCAGCCTCAGGCAAAAACCAGGCTCTGGAAACTAGAATAAATCCCTGGGGAGAGACTTGGGTGCCACAGTGGTTGGAAGTTGCAGGCAAGAAGATAGGGACAGGGCATTGATGGCCTCTGCCCATTGTCCCAGGCGGGTTATGAATCTCAGCCCTGCCTCTTATTTGTTTCACTTGGTCAAGATTCTTTACCTCCATGGGTCTCAGTTTTCTAATCTGTAAAATGATTGTAACTCAAAGTAGTTGTGACTCTATGTAATGCTAGGCATATAATAGCTGTTCAATAAACGGCAGCTATTGTTATTACCATAATTATCATCCATGATTTGACTCCATTTCTTTACCTTCCGGAAGCTTCCCTGATCTCTCCTCCTAAAATATTTCCTGTCTGTTCATTTTAAAAAGGATGATTGTTTTACTTCTCATTTAACACCAAGAATGGTCTTGGGTTGTTCAGCTTTTGGCAAGCTGTTATTTATTCATATTCATTCATTCATTCATTCATTCATTCATTCATTCTACACTACTCCAATGTTCCCAGGCCCTGAGAACACAGCAGAATGAGTAAACCCACTTCCCTTTTGAAGTTTACATTCTGATGGGAGAAGGGGAATAATGAATAAACAAAATGGGAGAAAGATCCTGTGTTAGATGGGAGAGAAATGCTGTGGAGAAAACTAAGGGAGGGCTGGTGATGTGGGAGTTGCTGTGCTATTTTGTAGAGGGGGTTCAAGGACAGCCCCACTGTGGGTGACTTTGAATAAGACTTGAGGAAGGCAAGGAAGCGAGGCTTATGTCCTTTGGGGAAAGTAGTTGAGGGGAGGGAACAGCAAGTGCTAAGGCCCTGAGGTAGGGCCATACCTGACCTTTCTTTTAGGAAAGAGCAAGGAGGCCACTCTGGACTGAGTGAGGGAAGAGCAGTAGGCAGTGGGGGCACACAGGGAAAGGGGGTCAACTTGAGCTTCTTATCCCTCCCAGCTCTGGGTGGCATGCTGTGCTCAGGGATGGGCCCTCCTGGTGACTTGCTGAAGATGGAAACTAGCCAAAAGACTGCTGGAGAAGTTACTTGGGGACTCTTGGGGGTTTGACCTTGACCCCCTAGGTGGGACCCTCTAGGGAGATGCAGTCGTGGTCAGCAGTAGTGGACAGGGACTCCAGAGTCCCTAACAGTGTGCACATTAGGGAGTTTTGGTGGCTAAACATTAGTCTTGTACCCACCACATGTGAGGAAGTGGTGGAGCCGGAGGTGGGGAGGCCTGTGAGGGCAGCCTGCCTGCATCTTCCATGCCCTTCTCAGGCTAGCAGAGCCTCTGCATCATGGTAGGTCCTTGATCAGTGTGATAAACCTGGGACCCAGGCTTCATTTCTATTGAAGCCCCTTCCTCCCACCCCACTTCTATTTTTTCCCTCCGCTTCTAACTTACAGTTGTGGAAATTGGTTGGTAGAAACTCAAAACACATGTTTCTATCAACATGCTATTGTGAATGACGCCAAGAGTCTCAGGTCAGCCCACCGAAACTCTTCTTTCTCGGAGTTGATAGAATTATATCCCAAGAACCAAAGGTCTTCAGCTCACCTCCCTTATAGGCTGATCTGGGAACCGGAATGTTATGTGTATTGATCCAGGAAAACTCTTCAGTGTTCACAGTGAGAAGGAAACCCCGAGGCCCAGTCATAGAAACAGTGGCAGCACTATTGATGTGCCAGGCACACTTCTGAGCACCTTTAATCTTTAGAACAACCCTATGAGAAAAGCACTAGGGTGTTCCTCGCTTTGCTGATGAGAAAACGAGCACAGAGAGATTAATTTACCAGTGGTCAGCAGCCCCAAAGAGGCAGAGCTGGGGCTAAGAGCCAGGCACGGGGACTCCAAAGTCCTTTGGGAAAACTTGCTCCATGCCCTCCCAGGAAATCCAAGCAACCAGCTTTGCAGCAGCCCAGATCGGCCCCCTGTAGACCTCGCCTGCGACACTCATCATTAGGTGTCCTGCACTCGGAAGAGAGGAGTTGACCAGTGTCAGAAGGAGGAAACAAAAGCCACAGGAGGCCGGCAGAAGCAATCTCTCTTCCCCAGACAGGAAAAACCATTTGCTCCTGGAACCCGACACTGCAGGGGGTGGGTTTGCTCTGGGGAGTTGTCTTCCTGGGCCATTTGCAAGTCCAGCACTGTGTGTGTTGGTGAAGTCCAGATTAGGGTGTCTGGCCAGATAGTTTTTGACACCTAGACCATTCAGCTCTCAGCAAAGCCCAGCAGGTGGCGGTTGGGGAGGGAGCTAGTTGATTTAGCTGGAGTCTGGCAGCCTCCCTACCAGGTCCTGCTCAACTTATTGTTGGATGGAGGTGAGTCCTACCTAGTCCTTTCCTTCTTCCCCAGCCTTAAAATAAACAGCAGCTGTCCTTGGCTGGCTCCTTGTCTGCTGGCCCCAGGCTCTTGTTGGTCTGCCCCTTTTGGGTTCCATGGCACCAGGCACTGGGGCCCTTTGGCTCTATGCTATGGAGCCTGCCTTGTGGGCCAGCTAGTGTACCCTGGCTTGCCCTCTCCCAGGCCAGTTGCTTCCCCTCTGGCACTGTCCTCTCCTGTCCCAGAGCAAGGCAGGTGCGAGTGGTACCCCTGAATTCTACCTCAGCTGGGCCTCCGGCTCTGCCCCTTACTTAGCTCATGGTCTTGGGCAGGTAGTTCAGCTATGATTCTCAGTTTCTTTCTCTGTAAAAGCAGCTCATGGTGACTCTACTACAAGGTGTTGTGAGAACTAAGTGCAGGGACGTTGAGGCAGCTGGGCAGTCGTTGAGGGCAGGCCACCTGACTTGAGAGTCAGCTCTGCCATTCAGGAGCTGCAGGGCCTTCAGGGAGGTGGGAGTTCTCTGCACCTCAGTTTTCACATCTGCAAAATGGGGTAATCAAAGCAGCTCCATGCTGGTGGTGAGGATTACATGAACTAATGTGTGTAAAACACTCGAACCTGTGCCAGGCCCAAATAAGAGTCTGGGAAATGGGACTATGTGTGCTCTTCCCAGGAGCCTGGTCCTTTAAGACAGGTGGCTGGCTGTGCTATTTTATCACCCCAAAGAACCAACCTGCCTATGCATAGCCAAGAGCCCACAGAGCTACTGTCCCCTAACCTGACTTTGGACCCGGGCTGCTCAGCTCTATTGCTTGGCTTTGTTTTGGCCCTGTGGTCAGAAATTCCACCTAAGATGTAAGAGATGGTGGTGGAAGTGCTTATGAGGCACAAGGAAGGAGGCTGGGAAGGCTCTTCTTGGTTCTGCTGATAGAATGTAAGAAGTGGGAAGAAGGTGGTGGGCGGATGGCCTGCAGCAGTCATCTGTGTGAGGTCACCCCAGGGTGTTCTTCCAAAGGGTCTCAGGCCTCTCCAGGGCCGTGACCAGGAGCCAGCTCATCAGGCTCCCCGGCGCCATCCTGTGGGGGGTCCTTCCCTCTTTGCCCTCTCTTTGGGAAAACTTGTACTCGGAACCCCCTCTTAGAAGATCCAAAAGGAAAGTCATTCTCAAAAAGAAAAAAAAAAGATTTTGGCTCTAATTGGGTTGGTCTGTGGTGCTTGGTGCCACTGTGGGCACACCAGTTCCCTGTTGAGGAGACTCTCACTCGGGACGAGGATCTGCACTCTCCCAGGAGCCTGGTCCTTCAGACAGTGGCTGGCCATGCTGTTTTGCCTCCCTGGCCTCTGTCAGTTTTCACTCAAGGAGAGAAGGCAATGGCGCCTCCATGCCCATCATTTGGGGATGCAGCCTACCCATGGATAGGTGAGAATGTGGCTGCACCCCAGAAAGGAAGGGACTCAGCAGATCAGAGCAGGGGCTCTGGACCCAGACTGCCTGAGTTCACATGTCAGCTCTACCTTTTCTTGCTGTGTGTCCTTGGGTAAGTGACTCACCCACTCAGTGCTTTAGTTCCCTCTTCTGTAAAATGGGGATGTACAATTTCTTCCTCGTGGAATCATGGGAAGGTTTACCTGGGCTGAGGAAGAGGAGAGTACTCCAAGGCTGGTGCCCAGCTAGTGCTGTTAGTTGAGCCCATGCAGCAGGGGAGTTGCTTTGCAGAACTTTGAGAGGACCGCATGGTGCCTGCGACAGGCATCTTGGATGGAGCCTGTGGCATCTTCTAGAGAGAGGCTGTATGAAGAACATACCAGCAGGCAACTGAAGGTGACCCTGCCATTTCCTAGCTGGTGTGCCACAAGCCAGTCACTTAATCCTTCCAGCTGTTTCCTCAGTTGGCCCCGGCCATGTCCATGACTCCTGGGGGGGTTGCTATGAGAGCCAGGGACAGCATGAAGCAGCCACTGGGCTCTTCCCTTCATGTGACCAGACAGTCACAGGATTTGGCAAGGGGAGCCAGAGGATGGTCAGCGGGCTCCAGCCTAGAATTGCCACCTTGTGCTCTTGGGAGCAGCCCCGGTGTTCACTGCCCTAGGTCCTCAGGTGCGGAGGGCGATGGTGTCCGCTGGTACACACAGTGCCCCAATTTGCTCGCATACTCCATACTTCTCTGAGGTGCCCTGCCAGGAAGCAAAACAGGTTTCCTGCCTGTCTCAGATGAGAAAAGATTCTGAGAAGGCCCGTGACTTCTGGAAGGGTGGAGGACTCTGTCGACACCCTACCCCTTACGCCCTGGGTCCCCTGAGTCTACCTGAAGTGCTATAGTGGTGTCCAGCACTCTGATGGTCCCCATCCTCGGGCTTTTGACCCTTCCCTTGTCCCCTCCTCACCTCTCTGTATTAGGGCTCTTTCCAAATTTGTGGCACAAATGAAGCTTGCTCTGCTCAAGTAGGTGAGCCTGAGAAAGGCCAGGAGAAGGTGAAGTGAGTTGTCATCCCCATGGGGCCACCCACAGGTAGCACAGGTTGGGAGTTAGCAGCCTGTACCAAGGCTGTCTTCAGATCTGTTTCAGGAAGAACCCTAGAAGCAAATTTCTGCTAGCAAGTGGTAGAGAGAAGACTGAAACTGCTGTGGCCCCCAGGTCCCCAGGCCATGCTGTCCTCCTGGAGGTTCTTGTACAGGAAGCAAACCTTTTTTGATGCAGGTCTTTTTGTTGTAAAATAGGAGGGTAGTTTCTGGAGTGAGTCAGAGTGCATGGGGTGGAGGATACTTGATAAACACAACAGCTTCTAGAGGGTCATGGGGGAAGAAGTTTAGCTGATGCAGGCATGATGGAAAGAAGCTGGGCCTTGGGCACATGGAATCTGACCTTATATAAACTTGTCCCAGAAAGAAAGAAATGAACAAAGGACTCAGGGACACTAGAAATCTGATGTCTTTATCCATTACAGGTCAGGCTGAGAGGAGCAGTGTTAATTAGGAGGGGCTAGAGTTGTAGCTCAGAGGTACACATCTGGGGCCTAGCATGTGTGGGGCACTGGGTTCGATTCTCAGTGCTGTATAAAAGTAACTAAATAAAATAAATATATTGTGTCCATCTATAACTAAATACACACACACACATATAAATAAAAATAAGGGCCTGGAGGTCAGGACTGCTGGCCTGTGTGTTCAGGTGCCTGGAGACATAGATGAGGAGACTGTGTGTTTGTCTGAAATTCCTGTCTGTAAAATCTGGCTAGTTGGCAGGGAGTTGGACATTATAAACATTAAAGCTTCTTGTGACAGTGTTTGAAGTTGTGGAGAAACTGGGTGTTCTTAAGGTAGTGAAAGCATCTTCGAGAAAATAAAAGAGATGTGTGTGTGTAATAAAAGTGGTTGGGTAAGTGTCTGCAAGGCCTCTTCTGTGGCCATCCTTACAGTCAGGATAGAGGTCCAAGGATGCTCAGATTGTGTATAAAAGGATCTCATGTATCCTCACATGTGTGCGTATGACCGTCCTTGCTCTTCCTCTTCTGTGCCAGGCAGGTTTACTTAGACCTCATGTCACTCCCCTTGTATGGATCAGGAAACAAGATGGAAAGGTTCCATCAGAAACCCAAGGTGATGCAGCTAGTAGGTGGCAGGGCAGGGCTTGGACCAGCCCTCACTCCTGCCCTGTCCTCTCCCTCGCCTTGTGGAGGGTGGGCCTGTGGATGACAGTCGGCCATGTCGCTGCCCTGTGGAAAGGGCTCCCTCTCCATCCAGGACACTCACTGTAGCCAGATCACAGGAAAGGTGTGACCCCGGGGTGAGTAGAGATGCAGACTGTGGAAAAGCAAGGGAAGCCATGGGGAGGGAGAGGGGGAGCTTGGGAAGAACTTGAGTTCAACACCGGGGTCTCAAGGAGAGGATTCTGTAGAAAATTCTAGTTGGTAAGGAACTTTGTGCCTTGTTTTTGTGCCTTGAGAGCAAACACATGGGCTTCCCTCCCGTTGGCTCACGGGGCCTGTGGGGCATGGCAGTTCCACATCCCAGCGTAGGGCTGGGTGGCAAACATCTGTCAGTATCACCTGTTAAGTGATTTAGCCTCAAATAAGGGCACAGGTAGAGAAGCAGACCTCCTGAGTCTGGATTCCTGGAAGGCATGGAGAGGGTGGACGGCTCATCAGTGTGAGTTCTTGGCAGACCAGACAGTGGGGCCACCGGGTCACCTGGCTGTTCCCACCCAGGAGAGCTCACGTCAGAGCAGAGGGAAATCCCACGGAAGCTGTGGCCCCAGATGTGACTCGGCCTGGGGCACTTGGGATTTGCTTCTGTCCTGGGGCTCAGATACCCTTTGGTTCCCAGAGCTTCTGGGAGAGGGCCCCTTGGTACCCAGCCAGCTGTGTGACTCCAGACAACTCCACGGAAGCAGACAGTTCCTGCCAGTGTCCCCAGGAACCTTAAAGGGCCACCCAATATCAGCCAAGACCAGCTTTGGAATGCAGAGGACTCACTCAGGCAGCACAAATTTTCAAAAATTATTCTCTAATAAGGTCCCAGGCCCAGTGCTATTGATGTAAGTGCTCAGTCCTCATGTTGGCTTGTCTGATACTGACTTGGATTAGGATGTGGGGACATAGCGCTGTGGTTCCAAGTGGCAGGGCTTCTGGAGTGAGAGTCTCCACCAGCTGTGAGACTTGGGGCACATTACTTAATCTCCCCAAGTCTCAGTTTGCCCTCTGTAAAATGGGGCTAACAGAGTAGCACAAACTCAGAGTTGGTGGCTACATAGAAGCAATATGTGTCCTGGTAAAAACACAGGAAACAGTGGACACCGGCACCCTCACTGAGCTGCCCCAGTGATGACAGCTGCTAGCCCCAGCCTTTGGAAACAGCTTTATTGGGATACAATTGCCATACTGCACAGTTGACCCATATGAAGTGCCCAATGCAATGGCTTTTCGTATATAGAGTAGTCACAGAGCTGTGCACCCAGCACTGTAATAATCAATTTTAGAATATTTTCATTACACCAAAAATCCTGTGTCTCTGTTAGCCGTCACTGCCACTCATCCCCCGTGAGTCCCCAGTCCCTGGCTGCCACTCTCTGTCTCTGGATTGGCCTGCCATGGACATTTCATGTAAAGGGAGTCATCCACACTATGTGGTCTTTGTGATTGGCTCCTTTCACTAGCATAACATGTTTATGTGGCTCAGCCTTTTCTATGGCTTGTAGGGTAAGTTAGATGGGTTCTGTGGGCACAGACCCTCCTCATGGCTTTGGCATGGTGGGCCAATGGTCTTGGGTGCAGGTTTCGTGGAGCACACCTGTCCTTACTAGTGGACTTCCCCCACCCCAAGACCTTGAAGCTGGCCAAGGCTGGGTCTTTCAGGAAGCCTTGATCTGGCCTGTGCTTTATTCCCAGTACTTCCTCTGGCCTGGCCAGAGACCTGGGGGAGGGATGGAAACTGCACAAAGCCTTTACTGATCTGTCCCCCAGGGACTCTCTTTCCGGGAGGGGGTGGGGAGAGAGACAGAAAAGCATCTTTATTTGTTTTTAATGTTGACGAACTCCCCAGCCCCCCTACCAAGTTCTGGTGAAAGTTGCTGCAATCCTAGTCAGGCTTTCTTCCCTGGAGACACAGGGTCATGGGACTTCTCTCTTGGGGGCAGCTGGCGGGGAAGTCACCAAGTGCTTTGGAGTTCTGCGTGTGTGGAGTTGGGCTGTTTGTTTTTCCTCTAGCTAGAGCTGGGCCAGTGCAAAACTGGTGTAGCTGTGAGGAGGCATTCGGCTGCAAGTAACAAAATCCCAGCAGAACTGTCTTCAGCATGTGGCAATGATCACCTCACTTTTGAGGCTGTTCCTAAGTACATAGCAAGGAATATAACCTGAAAAAAAAAATCCCTCTATTCATGAACATTTGGATTGTTTCCAACTTCCCTCCCCTACACTGCAAACGATACTGCACTAAAAGTTTATCCATATATATCTTTGGGAACTTAGGCTCCTGCTTTTGTAGGATTAATTAATGAATGACATCGATGGATAAGACAGTTTGGAATCTGTGTCAGGTAGGTCAGGTCACATTCAATCAATTCTGCTTTACCCTCTTTATCTAGATCCATAAAATAGGAAGTGAGAATTGTGCTGAAATGCTGGATCCTTGAGGTCTGTAGAAGTAATTGAGGAACATTGTGTTATTTTGCGTTTTCTTCCCCTTTGTGACTGGGCGGCAGTTTAAAATAACATTCAAAGACAAAAGATGCAACATAAAGGAATTCCTGGTTAACCCCAGATATTTGGAATTTCTATACTCTTTCTCTCTCTCTCTCTTTTTTTTTTGTGGTGCTGGGATTTAACCCAGGGCTTTGTGCATGCTAGACAAGCACTCTACCAACTGACGTATATCCCCAGCCCCTTTCTATACTATTGATTGCCCTAGTTAGCAGCTTTATTCAAGAGATTATATGATTTCCTGTTGGGAAGCAAAAGATAAAAAGTTTAGTATATTCAGTGTTGGTGAGAATATGGGGAGGAGAGAACACTCATACTGCTGATAGAAATGTACATGGTTCAATCACTTTGGGAAACAATTTGGCAGTATCTACCTTTGAAAGTGTGTCTGTCTTGCGGCCTAGTGGTTTCCCTTCTAGAGAAACTCCCACATGCACATGAGAAGACACATGCAAGGATTTTTATTATTGTATTTTCATAAAAAAGTGAGAAATTGGCCTGTCAGTCAGAATGAGATGAATTATGGTACAAGTCCTAACAGCACCCAAATTTTATTTCTTGCTCACACTCCATGTCTATTGGAGTCAACAGAGGCCTGTGCTCTTGTAGGCATTCAAGGATGGAGACTCGCAAAGGTACCAGAGAGCTCCATGGTCCCTGGGGCAGAGGAGAGACAGCAGCAAGTAGTGTCTGGCAGTGGTAATTTTGCTTCTGTTCCTGGAATATCATTCAGTCATATAAAGGAAGGAAGGCTGGTTCATGCTACAAAATGGATGAACTTTGAAAACATGCTAAGTGAAAGAAGCCAGTCACATAAAGCCACATATTGTATAATTCCGTTTACATGAAATGTCCAGAACAAGTAAATCCTAGAAACAGAAAGTAGATGAGTGGTTTCTTTGGATTGGAGTTATAAGAGGGTGAGGACAGTTGCTAACCGGTAGGTAGTTTGTTTTTGTGGGTGATCCAAATGTTCTGGAAATAGACAGCAGTGCTGTAGTAGTTGTATAACTCTAGGAAGGTACTAAAATACTGAATTGTGTATTTTAAAATAGTGAAATTAAGGGTGTATGAGTTATACCTCAGCTTTTAAAAATAATGCTTTTGTCTACAGTGGACACATTTCATTGATCAAAGAAATCATGCACACTCCAAGTTCCTGAGGAAGCACAGTCCTACCATGTATCTGGCAGGACACGGAGCACTGAAACAGTCACTAGGCAGCCCTATTGACTGTCACTTGGGACAGGACAAATGCACTCATGAGAACAAAGTTAGGAAAATAAAGTATGGCATAGTCACATGGTAGACTTTTGTGCAGCTAGCATGAATAAGATTTACAAGTGTCAACACGGAAAGTTCCCACAAAAATAGGGCGAAAAAAGCAGAAAGTAGAATATTATCTATTATATTACTTATGTAAATTTTATTTATGCAAATATACCACTCGTGTAAATTTTAAGTATCCACAAAACATTAGTGTGTTATTTATAGTTTCATATGTTTTTAGTGAAAGTATGAAAACATAGAGCAGAAGAATACACGGAAAAAAATCTATGGCATGGGCTGTTCTGGGTAGGAAGGAAGAAATAAGACTAGGGAGGGCAGAGGAGATTTCATAATATCTCAATTTCTTCAATTTAAGAAAATAATAAACTTTTATTATTCATTTATTTTGAGTATATAGTACAGAAGAACTAAAAAAAAGTTTTTTTAGTTGTAGATGGACACAATACCTTTATTTATTTATTTTATGTGGTGCTGAGGATCAAACCCAGTGCCTCACACGTGCAAGGCAAGTGCTCTACCACTGAGCCGCAACCCCAGCCCCTAGAAGAATTTTTTATATAATAAAATAGCTTTATATTCATTTGTTCACTCATTTTTCAATCAGTCCAAATTTATTGAATGCCTACTATATGCCAGGCATTATTCTAGGGCAGAGAATATATCAGTGCACAACAGACAAAAATCCCTGCCTATAGAGAGCTTGAACTCCATAAAAACAAAAACTAAAACCCCCAAAATTTGAAGTAGAAAGTAGTAATAGAGTTCCAAAATTCTAAATTAAGATAATAAAAATTAAAAAAAAAAAAAAAAAACCAGAAAGAAAACTCAGGATCGGTGCCCGGGTTCATTGGTACAGAAGTCTGCCCCAAACCTCAATTTGAAAAGGCAAGAAAGATAGGGGTGTCTTAAGGTAGGTTTAATTCAAGGACAGAATTTGGCTGTGACCCTTGAAATAGAAAAGGTGATCATTAGATGCAAATAAGCAAGGCTAGAAAGGAGTTTCTTGTGCATTGGGAAGAGGTAGCTTGGGAGGGGTGGTGATTTGTTCTCTTTGGAGCAGAACCTCACCACTGCTGCCCATGTAGGGAAATCATTTCCTCCGGTAGCTTCCACTCTGCTTCCGGCTTTCAGTCCTGGGCCCCATGACAGTGGCTTCCAGATCCACCAGGGAAGCTGGTGCAGCAGTGCTCCCTTAGGGCATGGGCTCCAGCTCCGGAGGCCCACGTGGTATTCAATAGGCACGGCCTCGGTGGAATCCAGCATTCGTGGTTTGTTCAAAGCTTCCAGGGAGCTCAAAGATACCTGGGGACCTTTGTTCAAAGGTTGCAGGGGACCATGTGCTAGAGTTACTCTCCAGGACCCGCTCTGCCCTGTCTCACATGCTCATTAGCTCACAGTTTGCATTTTGCACTCCTCTCTCTGTCGCCCCAATTCTGGACCAACAGGCAGGCCAGAACAGTCACTTTGTAGCTTCCCTGCATCTCTCTCTGCATCTCTGCCCAGGCTCTTTCCACTGCCTGGAGTGTGCCTTTCACCTGCTGGAATCCTTCCAGGCACAGCTCAAATGCCTCCTTAACAGGGTCTTCCAGATTTCTCTGAGGCATATGGGCTTCCTCCATGCCTATCTTGTAGTCATAACTTATTTACTTATGGAAAAGGGTGTGTGAGACATAAGACACGGTGTGAGGAGAGGGCAGCCAGTGTCCTGCCCATGAGCTCCAGGATACTAGGCACAAAGCCCCCCTACGACAAGGGCTTTCGTGGACCCTGAGTGAAATACTTGTCAATATTTGCTGATCCTGCCTTGTTTGGGACCTTTCACACTTGAAGCACAGGTCACGTGTGACCTCAGGTGCAGCTAGCTAAATTAATCCTATTTTTCAGTTCACTGCATATTATCACTATTGCAAAGCCCTCATCCTGTTTTTTTCTCTCTTTAGTGCTAATCTTTACTCCTGTCCCCTCCTCCCTTAGGCATGCACTCTCATTTGATTAATCTCAGCCTGTGTATCCTCAGATAAGATGTCGTGCTATTCACATGTGTCTGGTTTGTAATCTACATAGCTGGTATTATGCTATCAGTTTTGCTTGGCAACCCCTTTTTTTCTCAGTATGACGTATAGAAGCCTGATGTGCATTGTGTGTGTCTAGGTTAGCAGTTAGTATGTGTCTGCGTTAGCAGTCCATACCCATGACCGCCACTTCCCTCTTGACGGACACTGAGGTTGCCTCTACTGCAAACACTACTGTGGCAAACACCCATGCACACTGCAGCCCTCACAGACTCCACAGATCCTTCTCCCATTTGTGTACCTGGCAGTGGGATTGCTACAGCGTGGGGCATACACAGACTTAGTTTAAGTAAGACTTAGTTTAAGTAAACGCTGCCATATTGCTTTTCAGAATGGCTGCACCCGTGTATACACCTCCTGTAGCAGACCTAGGTTCCCACCTCCCTACATCCTCGCCAGCATTTGGCACTACCGGAAGACCTGCCAGGCTATTGGCACTCCTCCCACAGTCTAAACCAACCTCCTCTGGAAGATAGAGTGAATTTTAATCTTTTTATATCATTCCTTCCTTGCCTGTCCCCCTGGCCTGGAAATTCTGAAATACTTTTTATAATTTGCTACCCAGCCTTACTAATGCGACCAGAAACCTAAAACCTTCCTCCATTATCTTAAGAACTCAGCCAGCTTTTCAAAACTAAACCTCCTTTGTTTTTCCACTCATCTGAAACAAACCTCTGTTATCTTGTTTTCTCCCCCTTGCTCAGTGGGTGAAGCCTTGCTGTGCATTTTTGTGGATTACCCTGTGAAAGCCCCCCACCCAGAGGTGCTGCTTCACCTGCATTTGTCCATGATGGGGTGGGGCTCCAGACCTCCCTGTGGATGTCACTCCAATCACAGAAGACTGGTTTGGGATTTAGCTGTGTTTAAATTGTAGCCGTGTTTGTAAACAGAAATAAATTGAGCTTATTTGTTGGGGATAATTATAGGAAAAAGAATCCTACTTAATCCTACTCAACTTTTGGCTTGAACCATTGTCCTGATAATTAGTCATAACTGTTCTGTGACATCCTACACCGCTGGAATGGACTATTGTTGAAGTCTTATCTTTTTTTGTCTTTGTTTTTACTTTGCCCTGTTCCACTGAGGCTTAAACATGGCTTTAGGTCCTATGTTACGGACATATTATGTGTTTGTCTGATTTCTCCAATTAGGTTCTGAGCTGTGGGCAGGGAGCATTAGGGTCTTTCTTCTCCTGGGACCTGCCCTCTTCTGCCCCCATCTGCCTTGTTCCACAGAGCTTTTCACTTAGCAGGTGCTCAGTAAATACTTGGTGGGCGGTTGACACAGGATTACATGTTAATCCATCATCTTCAAAGGCTAGAACGAGACCATTTAAAGAAAACAAACAAAATCCTTCCTTTAAAAAGTGGCATTACCTCCTCAACCTCACAGATGTTCATTTTAGTCTCATTTATTGCTTTTTAGGGGGCAGGGGGTCTTAGGGAGTGAGTCCTCTTAACTTAGAGAGGCATCATAAATTAGGCTCCTCAGAAAGGAATGGATGCCTGCGTGTGTCCCAGAAGTGGATCAGGAGCACACATGCTGGATGGCTCATAGGCCCGCCTACCCCCCATCTGCAGGGCTGGCCTCCCCTAGCAGTGTGTGGTATCCTACTGACCGCTCTTAAATAAACAGTCCCTTGAAAACACAACATGAAAAAAGTGCTGTCTATGTATTGTATCAGGAGGACTAAATATTGTGCAAAAAGCAAAATATTTCTACTGTGTTAAGAAAATAAGAACACGGCAGCATGGAACTTCCCACTCAGTGGGCAAAAGATGTGGTGGAGACTTCAAAAGGCATAAGGACTGCAAAGCAGCATGAGCAGCAACGGGTGACTGGTCCATTAAAAGAATAAAGTGTGTGTGTGTGTGTGTGTGTGTGTCCCATATGCAGAAGCTGAGACTTCACCTCTCACCTGGGAAGTGAATTGAGGCACCCATGTATGTATCTCAGCTCCTCCCAAGGCATCGTCTACCTGTGATTCAGGCTGGAGTGAGGTTAGGTGGAGGGGACAGGAAGTGCATATCAGAGGTGTTCTTTGTTCTCCCAAGACTCAAAGCAGAGTGACAGGGAGGAACTGTCATTCTGGTCTGAAATGAAGATGGACACTTGGCCACAGAGCTGCTGGCTCTAGCAGAGGCCCTGCCTTTGGGATCCAGGCAGCATCTGAGCCAGGAGAGTCCCTGACTCTGTAAGTGGAAGATCTGAGCACTGAGACTCTTCTGGCTTCTACTGCCCACCGCCCACTGCCAGGTTGAGCTTACGAGACAGCCTGTCTTTAATTGGGAAGAGACCCAGGAATCATCTTGCTTTTATTAAAAGTTAGGCTGGGTTATCTCAGGGTCGCCCCCAGGGAGGGCGATGCTTCAAAGCTGACCAGGTTCTGAGTTGCTGGCCTTCTGCTTTAATGGGCTGGGGGAAGCTTGTTTGAGGAGTGGCTGTAAAATCACTCGCCAGACTTGAAACATGAGAACGTTGTCCGTGAATCTTCAGGAAGAACTACCAGGTATGGAGAATGGACTCTTGTTCTGATTTGTGACCTGGCACCAGCTTGCTAACTCCAGCTCCTTAGCACGAGCATCCCCCTCATGTCAGCTCTCGCCGAGTATGCACCAGCTCTTTTACCTGAGATGCAGTAGAGAACCATAGCATTCCATTGCAAAGACTTTCTCTTGCTCCCAAAAGATGGGCCATCGACCCTACACACCCTGCCAGCCCTGCAGGGATGATGATCACGTCTTCAGCATGGACTGAGCCACAGTTCTGCACCAGGAACTATGCAAAACTGGACACCTATGCCTTCACGAACCTCCTGTCAGCCTCTCTCAGGGCAGGATTGTTACTATGCACTGTCCTTATTCCCATTTTATAGATGGAGAAGCAAAGACTCTGGCCCATGGTCTCATATGTGGTTCGTGGCAAAGCTGGAATGAATGCAAACCTAGGCCCTGGGACTTTCAGCACTGTGCTTGTTCTGGGTCTGTCTCAAGACTGGGCAAGATGGCCAGAGCACAGCCCTGCCCTCCAAAAACTCTCATGTCTAGTTGTAGAGAGAACACCTCCTTCCAGGGACGATGATTCTCTTTGCCCAGTAGAATTATCTGGAACCACAAAGTCCAAGAGAATTCTAGGGAGGAGCTGGTAGGAACTCATGCTACATTGAACATACCATCTACCAGTCTGAGCTATGCCCCTTGTATCCATGACCCCTTAATTTCTCATAGCATCCTATGAAATTTATTTTATAAATAGAGGACCAAGGCTCAGAGAGGTTATATAGCTTTCCCAACACCACACAGCTCATGGGTGGTGGACTGGGTTCTGGGCTCACATACTTTCTAATTCCAGAGTACATTCTCTTGGTCTGAGACCATGATGGAGACTGTTTTATAGAATTTTCAGGGAGACAGGAGGATCGCGAGTTCAAAAGCCAGCCTCAGCAATGGCGAGGCGCTAAGCAACTCAGTGAGACCCTGTCTCTACATAAAACACAAAATAGGGCTGGGGATGTGGCTCAGTGGTCGAGTGCCCCTGAGTTCAATCCCCAGTACCACAAAAAAAAAAAAAAAAAAAAAAAAAGAATTTTCAGGGAGGGAAGGCCTTGAAGGGTGGATAGAAGAGAGAAGGGACCTAGGAAGGAGGATGAACATCCCAGGCCAAGGGAAGAGAAAGAGGAGGGGGCCAGGGAAGGGCAGGGTTTCTACAAGCCCCTCCCACAATGGCCCAGTCCTCATAGCCATCACATAGACATCAGCTCAGGGTTACAGCTAATGACACGTATTGGCTGCTGAGCACCAAGTTTCTTTGGCTTCCTGGAGGTGGCATCCAGTCCCACCCCTCCTCCATCCCATCTCCCTGGATAACTGATTAGACATGGTGATGTGCAATGGGTGTGGCCACGTCAAGATGACAGAGTAGCCAGGGGACATCCTTGTGTGGAAGAAACTGGATTCGTTCCTTGATTACTGCCCTCTGCTTCTCTCTACCTTGTGCCCACTCTGAAAAAGGCTCTTTATGGGTCCTAGAGCCCCCTCAAAGCAGTGTCTCCTAATTACCTCATGGCAACCTTGCCAACCTTTGCCAACCTTGTGAAAAGCATACCCATGCCCAGTATCTTATTTGATCTTCATGCAAGAAGCATTTATGAAGTGCCTGCTGTGTGCCAGGCACTGTGTCAGACACCGCGGATCTCTGGATGAACTGACACAGAGGGAGCTTACAGACTGTCTGGGCCAATAGGCGCTAACCAGCGCACCACAGGAGTGCATGTGCAGTGGTGAACTGAGATCGGGAATTAACTGAAAAAGGACAAGGCACTGACCACGAATGGAGGCAGCTCTGCAGACTTGGAAGGAGGAGTGTGAGTGTTCCGAGCCAAGGGAATGAGGCCCAGTGATGGGTAGGTAGGATGGAGGTGTTTTAGGATCCGTGAGGTCAGTTTCCTATTACTGTCGTGATGCCCTTTTTATGGGTAATTAAGGCAGAGCCCAGGCATGCCTTTTTCTCTTTTTTTTGGTACTGGGGATTGAACTCAGGGGCACTCGACCACTGAGCCACATCCCCGGCCCTATTTTGTGTTTTATGTAGAGACAGGGTCTCACTGAGTTGCTTAGCGCCTCGCCATTGCTGAGGCTGGCTTTGAACTCGCGATTCTCCTGTCTCAGCCTCCCTAAGTGCTGGGATTACAGGCTTGAGCCACCGCGCCCGGCTGCCTTTTTCTCTTGAACTTAGGTAGGACTTGCTTTTTCGGTAGATCCTGAGCAGAAAAGGGTCAAAATTGCTGCCAAGATCTGAAGTGTGCTCAGGATAACATAAGGAATTGTGTTCACTAGAGAACATGAATTCCAGCATCAGGAGCCAGTTACACTCTAATCCTGGGCTCCTCTGTTTCCCAAAGCCCACCATGGTCCTAGCCAGTGTAAAGCTGTCTGATGGCAGGCAAGAGCTGCAAAGCATATTGGGGGTCTGGGATGGGTTCTGGGCTCAGACCAGAGAATGTATGTAAGAAGATGGGACCTTCTTTAAGCAAACCTGAGAATGGCCCAGTAGAAAGAACAGGTGTGGAGTCCAGTAGACCTGGATGTGTGTTTAACTTTACACATCTATGGCCTAAGTCATAGAACTTATTTCAGCCCAAGGCTTTGCTCACAAAATTGAGGTGATAATACTACTGATGTGCCTTCATGCCTGAAGCACTCAGGTGAAGCCCAACACATGGGCATCTTTTTTTTTTTTGTACTGGGGATTGAACCCACAACCACTTTACCACTGTTCTACATTCCCATGTCTAAGTGCTTTTTAAAAATTGTTTATTTTGAGAAAGGTTCTTGCTAGGCTGCCCAAGTTGGCCTCAAACTTGTGATCCTCCTGCCTCATTCTCACAAGTAGCTGAGATTATAAGTGTGCACCACTACACCCAGCCTGACAATTCTTTTATATATAGAGTTCCTTTGTGGTTTGAAAAAATAATTTGTTATACAAGACCATGTTTTTTTACCCAGCAGCAATCCTATTCTCAGCTTCATAGAGAACTAAACTATGTCAATGGTGACCCGAGGGACAGTCTCTAGGTTCTGTTCTTTGTCTCTGACCCAGAATGACTGGGATGGGATTTTGCTGTCATCCTACTTAGATTTATAGGTTACACAAGAGAAAGAAAGAGAGAGAGAGAGAGAGAGAGAGAGAGAGAGAGAGGGAGAGGGAGGGAGAGGGAGCACGCGTGAGCGCTTTAGATAATAGGCCAGCTTCCAAAAGTACCTTGAAGAAGCTTGGAATTAAATAGGTGTAAATGCAAGGGGTTTTTGTTTTGTTTTGTTTTGTTTTTGCAGGGGGAGCAATACCAGGGATTGAACTCAGGGGCACTCAACCACTGAGCCACATGCCCAGCCCTTTTTTGGTATTTTATTTAGAGACAAAGTCTCACTGAGTTGCTGAGCCTCACAGTTGCTGAGACTGGCTTTGAACTTGTGATCCTCCTGCCTCAGCCTCCCATACTGTTGGGATTACAGGCATGAGCCACCACATGTGGCTTTGCAATGGGTTTTGAATGAATAAATTGAAGAGGAAATTTTTAAAAATCCCTGTATTTTAATATCACAGAATCAAATATCTATGTTTTTCCTGTGTCTTGCAAAATTAGAACTCTCTATCCATTAATAGTAACTCCCCTTTTTTTTTTTTTTTTTTTTTTTTTTTTTTTACCTTCAACCCAGCATCTGCCCTTGAGTAGCTTCTCAGTAAATAGTACTGTCCTGAAAAAATAAGTGACAGGTCCTGATCCATGAAATCAGTGGCCCAAGTGCAGGCAGCACGAGGTTTGGAAGCAGGTGTGTGTGGAGCCAGGGTTGGGTTTGCCTGGGAGCTTGGCAGATGCCAGAAGCAAGCGCAGCTCTTCAGGACCTGGGGGTACAGTCACGGATGCACAGATCTTAGAATGCATTTGTGGAAGTTTAGGGTTTAGACGGGTGAGAGAGGGTAGTCAGTGAGCCTCTGCCTCTGTTCTCCCAAGGAGCACACTCAATGAGGCAGGGGAGAAGGAGGGCAGGCCTGGTAGTGGAAGGGACAGTGGTGGCTATGAGAAGCAACAGGAGGAAGTGGGACGTGAGCCCCAGGCGGTGGAGATGCTGGAGGGGACCTGCAAGATGCCCTTTTGGGAGAGGAGACTGATCCATTGCCTGTGGCCACGGGGTAGAACCTGGGGGTCCAGGCAGGAGCTAGCAGGAGGAGATTTGCGTCCATGCGAGGAGGGGCGATCTGATAGTCACAGACCCAGAGATGGAATGGGCCACCTTTCCTGTGGCTCCCCATCAACACTAGACAAACAAACACTGAGCCAGGATCAGGGACTTTTCAGGTTCCTTTCTGGTCCCGAGAGCCTGATTCTCTTTTGTTGGTCAACTCTGGCCGTTTGTGGCATTAGAAAATCAGGGGACCCGGCTCTTGCTTCCTGGATTACTAGCTTGAGGTTCCTGTTTGTGTCAGTGAGGGGAATGATGTCAGGGCCTGGAGGTGGGGATAGGTGGGCAGTTGTCCCCGACACTAGCAGTCTATTCTCAGGCTTGCTGAGTGTTTGCTTGATACCCATGGCCTCCTTTTGGGCTCATAGTCTCAGAGCCTGTGGTGATGGAGCTGGACTCAAACGCCAGCCTCTGACTCCAAATCCCTTCCCCTCCACTTGCCCCACCCTGGCCCCTACAGCAGGGGCTGAGCATTGTTTCAAATAAACCTCCCCCAGCCACAGAAAAGCCCAGAGAAGAAAGTGTTAAAGCAGAGGGGACACTGGCAGTCATTTCCCAACTCTGCCCTTTCCCTTGTCTTACCATTTTGAAGATAAGGACTCTGTGGCCAAAGGATGAGGTGATGGCTAAAGTCACTGAGGGACAAATGCCATCCCTGGCCTGTCTCCTTTCAGGCCCACTGGCCTCTACTCTGTCCTCGGGAAGTTTCTGAAGAGGAGAGGACATCTGGTCCGGGAGAGCCAGTGCATTTGAAGTCACTGGGAGAATGTCATATAGGGCACATGCCACTTCAAGTTTTCAAAATAGCCCTGCCAGCCCAGGAGCTTCCTCTTGAGGGCCAGGGAGTGGCTACCAGCTGGCAGGCACAGCCTGAGGCAGCACCCGGGAGGCGTGGGGTGTGGGTGCTGAGATGTCTCTTTCTATCACTCTGTGGGAATGAGTGAGGCCTGGCAAGCCCACTGGCCTGGCCTGGCCTTCCTCGATGAGGCCAGCTCCTGCCCACTCCTCCTCCTCCCCTTAGCTCAGCACCTCTGAGGGCTCCTCCCAGCTTCTCCCTCCCTGGGCTCACCAAGCCCCCTAGCTTTCTAAGAGTCATTGAGTCATAGCGTGAGACTTTGCCAGAGGTGGGAAAGAACACAGGATTTGGACTTAGGCTCACTGGGATTAGAATCTAAGCGCTGCTGTGTTCTGGCCCTATGACTGTGGGTAAGTCACATACCCACTTGGAACTTCAGCATCTTCTTCTGTTAGGTGAAAATACTACTTGTAAGCATTAATAGAATTTGTGTGTGGATCATGTGAGCTGGGTTATTTAGGGCTGTCTCTAGCAGAGATCCTAGCAAGTGGAACTTCCTAGGCTAGCTTTGTCCTTTCCTTAAGTGCCATGAAATTGTAGTGCTCTGTGACTTGGCTGAGCAGAACGATGTTCCCAACCTCAAAAGGGCAGTAGTTAAAGCCAGATCTGACACTGGTGACATTATGGGTTGAAGCTCCATTCTGAGTCAGGAATGTCACCTTCTTAGAAAAAGCCAGGACTGCCTTGAAGTGTCTAGTATGCAAAAGGGATTTACCCTGAACCTGGTTCTTCTGCCTCCACTCCTGGTGTAATGTCCCTGTCAGCCAGCCTGGACTACCTAGTTTTGGGGATAGTTGCCAAGTACTTATTCTGAGGATTCCCAGAGCAACTTGATGGATGCTGTCCACAATGCCTTTGAACATATAACCAGGCACACTTTTGTGAGTTTATTCCCCAAGATAGATTCCTGGCCGGGGAATTGCTGGGTCAAAGAGTCTGCATTTTTCATTTTGATGTATGTTGGCAAATGGCCTTCCTAAAAGAATCCACCACCTTCCCACAAAGCACGAGACGTATCTATTTCCTCATAACTTCATCAGCACTGGGTTTTATTGACCTTGAACATCTTTGCCGTTTAGGTAGAAACACCATTTTGCAGTTCTGGTTTGGCTTTCTTTAGTAACATGAGGTTGGACATCTTTTTGTGTATAGATTTTACATAGAATACCTATTTACATTATTGGCTCATTAAAAAATTTTTAAATGGTTTAGGTCTTTACCTTACCCTTAGAGGACTGTTTCCTGGGAAGAGCTGGTGTTGGTTTTCTCCAGGGGTGCTTGGCGCTGTTGGTATCAGTTTCCTTGGGGGCTGTGCAATGGAAGTAAATGCCTTTACTCTCCCTGGGAAGGGGCTGCCCTGGCTTTCTGAGCTTCCTGCACTTGTCCTTGTTAATAGGCACAGGGAATTTCTCCCCCTTGTATTTGGAGCCAGCTGATGGAGATTGTGAAGGTGCACACTTAGCCTTCCCTAGGGCTGCTGTCAGTGCAAGAATTTCCAGGAAAACCAGGAAATAAGAAATTGCCTTACTTTGATTTTTTTTTTTTTTAATTTATGGTCCTTGGCATTGAACCCAGGGCCTCACATGTGCTAGGAAAATGTCCTACCAGTGAGCCACATCTCCAGCCCCATTGAGTGTTTCTGATATGCACGCTTTAAACATTTTGCATGTATTATCATATTTACTTCCCCACTCAAACCATCTAAAGCATGTCCTTGTTACTTTCATTTTATAGATAGAGAAATCAGAATGCAAAGAAATCAGGTCATTTGTTCAAGATCCTATACTAAATAAGGGGCAAAGCTACGATTTAATATGGGAAAAAAAAAAAAAATCTGACGCCACACATTGGGCTTCCCTGTCTTTTCTCCCCAGCCCTGACCTCTTGGTTAAAGCTGTGGAGAGACTCCACTTAGCAGCGTTCTGGTGTTCTGGCCCAGTGCCTCTGCCTCGGCGCCCCCCTGCAGCCCAGCTGGCATCTCTGCAGCCAGGGCTGGGAGGGGCAGGCCCTTATTTGGGGCTCGGTGTGCGGCCTGGGAGGGCTGGAATCTATAGCTCAGGCCTTCGCCTACATGGGCCTGGGTGTGAGCGAGTGTGGGGAGGGGGCTGGCTCCCTAGGGGTGGGCTGTGGCCAAGTGAAACAGGCTGAGGTCAGGGAGGGGGCCGCCCTCCCCTGGGGAACACTCAGATGACGTGACTTTGAGGGGGCGCTGGCAAGAGGAGGGCTGGCCGCTTCCCTGCTCACCTCTGAGCCTCAGCCTGATGAGGACTCAGAACGGGGCGGGAGGCCCGCCAGATGTAGCGCCTGGCAGGCTTCCCTGGCCGACCGTGCAGGGCTCTCCTCCAGCTGGCTTGGCAGGTCCCTCCTCCCCCTCCCTGAAGGGACCTAGGAGCAAATGACGTCCTGGAGTTGGCTGTGGCAGAGAGGAAGGTCCCCTTTGGCCCCATGGCAGGAAGGGGCAGGGAGAAGCAGGTCAGGCTGGAGAGACGTGACCCGGTGTTCCCTACCCTTGTCCCCCTGCTGTGTGTTTTGAGCCAAGTTTGGGGTGAGGAGTGGGGATTTAAAGGTCTACCTCAGAGCCAGTGCCTGGGAGGGAACGAGCACAGCACAGAGCCTCTGCCTCTCAGCACTTGGTCCCGTCTCTTTCCAAAGTTGCTAATGCTCAGCATTGACTGCCTTGAGGTCCTTGTCATTGACTGCCCCAAAATAGCAGGTGAAATGCCTTGTGCTCTGCTGGGCACTGGGGTCCCCTAGCCCAGCTCCTACCCAAGGTCTGTTCCAGCCATTCAATTGCATCTATCTGGTGTCCCAGAAGCCTTAGAGGTGGAATTTCTCCATCGCCAAACGTCCCGTCATGGGTTCCGATGCCACTTCCTTCTTCAGGGACCCCACCCATTCTGCTGCCTAAATTCTCTCATTACCAAACTTGACCTCACCAACATGCCAGGGGCTCCCTTGGCTCCTTCAGGGCTCTTTCCTCCCCATCTCTTCCTCCTGTGGTCCTTGGATGTCCCTTACCTGTTCTTCCCTCCTCTCCACTCCAAACCGTGCCTGAGAAGCACCATGGCTACCTTTGAGCCTCTGCCACTTTGTCCCCCTACCTTCCTCTCTCTTCTGGCCCAGTTGTTCCCTTATGCCTCAGAAGCAGGACAGGTCACCTCCTGCCAGTGCCCCCTTCTGCCACTGGCTGCCTTGGGCAACAGGCTGCAGCCCCCCCAGCTGCCTCTGGCGATCACTCCCTTCCGGTCCTTCGCATGGCCTCCTTCCCACACCAGCCCGCGCCGGCCGCCTCTGCACCCTCTTCTGCCTGGGCACTTGTCCCCACTGCTGCTGCTTTCCTCACTTTCAGCACCACCCCCTCTGGGAGCCCTCTGCTATGGTTTGATCGTGGCTTGAGTCCTCTGAAACTCATGTTGAAATTTAATTGCCACTGAGATGGTTTTGGGATATGGTGATTGGTCATGAAAAGGCGCCAATGCCTGTCTTGTGGGAGTGGGTGAGTTATGAGAAAGTGGGTTGTGATAAAGTGAGGCTGCCCCCTCGTGTTCTTCTGCATGTACTCACTTGCCTTCCGCTTTCCCACCATGTTAGGATGGGTTCCAGAAGCTGCTGCCATGCTCTTGTACTTCCCAGCCTCCAGAGCCCTGAGCCAGTGTAGACGTCTTTCCTTTATAAATCACCTTGTCTCAGTTATTCTCTTATAGCAACAGAAATTGGACTGAGACACTTTCTCAACTTGGTGGCTCTCTCTTGGGTTCCCTAGAACCGTGCACAACTGTCCATCTGAACTCACAGGACACTATCCATCTGTGCCACTCTTTCCCACCAGCTAGGAGCCCCCTGGGACCAGAACTTCATAGTATTTTTATAAGCTTTGTGTTGCCAGTGTCTAGTGCAGAGCCCAGCACATGGCAAACAATCAATACTTCTTTACTGGACTGAACTAGACTTTATCAGACAAGCATCAGGGCTCTGTGGAGAATCTACTTACTATACCCTCAGTGTCATTGGATATTGTAGGACAAACAAGGGAAATCAGGATAAAATATTGTTTTCAAGGGCCTCATAACCAGCTGAGGACAGTTCTGGGAATGGACTGGCAGAATGGACATACATGACATTGACAATGGAGTCTCCAGTGCTGAAGTGCGTGTCGTGGTGCCAGGGGCCCGTAGGGCTTTAGAAAAGGGAGAGAAGTCTGTGGACAGAGAGCGGCCCCATGAGTCCTGGGCTGGTGCAAAGGGCATATATTTCACCTAGTCCTAGGCTCTTCCGGTATCAGAACAGTATTGGGTTAGTAGATTTTAAGTGTAGTTTCCCTATCCTGGAAGCCAAACGGGAGCTGATAGCATTCCAGCTTTGCTGCTTGATTGGGAAACTTTTACCACACGCCAGGGTCTGCGGGCCAGCAAACTCTCCCGGCAAAGAGCCAGTTGTTTCAGGCTCTTTAGTATCAGTGGCAGAGGACCTGGCTTCTTCTTTGCCGAACCTAGGAAACCAGGTGCATTCTCTTGAAGTCAGGTTTCTTCCTTCATCTGCCAGGGACACCTACTGGGTACCATTGTTGGTGACCAGTGATGTGGGATTGCAGAGGTCCAGCACAGATTTCCTCCAAGAAGGAAGGAAATGACCCTTACTTACGCAAGCATGCTGTGCACCAGATGAAGGCAGAAGGAGCACCCAGGGCTGGGGCCACCAGGGAGGCGTCCAGAACACTGCAGGTCTTGATTGGAATTTGGAGGAATTAGGTTGAGAGGATGTAGAAATGGAGTCAAGGACCCCTTAACCAAGACTGACATCTCTTCCCTTCTAATTTTTAATAATAGTTTTATTGAGATAATAATGCATATGCCATACAGTTCATGCCTTTGAAGTATGCAACAGTGGTTTTTAGTATAGTCACAGAGTTATGCAGTCATCACCACAGTCAATTTTGGAACATTTTTATCTTCTAGAAAATAAATCTCGGTAGTGGTCCCTTCTGTTTTCCCCAAACCACCTCTGAGCCACACCCCCCACGCCCTGTGCAACAGCTTCCCACTTTCCGTCTATAGATTTGCCTATTCTAGATGATTCACATGCAGGCGGTCCCTGACTTACAAAGGTCTGACTTACAATTTTTTGACTTTACAGTGGTACGAAAGCATGCACACACGCTTACACATCACAATTTCAGAGCGTTATCTGTATGTTCTAGACACCAGTCCTTAGTAATACGTGGCCATCAGTCTAAAATGGTGTCTCCCTTGTGGTCGGTGTCTGCCAATGTACTCGGGGCTCTCAGCAGCGGCCCGTGTGTTTTCTGTTGGCCTCCGTGTACGCTCCAAGACAGGAGACGCTGGCTGGCCCACTGCCTGGATTTCCACACCTAGCGCCGTGCCTGGCCCTCACCTGGTGCACAGACTATTCTTCAAGAGCAGGGAATTTCTTTCAAAGGAGCTGCATTCCCAGTGGATTTTGCTAAAACTTTGAAGTGTTTCTGGCTTGATAGGGTTGGAAGTTGGAGACTGAGTGGGAAGGAGTCTTGCCTCAACACCCTCTGCCCCAGCAATTCTAGCATGACTGCCCCTTCCCTCTTGGCCAGTTCTGCTGGTTGGAAAGTTCTTGGAAGTAGACGTAGTCCTGCTTGGCTAGAACTTGCACGCATTATCCAGCGCCTGCCTTTATCTGCAGCTGGATTAGAGCCCCACGTTTTGATCATCCTTTAAATATTTGAAAACATGTGTCTCTTAAATACCTTCTCTGGGCTGAGCACCTCCAGTTCTTTCAGCTGTTCCTCCTGAGCCAGGAAAGGCCCAGCTCTGACCCCTGGGGGTCACTAGCATAGACCACCACGCGGGGGTGGGCACAGGCTGCCAAATAAAGCTCAGGCACAGCCACACCCAGAACTAATGGACCTGGCTCCTTGTTTTCTTTTCCCATTTGAGCTGATCAATTCCACACCTGGAAGCAGGATTTCGAGTAGCAGCTCCAAGTACAAACTGTCTAGGTGACTTTTGATAGAAAAAAAATTCCACTATGATACTGCTTTCCATTTAGAGGTGTGTTTGTTTGTTTATTCAGCCAGTCCAGTGGTCTTTAGGGTTTTGCTTGGACTTAGTGATTCTTAACATTCCACAGCAGTACACCCGCCTGGGGAGCTCTTAAAATTACCAAAGCCCAGCCCACTGTCCAAGGCTCTGATTTAGATGGAGTGGGCGGGTCCTGGGCAGGAGGTTTTTTTTAAATATATATATATTTTAGTTGTCAATGGACATTTATTTATTTATATGCGGTGCTGAGAATCGAACCCAGTGTCTCACACATGCTAGGCAAGCGCTGTACCACTGAGCCCCAGCCCCAGGAGTATTTTTAAAGCACCCCAGGTAACTATACTGTGCAGCCAGGGTTGCAGACCTTGGCTTCAAACTCAGCATGGAACCTGAAATTCTCTGTAGCCTCACAAGAATGAGCAAGTGCTGGAAGTCCACATAGCATCCAGCAGCTGGCAGGAGCCAGAGGCCAGGCGAGGAGGACACAATTGTTTTCTAAAATAGAAATCGGTATTACATTGTGAAAGCCATACATATCGGAATGAAGTGATACAGAAGAGTATGAAGCAGAAAGCAAAACTGTTCTGTTTCTCCTCCTCTCTATTCCTCTTCCCCCAAATGACCAGCTTGTCGTTTCTTTTCATGTGCGTCTGTGTACATGTGTGCACCCACGCACATACACCCCAAGTCAGTGTATTATGTTGAATAGATGCTGTTTTGTAATCTGGTTTTTACATTTTCTTTTCTCAGTGTACTGTGGATATCTTGTATAACAATAAAGGTCCACCTTATCCTTAACAGGTGGAGGAACCATGCTTTATATAAATTTTCAAAATTAAGTGGGGGGCAAAAAAATAAAGAAAAATCAATGAACATTCGATATTCCTTATTTTTGTTGCAGTGACATCTTTATATACATGCACAACACACACACACACACGTACTTTCACACACTTGTGTGAGTAAACTCTTCGAGGTCCAGTTGGGAAGTCAAAGAGAATACGTTTGGGGATAGAGATTGCCAAATTGCTCTCCACAAAGATTGTTCCAGTCTGTCCCAGGCAACAATTTCCTAATGAGAGCTAGTTGGCTCGTGTCAGAAGTTGAGCTTTGCTGAGCGCAGCAGAGAGGAAGGTGTGAGTGTGTGGGCTGGTGGGGAGGGAGCGCTGGGGTCGCTTCCCCTGTGGGCCAGTGTGTGGAGGAGCCCCTGGCCTCTGGCCTTCCCCGGCTGCTGTGTTGCCTGGGGAAGAGGAAACCAAGCTGTGTGTGTTGACCTTTGCCTTGCTCTCAGGGTGTGACGACGGAGCCGGGCACATTCGCAGGATGTGTGTGCTGAGGGCAGTGGGCCAGGGTCAGTCATTGATTTAGGAGTGTGTGGAACAAGAATCCCCCTTTCTAACTCTCCTAGATCCACAGGGTCATATTCAAGCCCTTGGAATGCCCAGGACACAATTCTCTGGATGGTGCAGGAGAGGAAACATTTGTTTAAAGTTTCTAGGACTCTAGCTGCTCCTCATGTCAATGTGCATGTAGAGTCCCCACCTCCCCCCGATTTCCATCTGAGGGGGAGCCTTATTCCCTCAGCCTGGGCACACTGCCACCTTCTCTGGGCACTTGGGCATCACACAAGAGGGCTATTGCTCATTGCTGGCCTCTCTATTGGGGCACCTGCTGATTCAAGGTGAAGTATGATAAGCTGGCTTGGGACCAGAGGGTGGTGGCAAAGTTGGAGGGAGGAAGGTCCCAAGGTCAACCACATATTCTCAGGTGCTCTGGAGAATGTCCCGATGGGGACCATGCCCAGGACTCTGAAATCCCAAAGGGGATTTCTTTCCAGGTCCCATATTAATTGGTAACCTTAGAATCTTCTAGGGGAAGAGAATAAAATTCTTAGAAGGCAGAAGACTGTGGTGGCGTTTCAGTCAGCTTTTTCACTGCTGTGGCCAAAAGACCTGACAAAAACAATTTTAGAGAAAGAAAAGTTCATTTTGGGGCTCATGGTTGCTGGTATCTCAGTCCATAGATGGCTGGCTCTGTTGCTTTGGGCCCGAGGTGAGGCAGAAAACATCAAGGCTCAGGAGTGTGGTGGAGAAAAGCAACTCAGGACATGACAATCAGGAAGCAGAGAGAGAGCCCTGCTCAATAAGGACAAAATATTAACTCTGAAGGCACACCCCCAGTGACCCTCCTCCTCTAGCCACACCCTACCTGTCTACAGTTACCACCCAGTTAATCCCTACTAGGGGATTAACGCACTGATTAGGTTAAAACTCTCATAACCTAATGGTTTCACCTCTAAACTTTCTTGCATTGTGAGTTTTTGGGGGACACCTAATATCTAAACCGTAACATCCAGACACTTTGAAAGAGAAGAATGGGAAAGGGGAGTCACATTTCTTGGGCAGCCCCGGGCACCGGGCTTGTTTTTTTGCTTGTGTTCCCATCAGTCTTTATAGTGAGGCAGGGATGGTATGTGTGGGATGAAGGCTCAGGGGGAGCACTGACTTTTGTGGAGCTGACCCGAGGGTTCCAAACCATGCAAAATAAAGCTCTGATCCCAACACAGGACTCCCTGCCCACCTGCCTTGCGGGCCACCTCGGTACTCACTGGTAGGTCAGCCACACAAAAAGTGGCAAGTCGGCAGAGGAGCAGATTGAACCGCAAGCCATAAGTCTGGCTCCAGGCAGTCTGGTCTGTTAAAGAAGCTAAAGTGGTCCAGCCACGGAGGGACTGGCCCTGTTTAGTCACTGGAATGGTTGTTACTGATCTTTTCGTTCCTGATAAATCCAGTTGTCTGCACACCTAAGAAAATGGTTTGAAGAACGGCTCCTTATGCTGTTTTTCTGGGGATGCTGAGATAGAGCTGTGACAGCGATCTTTTCTGTGAGGTCTATGTAGGGTTTGTGAGCTCCCAGCTTACATACTCACTTCCCCTCCAGGAAACATGGAAAAAAGAAAATGAAAAGAAAAAAAAAAATGCCTTCGACCCCGGAGGGGCCAGCCAGGCAAGGCCCGTCCTTTCAGCGGATGCTCCTGGGGACAGTCATTGTTTTCCTGGCCTGGGGCAGTAGAGTTATTTTTTTGCTCTCCTACTTTCCCAGGCTGGGCTTATTATTATTAGTGGTTCTACCACTGCTGTGTGTGTGCCTGTGTGCACACATGTGTGTTCATGTGTCCCCGTGTTCACCTCCTATTTTTATTCATGTGTCACGATTCAAGGCTCGTGGCAAATGGGAAGAAATCAGTTGCCTCCCTCCTCTTTCCTGCTGTCTAAACAGCTAAAATTTCATCCCGCCAGGTCCTGTGCTGAGCATTCCATGCACAACCTCACATCTAATGGGGAGCTCCATTATAAACGCCACATTGGAGCTAAGGAAACCCTGACTCAGAGAGGCTAAGACATTCACCCAAGCCCACACAGCAGGGAAGTGTTGGGTCTGAAATTACAATCCAAAGAGTGCTTTCAAAGCCACTTTCCTCTGTTCCCTTCTGAGGCTCACTCTTTGGCACCACACCGATCCATCTCGCTCTGTTCCCTACTTGATTTTTTAAAAAAATATTTTAGTTGTTTGATGGATCTTTATTTTATTCATTTATTATTTATATGTGGTGCTGAGGATCGAACCCAGTGCCTCACACATGCTAGGCAAGCGCTCCACCACTGAGCCCCAGCCCCAGTCCCAGCCCCACTCCCTACTTGATTTTTCAGTGTGAATGTTGCTGCCTTTGCTGAGCTATGAGGGCCTGGAGGTGGGGACTTTGCTGTACTTTCTATTTAGCTTAGCACAAAACCAAGTACCAGGTAAGCACTCACGTGATATTTGCTGATTGCTTTGCTCTTTCACTTCTTTAGGGAACATTAGGTGGGCCAAGTGTCGTGGTGGACATTAGCACCAGGATCTCTTATGAGAGCCTCCAGAGTTAACTCACTGAATCATCATGACAGTCCCAGAGTGAGGGACAGCTGTTACCCTCATTGTCATTATGTGGGGTCCTCCAGACCCTCCTGCCTACCCATTATCCCCCAACTCTACCAAGTAGCCCAGGACCATGATCCCTGCACACACAGGCAGGTGCTGGGTGTGATGCACTCTCGAGTGGCATTTGATGTGATATAGGAGTCTGCAGACTGTCCCCTCCTCTGAGTCCCTTTTAAAAGCCCCTTCCTTAGCCCAGAAAAGGCCCTGGTGGCCAGGTCTGCAGTGGCACTCTTGTTTTGGTGGTGAGGGATGGGCGTGCAGTTCTGGGAGGAACCCTCTGCTAGTACACATCCCACCACCATCATCAGGGTGTGCTCCTGCTGCGTTCACCCTCACTGCTCCATGACAGCCTGCAGTCTGGTGGACGGAGGACCTGAAGGGCCTGTCACCTGGTCATTAACCCTGTAGTCAGCCTATGAGTATTTGTGTATGTTGGAGTAGATATCACCCGCCACCCAAGTCCAGGCTTCTAAGTGGTGAGTGTTCCCCAAGTCTGCACCTCCCTCTCCCTAGGAACAAGCCACTACCCAGAAGAGGAGTTGGGATTTTAATAGGGCCACACCCTGGGGTGCTCAGTGTTCCCAGGCTGAGCTCAAAAGCTTCAGCCAAGTGGTCACAGGCTGTTGAATTTGCTTTTGCTGGCAGGGCTTTGGATTGGCAAAGACCCTTGCACCCAGACAGATATATTTGTGTTCTACCCCTTGACCTCTGGGGGCTTGCCTCTGGGTTGGAGAGCAGTCCCCAAGGGTGTCACCAGCCACCTCTGTTGCTCCAGACTCTATAGGTTTTCTTTCATTAGATTAGTCAGTCATTACCAAATGTGCCCTGTGGACTGACAGGCCATGACAAGGGGAAGACGCGCTCTGCTGGGAGGGACTCCTGGGAGGGAGATACACTCATCTGTGTTAAACAGAGACCAGCACAGCACTGTCAAGCGCTGGGTCATTCTGTACCAGCAATTAGCAAACAAGGGCAGATATAATAACAGGCTAATTGTGAACACAGACCATGAGCACCGCAAGAGATGGACATAGGCTTGTGAGGCTAATGGGGGCCCAGGTCAGATGTTGGCACCCCGGGGGGCTCTGTCTCTGGATGCAGCCAGTGACGTAACACCAGTGATGCTCAGCAGGCACAGCAGGGAGGAGACAGGGCATTGGCCCAGTTTGGTGTAGCTGCTTGCACTGGGGTCCTCTGCCATGCTGGGTGGTCTGAATCTATAGAACCAGCCTGGCTGAACTTGGGATTTATTGCCACTCTGCGCCCAACATGCCATGATAAGAACTTAGTACATGGAGCAGTGTGAATGGAAGGGTAGTGTTTATTAGCACCTTAGGTGGGCCAGCATCAATTTCTTGGGGAAGAACTTGGCATGATGAATTTCAGCAGGAGGCCGTAGCAACGATCATGTCCCCAGATGTAAACTCCCTTTTATTGGCTGCTGGATTATGTTTGTTCTGACTTTGGGGGCCATGGTCTTTAGCCATTAATCCCAAGTGTTAGGGAATTAATGTTGGGATCAGTTGAGAAGCTGATCCCAAGGTGAGCCTGTGACCTCAAGGACCCTAGAAAGCAGTGACAGCCCACTCCGCGGAAGAAGGTGCCCCTTTCTGTGCATGACTGCAGACCCAAAGTGGGGTATGCAGTCTGAGAACTAGAGTACAGATTGGATTTTATCTCTGCTTGTCCCCTTGACTAGCAATCTTTGGGCAGTGAACAACTTGGCTAACTGTATGTTATGGCCCTCGTCCTAGCCAGCTGATCCCAGCCCCATGGTGGTGACAGCAGGTAAAGGAAGCTGGTCATTGAGTTTCCATTTGGCCAAGGGCACAGTCAGCTGGCCAGGGTCCAGGAAAAATAAGATCTTCCTCAGTAAATGGAGCCACAGTGCCATGGAGATGTACAGCGGCCACCACCACTTCTAGCTCTTGCCTCTCGTTGTACTTTGTCAGCAAATGGGGCTGCAGGTACTTACCAGCACTTTCTGACTAAGCATGGGCAGGTCCTAGGCCTTCTAGGAATGGTTTGGCCATCTATTTTCAAGTGTTAATTGGTCACAATCCAGATCCCATCATGGCATCCATCCTTCCAGGGAACCAGGCTGGGCCTCATCCTTTGTGCTCTAGGGTTGAACTGCGAGTCTGATGTGCACCCAGGTCATGATCTTGTTGAAAAGAGCATGATTAATAGAGGACAGAAGTATCTACTGGAAAACAAGTTTGGAAGGCTTGGACATAGCTGGGCCCCCTGAGCTGGGGGTACAGAAGGCAGCATGGGCCAGCGGGGAGCACCACACTTGTGCCCACGGTAGGGATTCTCTTTCTCCACCCAGGTGAGCCAGTAGGGCACTGTGATTGTCTGGCCTCCTGCGCCTGGGCTGACCCCGGGGAAGCTACACACAGTTCCTTGTCTCTAATGAGGCTTCATAGCCGCTCACCATCTGCCCGAGATGGCTGGAGACGGGGAAATAGAATCCGTGCATTTTAAAATCCAGAAGGAAGGGAAACTCCACCCGGGAAACATAACCCTGAGTACCCTGCTTGGAAGCAGGATGTTTAATTGCCAAACCTTTCTTGAGACCCAGCTGCCGGGTAATGTTATCTTGGCTGCTCCTGAGACCAGAGGGGGTTTATCTGAGCCCCTGACGCAGGCTCAGTAAACAGAGCTGGCTTTCTCGGGTGACCTCCGCCCTGTCCCCCTTTCCAACACCTGCTCTTTCTCTGCAGTTTATCTCTAAAGTTTCCAGCATTAGCGGGGGAGACTTAAGAAACTCTGATGTCAGAGTCAGGCCACTAGGAATAGGCCAGGCTGGAATCTTGTATCCCCATCACTCATCTGGAGGGATAATCTAGGATGTTCAAGGTTTGGAAGAAATCAGACAGGCCGGTGAGAGAACAGGGTCTGGAGACTGTCCTGGTATCTCTGGGCTTATCTCTAGAGAGGCCTCTGACCATTTCCTCATTGCAGGATTTAGGCTATCCAAGAGAGGAGGCTGGTGCATCCCAGAAGCTTGAGAGAAACTGAGAGTTTATCCCCTGCCACTGTGTCATGTTTGGGCCACACGGGACATAGGAAGGAGGGGCACAAGGTGTCAGCAGGAGCAGTTCTTTGCCAAACAAGGGAAGAAGTTGTTTTTTTTGGGGGGGGGGGGCGACGTATGGCCTTGTCCTGGCTGCATGGCTGTGGCTGACAAGGGTCATAGGGACAGCTCTCTGTCACCCCTTTCCTCTGGCCAGTTCTCCAGAGCATGCATTTTTGGTGTGGGTTTAGGTCAAGAATTAAACAGATGGTTCCTATGAGTTTTCAACTATTTTAAAGAGTAAAAGACAAAGGACTTTTCTAAGGAGGGCATGCTTAGTCACGTGCAGGCTAGCCCTAGGCTGGGAATTGGAAGGTCTGGGTCCCTGTCCCAGCTTTGCCACTAAGAGAATAAGCACCCTACAGTGATCATTGTGCATGCACCAGGCCTGGCAGCCCCAAAGGTTGTGACCACTGTATAGAGGAGTCTGAGGGTCTAGGAGGCTGGGCTGATGAGATGGTGGGAGTGAAACCCAGCTGTGGCTGTCTCCAGAATTTGTTTCTTACCTGACCATCCCCTTTGGCAAGTCACCACTCTGAGTCCTAGGTTCTCCAAAGAAGAGGCCATTTAGCATGTGTGAGGCCCTAGGTTTGAGCCTCAGCACCACACACATACACACACAGGCCTCTAGCTGCCAGGGACTTCGAGCCTGTGATTAATTCTCTCTGGGAGGTAAAGGGAAGCCCCTAATTGCTCCACAGCATGGAGGGTGGATGTTAAGCCCTTCCTCTGGGCTCCGCTTGGTTGGCCCAGGAGAAAGGCTGCTGTCTGTGTCCTGCAGGGGCATTCAAGTGCTTTCTCTCCAGGCTGGCAAGGCCACTCGTGGCCTCCTTAGGTTCAGCAGGCAACACCTGGCAGGTGCACACAGCTACTCCCTGCCTGTGGGAAGGGGATGTACAGATGGAAGTGGGGCCAGGGGAGAGATGGAGCTGGAGGTCAGCAGTGAGAATGGGGTAGGTTCTAACCTCTGTAGAAATCCCGGCACCTCCTGCCTCATGGGTGAAGCCTCTAGTATACAAGGTTCCTCTATGAGGTCTGGTTTCACAACATTCCTAACTGCTGGCTTCTGTCTAGGTCCCAGGTCTATCTCTTCTTGGTCTTGAGCTCTCAGAGTTGCCTATACTCCACCATGTCTCCACTGTGTTCCTCTTGGCCACTCCCTGAGCATGGGCCTGGCTCACACTTTTCAGGTCACCTGAAGCTTTATTTTAAAAGATATCCTTTCAGAGGGGCTGAGGATCTAGCTCAGTTGGTAGAGTGCTTGCCTTGCATGCACAAGGCCCTGGATTCAATCCCCAGCATCACCAAAAAAAAAAAAGATCTTTCAGGCCTGATCAGTAGTTTGATTAAAGTATTCACAGTCCTAAATTTACATATAGGGAGATAGTCTAGGGCTATGGTTTGAATGTCCCCTCCAAGCTCATGTTGATGTTTAATTGCCCTGTAACTATATTAAAAGGTGGGTCCTTTAAGAGGTGATGGGGTCATATGGGCTCTGCCCTCCTGAATGGATTAATGCTTCCATTGTGGGAATGAGTTCCTGATAGAAGGATAAGTTCAGCCCTGCTTCCTTTCTGTCTCTTGCATTCACTTGCCCTTCCACCTTATGCTATGGAATGACCCTTGCCATATGCTGGCACCATCGTCTTGAACTTTCCAGAGTCCAGAACCAAAGCTACTTTTATTGTTTATAACACAATACTCAGTCTCAGGTATTGTGTTACAACAGCAGAAAATGAACTAAGATATCTAGTATGGTCATGAGCATGGGGTGTGGACTCAGCTAGTTTGGGTTCTAGTTTTTTGCTTAATATTTGACTGTTTTACTGGAGATTGGGCAAGTTACTAACTTCTCTGAGCCTCTCCTTCCTATGCTGTGTGAAGATAACATTGGTAGCTACTTTGTGGGGCTGAAGATTAAATGAGCTAATAGATATAAATACTTTACACTGTGCTAGTATGTAGTTACATTTAGTTACGAAACATTAGCTAACATTTTGTTACCTAAATGGTTTTACAATTTATTGTATGAGACATACATTTACATATGATATGAAGCAAAGCATATCCCTATCTATTGTTTGTGTGTGTGTGTGTGTGTGTGTGTGTGTTTGTGGTGCTGGGGATTGAACCCAGGGCCTTGTGCATGCAAGGCAAAAGCACTCTATCAACTGAGCTATATCCCTAGCTCCTATCTATTTATTATAATAAGTCAGTTTATTTTGAGCATGTGAGGGTAGGGATGGCCTTTTTTTTTTTTTTTTTTGGTACTGGAGATTGAACTCAGGGGTACTCGACCACTGAGCCACATCCGCAGCCCTATTTTGTGTTTTATGTAGAGACAGGGTCTCACTGAGTTGCTTAGCGCCTCGCCGTTGCTGAGGCTGGCTTTGAGCTCACGATTCTCCTGTCTCAGCCTCCCTAATTACAGGCTTGCGCCACCATGCCCGGCTGGGGATGGCCTTTTATTTAATGTTCTTCCTTATCAGGATCTCATGTCATAAATCTCTGATGGCAACATCCAGTCTTAGTTGCCTGGCTTTATGGCTCTTTCCTCAGTTGCATTTGAGAACAAATTCTCCCCACTGCATGAGACTGGCTCTGTGACTTAACGATAGAAGCAAGGGAAGGATAGTTACCTGAATGCCAAGCATGCAACCTGGGCATTTATGGGCAAGCCCTGGTCTAGGCAGCAAGGGAAGGCAGCCAGTATGGTGCCCCAGTGTATAAATGCTGCTCTTTGCTAATGTTCTTCCTTCTCCCCATGTCCCAGACCCAGGCCTTCTCTGGCTACATCGATCTCCTCCCTGGTAGTGTCCCTCCAGACATATGTAATCAGAATCACTAGGCAAAGGCCCGGGAATGTGTATTTTTGCAGATCTCCTGGGTAATTCTGATAAGCATCCAGGTGTGGGAACCACCACTGGGGACCTACACCCTCTGCCTCTCTCCTGAGGTCTCACCTGTGTCACATCTACCCCAGGAACCAGGAGAGTTCAGTACAGTAGCCCCATGGCTACTGGGAGATGGCCCATCTCTCTAACTCAGGCGTCTCTCAGGAGGAACAGAAATAGTGGGAACAATAGGCTGGATTGTGGGCGGGGTCTATCTCTTCTCCAGCAATTGAGTGGCCCAGACACCTTCCAGAATGGCCTGCGGCAGCAGCCCTCAGAGCCTGTGAGAGCCTTCAGTACTGGGTGACAGTCTGACCCTGAAACACCTTCATTGCAAGGGTCCCAGAGAGAAAAGCTCTCAAATGTGCTAACATCTCTCCTGTGAATCTGCTTCTCATCCTACCATCCTGTTTGATTGTTCAAAGTAGCAAGGTATTTCTGAGTACCTGCTCTGTGCCAGGCTCTAAGCTAAGACTTGGGGATACTGAGGTGACTCTTAGCTCTCTGAAGGGCTTATGATCTCTGACGCATTGTTCAGAGAAAGTGCTGAGAATGAGTGCAGCAGAATAACTTGGACTTGAAAGTGTAGATGTCTGAGTCTCCACACTCTGGTCTGCCTATGCAGAATTTCAGAGAGTGGGACCCAGGCACATATAATTTTGGAAGATCCCCCATACAATCTTCTAAAATTACTCTAAAGTTTGAGAACCAGTAGAAATGAGCTACCAGAAAAAAAAAGTAATGACCCCAATTATGTTCATTGTATACAACATATATACAAATAAATAAGGAAATTAAAACTACTTGTTTTTTTTTTTTTTTTTTTTTTTATATTTATTTTTTGGTTGTAGGTGGACAGAATATCTTTATTTTATTTTTATGTGGTGCTGAGGATCGAACCCAGTGCCTCACGTGTGCTAGGCGAGCACACTACCACTGCGCCACAACCCCAGTCCCTTTTTTTTTTTTTTTTTTTTTTTAAATAGATGGACACAATCTCTTTATTCTATTGGTTTGTATGTGGTGTTGAGGATCGAACCCAGGGCCTCACGCATACGAGGCAAGCGCTCTACCGCTGAGCTACAATCCCAGCCCCAAAAACTACTTGTTTTAATCCTACTCTTCGAAGAAAATCATCACTAACATTTTATTGCATGTCCCTCTAGATGTGTGCAGGTCTGCATGTGTGCAGGTCTGCATGTGTGCATGTTGTAGCAACCACATGGTACCTGACATTCATGTCCTTGGGGACAGATGTGATGAGAAGCATGGCCCTGGCCATGGTGGACCCACACACATGTGAAATGACGCCCAGCACAGCTTGAAGGCCTGTCTTGGTCGCCTGCTCACCTGCTCTCCCTTTTTCCCACAGGTATACATTATCAACGTGACCTGGTCCGACTCTACTTCCCAGACCATCTACCGGAGGTACAGCAAGTTCTTTGACCTGCAGGTATGTTGGCTGGAGCTCAGATGGTGGCCCAAGTCTTTCTGGTGGACTGGCCTCTCGTGACCTCCCTCATCTAGAGAGTCCCATTAGAGCTCTCATGGTTCGAATTGAGGTTGGTGCAGAGGGACAGGTGTAGCTATGCTTGTCCCTCTGGGATATTGCACACAGACACTCAGGGCATTATTGACTTGCTCAACAAAGAGAGGCAGAAAGATGGCTGTGAGTACTACAGCCTGAGCAGACATGTCTGTAAACATTAAGGATGAGACACAAGCCGCCACATCATTTCAGGCAAAGAAAAGCAAACACGAGGAGAAGACCGAAACAGAAAATAAGCAACTTTTTGAACTCCAGACAAAAACTGGGCATACCACTGTGTCTGCCTAACCAAATAAGGCACTTGCCACTCAGTTTGTACATGTGGATGGTAGCTGTGTGTCTCAAATTCACACAGGCGTGTTCTCACAGGGGGGTGGTACTACAGAGCCTGCAGTTACTGTTGCAGAACTCCCCCCATCCTCCGCCATGGTGCCAACCAATTTAGTCTTCTTTTAGTGACAAGTGGCAGTTTTACACTTATACTGGCTGAGACAAAAATATATCAGAGAAGCTTATGCAGTCTACCAGATGGAGAGAAGAGCAGTGACTTTGGGCATTCCTCAACCTGGGATCGGCTTTCCCTTGTCTTGCCTTGCTTCCCTCTGACACTGTCCTCAGCTTCTATTCCCTCACACCCTGGGGTGCCTGACTGTGAAGAGTTCTGGAACTTCATGTCTGTGGTTCCCAACAGCAGACACCCTGACTCTTTCCCACTTCCAAGTTGACAAATCCAAGGGAAGACTCCAGTTGGGTCAGATGCTCTTTCCGGACCAATCAGAATGGCCAGGCCTAGAGGGTCATATAGAACAGACATGGCCTCCAGGGAGTCTACTCCTGTGTGTCAGAGCAAAGTATCAGAGAAGAGAGAGTCATTGTGAGTTGACTGAGGTATTCTAGATTGTTCCTCAGGGTGTGAACCTGGTTACACAGAAGAGAGACGCCCACTCCTAGCCCTCAGGACAAGAGTGAACTCCTTTGCCTGCAGGCCTCTGATGGTGGGTTGTCTGAGAGGCAAGACTGCATGTTTGCTCCTAATACCTGATTTTATCTCCTGTCCTTATTGCTCTTCCTCTGAGACAAGCCAAAGGTAATCCGGCTTCCTGTATTACCTTCCTTTATTCCCTGGTCGTTCTGATTGAATGTCCCATTGCATATGGATTGAAAGCCACTCCTTATCTTCTGCCTTCTTTCTCGTCCTCTCTCAATTCCTGTCCAGTCTCCTTGGGTCCTTCCAGCATAAACTGGTGGGATTTACTGACACCCCATCAATGACTACAGTGTGCTGGACAGGAAATGATAACTCAGTTGGGGAGAGGGAACCTGAAAGGGCTCATTGATGAGTGGGATGAGGTCTGAAAGCCAGTGGAAACTTCCAAATCAGGACTTTTCTTCACTCCCTTCCGTTCTGGTCCCTTACCCCCTCCCAAGTTACAGAATCTCACAAGAAAGGAATGTTGCTTCCCCTCTTCTCCTTTGCCTGGAGGGCTCATTTCCTGCATTTTGTGAGGGGACACAAGCATGGAACAGCTTGTGTGATGTGCTGGCCCTGGTCTTAATGGCCATGAGCATGGCCAGACTTGTCCATGTGGGTTCTTACTGTTGGTCCTCCATATCTGGGATTCCCACATCTGCAGATTCAACCAACTGCAGATCAAAAATATTCGGGGGAAAAAAAGTTTGTCTGAACACGTACAGACTTTATTCCTTGTCATTATTCCCTAAACAATGCAGTAGAATAGTTGTTTACAAGTAATCTGGAGATTTAAATTATATGGGAGATGTGCATAGGTTATGTGCAAATACTGTGCCATTTTATATAAGGGACTTGAGCACCAGAGATTTTGGTATTTGTATAGGGTCTTGGAACCAATCCTCTGTGGACATTGAGAGATGACTGCAGATATAGCTGAAGGGGGTTGAGCTGGACCTTTGGATTTAGCCTTGGAATCCAGCGTAGCATCTTTGTGAGCTCCTTCGCACACCATGTGACTTCTTCCATTCATTTTCATTTTATGTAGTGTTCATTCATTTTCATGACTTTCTTATACATCAAGTTTGCTGGTTTTAATATAGTAGCTCCTATAGAGGAAAAGCAAACAGAATGTGTAACTCTGGTTTTCTAAGAGGCTGTGTAAGAAAGTGGCTCGGAGCTTGGGTCATGGGGACTGGTTCCTGACTCTGTCATCATGTAACTCTGGAAAGGTTCCTTAACTACTCCAGACTCAGTTCTGTGATCTGCAGAATGAAAGCTTGAATGGTATTCACTTGGCAGGGTTGTCATGAAGATTTGATGAGGTATCACAAGGTGATGAGGATGTTGGGCTGTCTGTCCAAAGGGCTGGGGCTTAGGATCTGTCTCATGTGTGGCTTCACTCTGCAGGCGGGCTGCTCTGTGCTGGAGTATTCTGAGTTTGCAGGCACAGCCTCTTCTCTGGAGGGAGCCTGTGGTGCAGGCAGGAGTGTGTGGGGAGCAGGGGTGGCTCATGGGGCTGGTCTCAGAACCATCTTGTCCCTCCCCTTTCTGACTGAGTTTCACCTCCCCAGGACTGAGAAGGCCCAGGCTCAGGAAGCCAGTCTGAGGAAAGCTGCTTACTGAACTTCACCAGCTTGTGGTTCTGGACCTTCTAGGGGCTGCAGACCCATTGGTGAATCTGGTAGAAACCTTATCCCCTGAAAAAGTGCATATACGTACAATTTTACTTACAACAGCAAGTGTTCACAGACCCCCTATGGGCCCCTAATGAAGAGCCACCTAGCCAAACCAGTTTAGATCATGAATTTTGCATTCACTTCTGGCGCTGCTTGGGCATCATTTGAGGATCTATATATGGCATTCTGAGGATAGCAGGTGGCCTAGATACCCTTTTGATGGACCCCTGGGCCATGCCACCCCCCAGCACAAGTTGGTTACTCTATCCCAAGTGTGGGCGTCCCTGTACATTCCCTCTGATTTCTCTTTCGCCACATGGTGTCTTTTATCCCTGGTGGAGGTCAGGTTACCACAAGGAGGCCTTCGGTTCCCATCTCTCTAATGTAACTCAGGAATCATGTGCAAGGTGATACCAAGTGAACCTGACCCTCCGCTGACAGTAAGTTGGGGGTCCATGGGGTACATGTAGATCCAATCTCATCCAGAAAAGCACACTCACATTTTTCCCTCTGGGGAGGGGGGGCAGCAGGGAGATGCATAGCCACACCCTGCCCTGCGTGCCCCACAGACACGAGGCTAGGGAGCAAATGAAAGGTGCTGCATTGCAGACCTGAACAGAACCCCTAAACTGGGCTTTTCATTTCTCTGCTGCAGAGTCCAGGCCAGCACCATCCCTTGCCCCACTCTGTGCACACTGAGATGTGAGGCAAGATGTCACTCTGGGTTCCCATCTTCCTCTGCCAGGACCTGACTGCTCTGTACATGGAGAAAAATCCCTGGGCATGGACAGGCTCGGGCACACAGTGCAGCAGCCAGCCCTGAGGGGCAACAAGAGGGAGGAGGTGCCTGAGGGCTTGTACTTGTGACCCCTTTGAGGTGACCTATGGCATTACTGAGCCCTGTACAGGACACAGGGAGCTCTTCATAGGGCATAGGGGCAATTGCAGGATTGGGGAGAGAAGCCAAAGATGGCAGGTAACTGCTCCTGCAGCGCTACCCAAACCTTAGCCTGGGCAGGGCAGATTTGTTATCTTAGGGCTCCCCTTCCCACCCTGCGACACATGTCCTCACTCCCTGGATGTCTGCTTCTGGCAAAGCCCTAGGTTGGGGTTGTCAGATAAATACCGAATGCCCAGTTAAATTTAATTTCAGATAAACAACAAAGCCTTTTTTCTTTTAGTATAAGTATGTCCCAAATATTGCACGAGAAGTACTTATGTTAAAAAAGTTATTTGTTCTGTATGTGAAATTCAGAATGTTTACTGTGTGTTCTGCATTTTTATTTGCTGAATCTGATGGCCCTGCCCTGACTATGCGAGTGGTGAGAGTGGAAGTATAAAGAGAATGAGACGCACAGGCCCACTCGAGCCTGCCAAGGCATTCACGCTCTGCAGAGCAGAAATGGCACAGGCTGAGAAGCAGACTTGAGCAGGACAAGGTCTCTTCCTCCTAGGAGTCTATTTCTAGGGGGAAGAAAAATTTTTTATCTTACTTATTCATTCATTCATTCATTCATTCATTGGTACTGGGGGTTTAACCCAGGGGCGCTTAACCACTGAGCTACATCCCCAGCCCTTATTTTTTATTTTTGAGACAAGGTCTTGCCACATCGCTTGGGACCTTGCTAAATTGCTGAGGCTAGTCACGCTTGCAATCCTGCCTCGGCCTCCTGAGCTGCTGGGATCATAGGCATGCGCCACTATTCCCGGCAGAGAAAAGATTTTTAAACAATTCGTTCACTATAGATGAGATAAATACTAGATTGAGGAACAAACAACATGCTCTGAGATGAAGAGGAAGGAAAATGCATTTTCCCTGGGAGGTGGACAAAGAGTACACCCATATGTTCTCAATTGGTGGTGCTAGCCTGGAGTGATAGCCATACGCCCCATCCCCAGTTTAGGGGGATTTGGTTGTGTTTTGAGAATCACAGTAATTAGGGTAAAGTGTGTCCCTAATTTATTTGTTAACTTGTTCCTTCATTTATTCCTGCTTCCTCCCTCCCTTTCTCCTTCCCTCCATCCATCCAATAGGAAGTGTCTGCCCTTCTCATCCCGGGTGGTGTGCCAGCTCTTGGGGTACACTGATGAGCAAACTCAGATCCGGTTCCTGATTCCATGGGACTCATAGCATAGTGGGGGAAAATTCTGCTTTTAAAAAGTCAAACAGTGCACTCTTCCAGATGTACAGAGAAGGTGCCATAGACATATGACAAGGACACCTTATACTCTGGGCTTGAGGCAGGCTTCCTTGAGGAAGTAAGTTTTATTTAACAGATTGACAAGGCATTATATCTAATTTTACTTTTGAGATCTGTAATTCTTTTGTGCTTCTAAGAAGATTCTTTCCCCAGATAAATGCATGGACGTGTACACATGCCCCCCCTCCCCGGACTAAAGCTTGAGACTCCTACTGTCTAATGCTGTAGCCACTAGCCACATGTGGCTCTTTAAATTTACATTAATTTTAAAATTTAAAAATGAAGTTACAGGGCTCGGGGGGGGGGTGGCTCAGTGGTAGAGTGCTTGCCTAGCATATGTGACACACTGGGTTCCATTCTCACAGCACCACATATAAGTAAATAAAATCCATTGACAACTAAAAAAAAGAAAAAAAAAACTTAAAAAAAAATGAAGTTACAATTTTATTCCCTTGGCTGTACTTGCCACACTATGAGTGCTCAGTAGCCACAGTGCCTAGTGGCTATCGCAGAAAGTTCTGTAGGGCTGTGCTGCTGTGGACTGTCTTACAGCAGACTCAATCTGGCTTTGTGCCTATCCCAGAGTGCTCAGTGGCCCTGCTAGGCCCTCCCCACATTGTCCCCTAAAATCTTCTAGGGCCCTAGCAAGAAGAGGGTGACTATGTCCTGCATGATTTTCCCCATCAATAGAGCATTTCAGCAATTCCAACACCTCAGTTTCTAGAGAACCAGGTCAGTTTCCAGAGAGGGCTTCGAGAGCATTTCAGATGTTAAGTTGAAAACAAGGAAGAGGTGAAGTTCTTGATTTCTAAAAATAACTCCCCACTCAGGGCGGTAGGACCAGGAAAAAGAGCTGTCCTAAAGGGAGCCAGGCAGGATAGGGCCTAACTTTTTTTTTTTTTTAAATATTTATTTTTTTTAGTTGTAGGTGGACACAATAGCTTTATTTTATTTTTTTTATGTGGTGCTGAGGA
>CM053404.1:21978171-22040546 GCA_028644305.1 Xerus rutilus
ACCCAGTGCCTCCCGCGTGCTAGGCAAGCACGTTACCACTGCGCCATAATCCCAGCCCCAGGATAGGGCCTAACTTTGAGGCCTGTTTGGTTATAAGGGGGCTGTCTTGCATTAAGAGGAGGAGGAGGGGCTGGGGTTGTGGCTCAGTGGTAGAGCGCTTGCCTTGCAGGTGTGAGGCACTGGGTTCGATCCTCAGCACCACATAAAAATATAATAAAATAAAGATATTGTGTCCATCTACAACTAAAAAAAATATTTAAAAAAAATTAAAAATTTTTTTAAAAAGAGGGAGGAGGAGAAGGGTGAGGGGCCGCAGATGCCCTTTAAGATGCCTTCTCATTGGCAGCTGAACCACATTTCCCCTCTCTGTCAATTTCCTTGCACAGGTCCTTCACTTTAAGTGGCTTCCCCATGACCTGGTCCTCTGAGGAAGGACCGGAAGGCTCTCTGAGGCCCTAGCTCCATCAGGGGTTGTTTCACAGCCTGACCTACAAGGCACTGGGCTGCAGTAATTTCTCTGCAAACATTGGCTTCATGGTGCTGCTGGCCCTTTAGTCTGAACCCTGGCCAGCAAGTGCACTGGGTCAATATTTGATGAGAGCTGGGAGAGGCCCTCAGCTTTGCCTGCACTACTTGGAAGACAAAGTCAAGAGAGCTGTTCAGATCTGCTCATTTGCTCTGAAGGACTGAACCCATTTTGAAGAGCTTTTATCTCTTTTCCTTATTCATTTCTCCAAATTCTGCCCACGTAGCCACCCCAGGGTCAGATTCATTTTCCAGCTCTTAAATAGCCTGGCTAATGGTTAGTGAGCAAAATTATATTCCCTGAATCACCAATACCCAGCCTTGGATGGATGTGGGTTTGGATGTGGGTGTGGGTGTGGGTGTCACATAACTCATAGATATTTAAGGGATGGTTGCATTTTTAGAATTAGAAGAGTTCTTATTCTAGGTCTTTCTCTTTGCAGGTGAAGAACTGTGTTGATTTTTTATTCATGAAATTTATATGAATTGTATTTCAATTTGCAGTCTAGAGTGGACCTCAGCTGACATCAAACTGGGGTGATCCTGGTGTGTGCCAGGAATCAGCCTGAGAGAAAGAAGGTTTCTCCTCTCCTGCTGGTTTCTGCCTTTTAATTTTCCAGGGAACTTGTTCTAGGTCTTTGACCCTAGATGAGAGGCAGGGGTCAAAGCCTGAGGAGGGTAACTTAGCAAGTTCCAAAAATGATTTTGTGCCAAAGATTCCGTGGGGTTCTGACACCCTCTGTGTAGGTGTGGTAGCTCGGGCCCCAGCAGTGGGGTGTGGCCCTTTGGGATTGCTCACACAGAAGAGCACATTGACCTTGACTGAGGCCAATCCTAATCCCGGGAGGGCTCCCGGAGCCTCCTGTTCTTTGACATGATGACAATGGGAAACAAATGACCATCCACAGAGGGCTGCTAAGTCAACTGTGGCATTCTCATACCACTTAGTACCATGGTCAAAACAAATGTGATTGATCTCAGTTCCATGGATGAATCACCAAGAAATGTCAACAAATGAACAATTCAAACTTTCAAAACAATATTGACAGGATGATGGCAATTATTCAAACAATAATGATAAGACATATCTTTTGCAGGTACATGTACAGCATATGTATGTAAAAATTTGCAAGAGATCTAGAAGGATGCACTCTGAGTTGGTCAGTTATCTCTAGATGAGGGTTAGGGAACATGAGTCGGCAGAGGGATTGGTCAGAGGAGAATCTTAGTCTTATCTGGAATGTTTTACTGTTTCAAAAAAGAAGAGTATACTCATGTGTTATTTGTAACATTAGTATTTAATAACTAAAGAGTTAACTATAGACATGGTGGTGCATACCTATCATCCTGGCGCAGCTACTCAGGAGGCTGAAGCAAGAGGATCCCAAGTTCAAGACCAGCCTGGGAAACTTAGTGAAACTCTGTCTCAAAATATAATGAAAAGGGCTGGTGGTGTAGCTCAGTGGTAGAGTCCTTGCTTACTATGTTCAAAGTCCTGGGTTCAATCCTCTGTGCAAAAAAAAAAAAAAAAAGTTACTTATAGGCAAGGTGGGGAAAGTGGGTAATCTAAAATAAAATTGATCACTTGTGATCATTACAATAAAATAGGACATAAAACACAGGTTAAAAAGTAGACATTAAGAGCATATCTAAGCCGGGCGCGGTGGCTCAAGCCTGTAATCCCAGCACTTAGGGAGGCTGAGACAGGAGAATCGCGAGTTCAAAGCCAGCCTCAGCAATGGCGAGGTGCTAAGCAACTCAGTGAGACCCTGTCTCTACATAAAAAAACACAAAATAGGGCTGGGATGTGGCTCAGTGGTCGAGTGCCCCTGAGTTCAATCCCCAGTACCAAAAAAAAAAAAAAAAAAAGAGCATATCTAAGCCGAGTGTGGTGGCGCATGCCTGTAATCCCAGCACTTTGGGAGGCTGAGACAGGAGAATCACGAGTTCAAAGCCAGCCTCAGCAATAGCAAGAGATGCTAAGCAACTCAGTGAGACCCTGTCTCAAAAATTAAAAAAACAAAAACAAGAAAAACAAAAATAGGGCTGGAGATGTGGCTCAGTGGTCGAGTACCCCTGAGTTCAACCCCTGGTACCAAAAAAAAAAAGAAAAGGAAAGGAAAGAAAAAGAGCATATCTAATAAAAGAAAGAAAATGAAATTAATTACTGATTATTAAAAGTACATCATCTTATTTTCCCTGGGCCATCATTCTGGATCATTCCAGTGGAACATAACATAATGGTTAGACCTCATTAGAACCATGGACTTGTCTAAATTATCTTTTCAAACTAGAATCCTGTATTGAAGTGTTGCTTAAAATCCCTGAGCTAAATATAGAGCAAGAAGCCGTTTGGCAACAGTTCTTGTGCCAGGATGAAACCATAGTGAGTCAGGTAGTGGTAGAGCACAGTGGTTAGGGCATGTGCTTTAGGACCAGGGTAGCTGGAGTCCAAGACCAGCTCCAGCCCTTACTACCTGTATAACCTTTGATGAGTTACTTAACCTCTCTGTGCCTCAGTTTTCCCATCCTTTTAATGGGTTCATTAAAATTACTTGCCTCGTTGGGTGTAATAGGAAGAATGAAATGAAATGATCCATGTAAAGTAAACCCTTAGAAAAGTGAGGGAAGCAGAAACATTCCTGGTTAGGCCCTCAGAAACTTAACTGTAAAAGGAAACAGCCTGAGCTTGGCCACTCCATCTGGAGACAAAGGTTTTTTCCTGTGCCCCATTAATATAGACTTCACTTTCACCAGACAGCGTGGTCTGCCTCCATAATTTAATCACCATCCCATTTCCTCCCAGCATCGCTATTAGGAAATCACTATTTTTAAAAAAGTAATTATTGGCTGGCAACTTTTCCTTGCTCTTGGAAAGAGGGAGGCATCTTCCAAATGCCTGATGACACAGAGGGATTTCAAGGAGCCCTTTGGGGCTTCTGTAGGCTCCTGGGAATTCCATAACTGGCTCCGCCCCACCCCACTCCCACTCCCTGGGGGGATGGGGGAGGGTGTGGCTGTATCCTCTTCCAGGAGCTCCCTTTCCTCTCACCACTGGGGCCCAAGGTGAACCCCAGTTTTTTCCTGCTATGTACCTCTTGAGCAGGTCTTGTCTGGGGGAGAGTAGGCCGGGTGGGGAAGGGCTATGGAGTAATAGAAGTGGAGGGCCTGGGTGACATGGTCCCTAGAGGTAAGCTCAGGATGGGAAAGCTGCTTACCACTGAGTTGTTGTCTTGGGGTTACGTGGTGTCTTGCTGGAGGCAATGAGAAAAGTTGTGTTTATTTTGTTCCCCTCTCAGCGCATGGCAATTGCAACCTCTTGTGTTGTTGCCCAGCCCTGTGGGTTTGGAAAGACCCTTGTACAGGTGGCATCTCATATCCAGAGCAACTCATGCCTTGCTTTGAACAGATGGAGAGACATGGGGGTGCGTGCAGAGGCAGCAGGCATGAGTATCTGGGGGGTTGTCCATATCTGTGCAGAGGGGAAACAGGAGTAGCAGACAAGCTTAGGCCCTGAGAACCACTATATAGGGGCCAACCTCACAGAGCCTGTGGGTACAAAGAGCACAGGGGAGCTTGTCCAACCCTCTCACAGCCCAGAGTTGTGGCCCTCTGGTGTTGCAGGCATGCTCAGGAATCAGGCTTTTCCATACATGATCTGTGAGCTCCTTTTGGGTACCTGTGTGCATTAGATCCAACTGCATACCTCTAAGGCCCAGGAGTTCAGCCTGTCTGTTTCTAACAGATATGAAGCCCTATCAGAAAAGTCCCTGCATTGTGTGCTGGGAGGTCAGAAGCCATTTCTTCCCTTTGCCACCCCTTCGCTTCTCTCTGAGGTCAGACTGGGGTTTTTCTTCCTTGCAAAGGGAAGCTCCTTCACAGACTGGGGAGATCATAAGAGAAGCTGGTGTGTCCTCCAGGTATTAAGCCATGGCACTGGTCATTGGCTCTAAATTTTTGGAAATTTTTTGAGTGAGGGCTATGTGCAAATACCATAATATGGAAGGTACATGCTTGTCACAAAACAGTGTTAACCATGTCCACTGGGGAGTCATGTAGAACTGTAAGTTTTACAACCAGAGACCCTTAGAGGTCATCTACCAGCATTCAAGTCACTATGTTCCAGTCACACCCACAGCAGACATCTTTCATTGCTCATGGTAAATCTCCCAACCTCTGCCCATGGCAGACATTGTTAATGGATCATGAGCCCGCATGTGATCTCAGAATCTTTCTAAAACATGAAACCAAGCTGTGAGTGGTGACGTACACCTGTAATCTCAGTGACTCTGGTGGCTGAGGCAGGAAGATTACAAACTCAAGGCCAGCCTGAGCAGTTTAGGGAGACCCTAAGCAACTTAGGTAGACCCTGCCTCAAAAAATAAAAAAATAAAAAGGGCTGGGGATGTAGCTTAGTGGTAAAGCACCCCTGGGTTCAATCCCTAGTGTCAAAAAAGAAAAAGAGAAAAAAAAAAAAATCTTCAGAGAGTCACTACCTATCAGTTGGCAATGGCCTTTGGGATGAAACTGATTGACCACCCTCTGAGCTAGTGCCTTTCTGTTATTTGACATATGAAAAAATTAGACCCCAAGAGGGGAAGTGACTTGTCCAAAATTATGGGACCAGTAAGTGACAGCAGGAGTAAAAGCTGGATGCTCCAGCTTCTAGTCCATTCCAATCTGAGTTTCTAACCCACTCAGCAGTCTTTCTGGTTTTGGTTGAGGAGGACAGGGAGCTCCTGCTGCATCCCAGAGAGAGCTCCTGGTGAAGGGGTCGGGGACCATTCTCCCTCCCCAGAGAGAAGTTGCCTGTGCCAAGAGCAGAAGAACTCTCTAGCACCCAGGAAGGTTCACACAGCTCCCAGGAAGGTTCACACAGCTCCCAGGAAGGTTCACACAGCTCTCTCAGGCATGGGTGCTGCCTGGAGCTCAGCCCTCTGCCTGCCCACCGCCATGGATTCCTTCCTTGTCCAACAAGAAACCTCAGCTCCTTCAGGGCAGCGTGAGTCAGCGTGCACCGCCCTTGTGACTGTTGGGAGCTTGCACCTTGTTTTCCTCGTATAAGGTGTCATACAGGGTGTGTTTGGGTGTCACGTCAAGAAGGCCAACTGTGGAATGCAGTTGCTGCCTTGGTCACCTCCCTCCTGCTCTGTTCCCACTGGGTCCCCATCCACCCCTCTTTGGATAACCAAGGGGAAGTTGGATGGAAAGTGCTTAGGGGGACAGTGCCCCTTCTCCAAACTGGAGAATGACGGCAAGGAAGGTCGTTGGTAGCCAGGTGAGTGATTGTGTGTGTGTGTGTGTGTGTGTGTGTGTGTGTGTGGCATGCACCCCAAAGCTTTAACTGATCAAGTCAGTCCTTTCCTGCCAGGAGGAATTTCATGTCGATCCTGGCACCTGTGGAGGAGTGCCAACTGAGTGCCTGGCACTGTACTTGTACTGGGCACCTCAAGAGGAAGAGGCAGGCTGACAGTCCTGGTCTGGGCAGGAGCTCTCAGTGGGTGGAAGAGTCAGGGCAGGGCCGAGTGCTCAGTGGACGTTACCCCAGAGAAGATCCCTAGTGTAGACCACCCCATCAGAAGATGGCAGGTAGCATGCTGTGTGCTGCGAGGAAGCTCCTGATCTGGGCCTTGGCATCCTGGCCTTCCTGCCTTCTGCTGGCAGTGGCAACAGTCCGCTTGCTTGTGCTTTGACTCCTATGGCGCTAGGCATGTGGGCCAGCCAGAGCGAGCTCCAGGAGCCTGAGGTGTGGGCTCTTCTGAGGGAAGACAGAGTTTGCTCGTCCCTCTGAGAGGTGATCTGCCACCAGCAGGGCCCCTGGGGAATGGGAGCTGCATTGATTCCTCTCACCAGCAACCCACCACCCTGCGCTGGTCCTCAGCTCCTGAGTAAATTTAGGGTCTGCAATCGCTGGGTCTCAGGGAGGTTTCTTCAGATCAGATCACTGTGGGAGTCACTGGAGAATTAGAGGTGCTTCCTTTATATGATCAATTTAACTGCAGTCAGAGGAAAAATGATTCCAGATTTCTAGAGACCTCCACTGTTGGATGACATCAAGCTCTTCAAAAGGGCTTGTGAATTCCTGGTGCCTAATCCCCAACTCCCCAAGTGGGGCAGTTCCTAGAATGAGGGAAAACCCAGGCAGTGCCATCAGTCTGATTTGAGTTTGGGCCTTGGTCCCACCTCTTACCAGTTTTGTGACTGAGCGATTTCCTAACCTCCGAGAGTTTCCACCATCTCACCTGCAAAATAGCTGTCATTACAGAATCTTCCTCATAGAGTGGTTGTGATTTTAAAGAGACAAGGCACAGGAAACCTTTGCCACCATGCCTGGAGCAGCTGTGGAGCATTAGCGTGAGTTGTGTGTGGGGGCCTTGGCCTTTCTGAAGAAGGAAAGGGCTCCAGGTTCCCCCTGTGAACAGTGTTTGCCCAGCCTGGGCCAGAGGAACATTTCGCCAGTCACAAGAGGTTCCTGGGCACCTTCAAGCTGCAATAAATGCACGCTCAGAGACAGGCCTCCAAGCCAGCCAGGAACTGATTCTATCTGCAAATTTTAGGGAGCCTTTAATCTGATACCCAACAGAACCTCTCTGGAACTCCTAGCTCGGTGCTGGCCAGAAGACTGGGGAGGAGGCTCGGATTGGGCAGTGCAGTCCATGAGACTAATGCACCACATTCAGAAACACCTTAAAAAGAAAACCCAAACCAAACAGGAAGTATGAGGCTGGTGCATGGGCTGGACATGCCTGCTGAGTGTAGCTCAACATGTGACAGACTGGCCATTCTTCCCACTGTGTCCCCTGAGGGCAGCTCTGGGGAAGGCCAGCTGGCTCACTCCCCAAGGAGACAGACTTGTTTTGTCCTGAGATTCCCAGGGCCTCGCTTCCCACTTGGAGCAGTTTGAGGAGGAATCCCCAGTGGAAGGATAGAGGGAACTCCTCTGTGTTTGTGGAGTGGGGGGGCTGGCTGCTCCTGCTCCTCCCTCCATTCAGCAGCACAGGGGGGTGGGGACCAAGGCAGAGACTGGGCCAAAATGCCCAAGTTTTAAGAAGATTATGTAGGAGGCTAAAAAATGTAGATTCTGCCAGGTGCAGTGGGTATGGTGGCGCACGCCTGGAATCCCAGCTGCTTGGGAGACTGAGGCAGGAGGATCATGAGTTCAAATCCAGCCTTAGCAACTTAGCGAGGCCCTAAGCAACTCAGTGAGACCCTGTCTCTAAATAAAATACAAAATAGACCTGGGGATGTGGCTCAATGGTCAAGTGGCCCTGAGTTCAATCCCCGGGACTCCCCCCCCAAAAAAAGTAACAGTGTAGGTTCTGTTCACTACTTTGTCTGTTTTTGTTGCATATTAGGGCAAATTGTTGCTGCCTCCCTAGGCCCCCATGGTTGGCAGCCATAGCCTCTTCCTGCTTCCACAGTAGAGTGACTTCTTTCTGCCTTCCCTGGGTCATGCTGTGCCCAGGTCCTATGAATGCAAGGGGGCTGATAGCAGCCTCAGCCCTCCACCTAGCTCTCCGCAGAGGGTCGGGTTCAGGGGCCCTGCAGATAGGTTGGGAGTGTGGAGGGCAGAAGTCTTGAGCTGGTTCTCTCCCTTCTCTGACTGGACAGAGGGTCCGCTGGGTCTCATTTGTCTGTTCCATTGACTAATCCCTCCCCACCCTATGCTAGCTGTTTCTCTGGAGCCACACCTGCCCCACTGCTGTCTCTCTGCTTGAAATAGCCAAGCAGCAGGCTTTTATCCAGGAAAGGGAGTGGCTCTTTTTTTTTTATTCTTTTGTGTACCACTTTTATTGTGTTTTTTTCCATTTCTTTAAGTATATCTTTTATAATTATTAAACATTTTGAAGTTTTTTGCATATCTAGAAAAAAAGCACATATCTTGAATGAATTATCAAAAACAATGAACTTTTTAAATTTTATTTTTATTGTTTTAAATTTATTTATTCCACATAGGTATACATGATAGCAGAATGCATTTTGATTCATTGTACGCAAATGGAGCACAACTTTTCATTTCTCTGGTTGTAGTGATGTAGAATCATATCATATATGCAGTCATACATGAAGCTAGGGCTATGACGTCCATCTCATTCCACCATCTTTACTGTCCCCATGCCCCCTCCCCCTCCCTCCCCTTTGACCAAACTTCCTCCATTCTTCCCGTGCCCCCTCCCCCGTTATGGATCAGCATCCACTTATCAGAGAGAACATTCAGCCTTTGGTTTTTTGGGATTAGCTTACTTCACTTAGCATTTATATTCTCCAACTCCATCCATTTACCTGCAAATGCCATAATTTTATTCTCTTTTAATGCTGAGTAATATTCCATTGTGTATATATACCACGGTTTCTTTATCCACTACTCTATTGAAGGGCATCTAGGTTGGTTCCACAGTTTAGCTATTGTGAATTGAGCTGCTATAAACATTGAAGTGGCTGTGTTACTCTAGTATGCTGTTTTTAAGTCCTTTGGGTATAGACTGAGGAGCGGGATAGCTGGGTCAAATGGTGGTTCCATTCCAAGTTTTCTAAGGAATCTCCATACTGCTTTCCAGACTGACTGTACCAATTTACAGTCCCACCAGCAATATATGAGTGTGCCTTTTCCCCTACAACCTCACCAACACTTGTTTATATTTTTGATAACTGCCATTCTGATTAGCATGAGATGAAATCTTAGTTTTGATTTGCATTTCTCTAATGGCTAGAGATGTTGAACATTTTTTCATGTATTTGTTGATCGATTGTATATCTTCTTCTGAGAAGTGTCTGTTTAGCTCCTTAGCCCATTTATTGATTGGGTTGTTTTTTTGGTGTTAAGTTTTATGAGTTCTTTATATATCCTGGAGATCTATCTGATGTGCTTTATCTGGTATGCATGTGGCAGAAATTTGTTCCTAGAATGTGAGCTCTCTGTTCACCTCATTGATTGTTTCTTTTGCTGAGAAGAAGCTTTTTAGTTTGAATCCATCCATTTATTAATTCTTGCTTTTATTTCTTGCACTTTAGGAGTCTTGTTAAGGAAATCAGGGCCTAATCCGACATGATAAGGTTTGAGCCTGCTTTTTCCTCAATTAGGCTCAGAGTCTCTGGTCTAATTCCTAGGTCCTTGATCCACTTTGAGTTGAGTTTTGTGCATGGGGAGATAGGAGTTTAGTTTCATTTTGCTGCATATGGATTTCCAGTTTTCCCAGCATTGTTTGTTGAAGAGGCTATCTTTTCTCTAGTGTATGTTTTTGGCACCTTTGTCTAGTATGAGATAACTGTATTTATGTAGGTTTGTCTCTGTGTCTTCTATTCTATACCATTGGTCTACGTGTCTATTTTGGTGCCACTACCATGCCATTTTTGTTATTATAGCTTCATAATATAGTTTAAGGTCTGGTATTGTGATGCCTCCTGCTTCATTCTTGCTAAGGATTGCTTTGGCTATTCTGGGTCTCTTATTTTTCCAAGTGAATTTAATGATTGCTTTTTCTATTTATATAATGAATGATGTTTGGATTTTAATTGGAATTGCATTGAATCTGTATAGTGCTTTGGGTAGTATGGCCATTTTGACCATATTGATTCTGCCTATCCAAGAGCATGGGAGATTTTTCCATCTTCTAAGGTCTTCTTCAATTTCTTTCTTTAGTGTTCTATAGTTTTCATTGTAAAAGTCTTTTACCTGTTTTGTTAAATTGATTCCCAAGTTTTTTGTTTGTTTGTTGTTTTGTTTTTGAGGCTATTGTGAATGGGATAGTTTTCCTAATTTCTCTTTCAGAGGATTCATCACTGATATATAGAAAAGCAATTGATTTATGGGTGTTGATTTTATATCCTGCTACTTTGCTGAATTCATTTATTAATTCTAGAAGTTTTCTGGTGGAAATTTTTGGATCCTCTAAATAAAGAATCATGTTGTCAGCAAATAATGATAGTTTAAGTTCTTCTTTTTCTATTTGTATCCCTTTAATTTATTTCATCTGTCTAATTGCTCTGGCTGAAGTTTGAAGGACTATATTGAATAGAAGTGGTAAAAGAGAGCATCCCTGTCTTGTTCCCATTTTTAGAGGGAATGCTTCCAATTTTTCCCCGTTTAGGATGATGTTGGCCTTTAGTTTTGCATGGATACCTTTCAGAATGTTGAGGTATGTTCAAGTTTTTCTAGTGTTTTGAACATGAAGAGGTGCTATATTTTGTCAAATGCTTTCTCAGCATCTATAGAGATAATCATATGATTCTTGTCTTTAAGTCTATCGATGTGATGAATCACATTTAATGATTTCCGTATGTTGAACCAACCTTGCATACCCAGGATGAAACCCACTTGATCCTGGTGCACTGTTTTTAAAATATGTTTTTGTATGCAATTTGCCAGAATTTTATTGAGAATTTTTGCATCAATGTACATCGAGGATATTGGTCTGAAGTTTTCTTTCTTTGATGTGTCTTTGTCTGGTTTGGGAATCAAGGTGATACTAGCCTCATAGAATGAATGTGGAAGGGTTCCCTTCATTTCTATTTCATGGAATAATTTGAGGAGTATTGGTATTAATTCTTCTTTGAATGTCTTGTAGAACTCAGCTGAGAATCCATCTGGTCCCAGGCTTTTCTTAGTTGGTAAGCTCTTAATGGCTTCTTCTATTTCCTTGCTTTAAATTGATCTGTTTAAGTTGTGTGTGTCCTTCTGATTTAGTTTGGGCAGATCATATGCCTCTAGAAATTTGCTGGTGTCTTTGGGATTTTCTATTTTACTGCAGTATAGATTTTCAAAATAGTTTCTAATTATCTTCTGTATTTTAATAGTGTCTGTCATGATATTTCCCTTTTCATCTCAAATTTTAGTAATTTGAATTTTCTCTCTCCTTTTCATTAGGGTGGCTAAAGGTTTATCAATTTTATTTATTTTGTCAAAGAACCAGCTTTTTGTTTTGTCAATTTTTTTATTATTTCCTTTGCTTAAATTTCATTGATTTCAGCCCTGATTTTAATTATTTCCTGTCTTCTACTTCTTTTGGTGTTGATTTGTACTTTTTCTAGAGCTTTGAGATGTAATGTCAGGTTGTTTATTTGTTGAGTTTTTCTTCTTTTCATGAATGAGCTCAATGCAATTATCTTTTCTCTTAACACAGCCTTTATAGTGTTCCAGAGATTTTGATATGTTGTATCAGAGTTCTCATTTACCTCTACATTTTTTTTTTATCTCCTCCTTTATGTCTTCTGTTATCCATGTGTCATTCAGTAGCGTATTATTTAGTCTCCAGATGATGGAGTACCTTCTATTTTTAATTTTATCATTGATTTCTAATTTCATCTCATTATGCTCTGTTAGAATGCAGGGTAGTATCTCTATTTTTTGTATGTGCTAAGATTTGCTTTGTGGCATAACATATGGTCTGTTTTAGAGAAGGATTCATGTGCTGCTGAGAAAAAAGTGTATTCACTTATTGATGGATAAAATATTCTGTATATGTCTGTTAATTCTAAATTATTGATTGTATTATTGAGTTCTGTGGTTTCTTTGTTTAGTTTTGGTTTGGAAGATCTGTCTAGTGATGAGAGAGGTGTGTTAATGTCACCCAGTATTATTTTGTTGTGGTCTATTTGATTCTCAAAATTGAAAAGGGTTTGTTTGATATATGCATGGATGCTGCATTGTTTGGGGCATAGATATTTAAGATTTTTATGTCTTGTTGATGTATGGTTCCATTAAGCAGTATGAAATGATCTTCTTTATCCCTTCTGACTATCTTTGGTTTGAAGCCCTCTTTATCTGATATGGATGGGAACCCCTGCTTGTTTACATGGTCCATTTGAATGGTAAGTTTTTTCCTATCCTTTCACCTTCAGTCTGGAAGACTTTTTCTATGAGATGAGTCTCTTGAAGGCAGCATATTGTTGGGTCTTTTTTTAATTTAATCCAGTCTGCCAGTCTATATCTTTTGATTGATGAGTTTAGGCCATTAACATTCAGGGTTATTATTGAACTATGGTTTGTATTCCCATTCATTGTGATTTATTTTTGTTTTTTTTAACTTGACTTGGTTTCTCCTTTGATTGGCTTTTCCTTTAGTGTATTTCCTTCCTTTGCCAATTTTCATTGTTTTTCATTTCCTCCTAGTGGAATATTTTGCCAAGAATGCTCTCTAGTGCAGGCTTTCTTGCTGTAAATTCTTTTAACTTTTGTTTATCATGGAAGGTTTTTATTTCATCATCAAATCTGAAGTTTAATTTTGCTGGATATAAGATTCTTTGTTGGTACTCATTTTCTTTCAGAGCTTGGTATATGTTGTTCCAGCATCTCCTGGCTTTGAGGGTCTGGGTTGAGAAATCTGCTGAAATCTGAATTGGTTTCCCCTGTATATAATCTGAACCTTCTCTCTTACAGCTTTTAAAACTCTATCCTTATTGTGTATGCTAGGCATTTTCATTATAATGTGCCTTGGTGTGGATCTGTTGTAGTTTTGTACATTTGGTGCCCTGTAAGCCTCTTGTATTTGATTTTCTGATTCATTCTTCATGTTTGGGAAATTTTCTGACACTATTTCATTAAAGAGATTGTGCATTCCTTTGGTTTGTACCTCTGTGCCTTCCTCTATCCCAATAATTCTTAGATTTGGTTGTTTCATGTTATCCCATAATTCTTGGATATTCTCTTCATAGTTTCTTCATCTTCATTGTGTGGTCAACTTTATTTTCAAGATTATATATTTTGTCTTCATTGTCTGAGGTTCTATCTTCCAAGTTATCTAGTCTGTAATGCTTTCTATTGAATTTTTTATTTGGTTTATTGTTTCTTTCATTTCAAGGATTTCTGCTCTGGTTTTTTTTTTTTTTTTTAGTCTCTATCTTTTTCTTGAAGTAATCTTTTGCTCCCTGTATTTGCTCTCTGATCTCTTTGTTAGAGTAATCAATTTTTGCCTGTATTTGCTCTCTAATCTCTTTGTTAGAATGATTAATTGTTGCCTGTATTCGCTTTCTTATATTATTCTGTGCTTCACAGATCTTTTTTTTTTTTGAGTTATCAACACTTTATTGTACACAAATGCAAATCACATATTTGCTTTTATGCTTACTCTCAACTTTATTATAGGTCATATAAACAGAATAAATTAAGAGAAAATATCTTGGGAGAACTATTTCTATGCTTACATATACTGTTTTGTGCCTAGCTGAAAAAGTCAATGTTGCTGACACAGATCATTTTAATTATGTACTTTCTGAACTCCTTCTCTGATATTTCATCTACTGTGCTGTCAGTGGATTCTATTGTTGTAGCATCTTGGTTTGTTTGGGACATTTTCTTCTCCTGTTTTTTCATGTTGTTCATGTGTCTTCCTCTCTAACAGTGCCGATCTGAGGCATTACAGTTTCTAATCCATACTCTTGTAGTGTCCCTGTAGGTTACCAATACCTCATCTCTGGTATAACCGGGCCTGCAGGGACCTCGGGGATGATCTTCCTGGTCCTGGCTGTTGTCTCTAGACAGAAGTCAGCAGGGATAGCCACTGGTTGGTAGATGGGGGCTGCAGTCGTGAGCGGTTGGTCTTCTCATCCGCCATGGTAGGTCTGCAACTCTGTGCTCGCTGCCGGGGTGGGTCTGCCTTGTATACAAATTCCGGGGTGGTGGGGAGGCTGGTGCTGACCTCCAAACTCCAGGGCCACTCCCAAGCCAAGAAGCAAGCTCTTGGGAATTGAGGGCTCCATACTGACAGCACAGGGCCAGAGGGAAGAGCTGGGCTCTGCTCACTTTATCCCTGATCCCCACCTTCTTCAGCTTTTTCTGTTGTTGTTTTTTGGAGTGAGGATTGAACCCAGGGATGCTTTATCACTGAGCTACATCCCCAGCCCTTTTTATTTTTTATTTTGAAACAGGATCTCACTAAGTTGCTGAGGGTCTTGCAAAGTTGTCTAGCTTACTTTTTTTATTTTTCCTTTTGCACAAGACTTTTATAGGGAGGGAGCTTTAAAGCCTGGAAGTACCTCAGCCAGACATGGGGGCACTCGTGTATAGTCCTTGCTATTTGGGAGACTAAGGCAGGAGGATTGCTTGAGCCTGGGATTTAGAGACCAGTCTGGGCAACATAAGATACCATCTCAAAAACAAAAATGTCGGGGCTGGGGTTATGGCACAGTGGTAGCACGCGTGAGGCACTGGGTTCGATCCTCAGCACCACGTAAAAATAAAATAAAGATATTCTGTCCACCTACAGCTAAAAAATAAATATTTTTAAAAAAATCTCTGCAAGTACCTTGACCCATTTGAGGAAAAAAAAATGGGGAATGGAAATGCTTGGACATGAGATAGAGGGAGGTTTGTCATTCAGATGCCACCTGTTTGGCTTCTCTTCCCATCAGGAGGGCACATTGAAGATCAGGCCTGAAATCTCACTGCCTTGAACAGCAGCTTGGACTGCCAAGGGTCTGTTTTGGCTTCATTTCTGCCAAAACATGCCATTTCTTTATTCCAATCTTTGGGCTGACTTTGATCCCACGGAGGCCAGGGCAATTTGGCGACCACATTTCTGGGTCATTTGGAGAATGAGCAGAATAGAATAGAACTGAGGCTGGGTGCGTGGTTTGGCTGGAAGGAGGCTCAAGCCCATTCTCTTCCTTTCCTCGTTCCCCTTCTTCAGGGCCTCTCCCTTTTTTTTGGCCCTTGGAGATTTGCGTGGGAGAGAGAAATGTCAGGCAGCCCTGGGGGTAGTCTAGGAACCTTGGGGTCTCCAGACAGGGTTAGGGAATAGCTGGAGACCCTGAGGAAGAGATGGGTGACCCCACCAGGATCCTGACAGAAAATAACGCCTGTCCAGGCAGACCTCATTCCCATGGGAGAGTGTCACCACCCACACTCTGGCCTGGTACCCGTGTTCCTCTGGCCGTCTGTCCCAGATGTCTCTTTCACCACTCTCTAGCCTATGTGCTGGCCGGATGTGTCATTCTAGAATTCTGCTTTCACACTGTTCCTCCTCTGCTCAGCATCCTCCAGGGGCTCCTTGTTTCCAGAACAGGAAGTCCAAGTTCTTCCCCTCAGTCTGAGATGATCCTTGCAGCCCTCCCTTCATACCAACCAGGACACGCCCTCCCTGCTGTAGCACTGGGCTCTTGAGGCCCTGGGCACCATCCCAGGGTGAAAGGAAGACGAGCCAGCAAGGGCGGGGCCATGCACTGGGGTGCTGAGAGGAAATGGAGTATGCCCCTGATTCTACAGTAGGAAATGGCATCTCAGGTGTGTGTGCATCCTGGGGAAGCTCTGCTCATGCATCCCAGAGCCAGGTTCACAGCTGACTGGATCCAGAGCCCCTGGCCTGGCAGCCTTGGTCACAGCAATCCAGGGCTGCCCTGGCATCAGGCCCTTTCCTCTTGGCCAAGGGGAGCTGAGGTTGCAGGAGGGCTCTCACCTTGGGTCAAAACTCAAGAGCCTTAGGAAGGGAAGGGCTGTGAAGTCACAGGCAAAGGATCCTGAAGGCCTCTCAGCCATTGACAGGGAAGGAGTGGTGGGCCTGGCCGGTGGCCCTGGGCAGCTCCCTGAAAGCAGAAAGGGACAATGCCAGCATCAGAAATGAAATGATGCCATGGAGTCTCTTCATTTTAAAACTCCTGTCCCCATTTATCAAGCATTGACAGTAAGCCAGATGCACCTGATTGCCTGTACTATCTCATTTAATCTACACACCACTATGTGGTGCTAATTTTACTCATTTTTCTATAGATGAGAAAAAGGTGACTTTGCCACAGTCATGTAGCAAAGGAATAAGCTGGAATTCTGACTTAAAAGCTCCAGCACTTTAAGACTAACTAGAATACTAATAATGGTAAAGTAGTGCTAGGAGAGGCAACTGCTTCTGATCACGTCCTCTATGCCTGGCATGTGTTAAAGCACATTACATATCCTTTTCCAAACTCATCTCAGCCCGCAGGTAAGGGGAGAAACAGGCTTGGCCCCATTTTACAAATGATTAGACTGAGGCTCAAAGAATAAGTAGGAATGATTGTGCCTGGGCATTTGGCAGCACTTTCTCAAGTGTCTTCTCCTTGGATCTTTGCTACACTCATGGAGATAGGCACAAGTATTTCACAGGTGGAGCTGCTGTCACCCAGAGAGAACAAGTCACTTGCCCCAGTTGCCCAACAAGTCTCTGGCAGGCTAGAACTGAAGCCCTCCTTTCTTGACTCCAATCCACTGTTCTTTTTCCTGCACAAAGGCTGTGGGTCAGCAGGTGGAGTACATCCACTGTGGTGGTTTAGGGGAGGCCAGCCTGCTTGGGCACCTTGTGGGCATCAGGGAGAGGCATCCCCAGGCCTGAGGAGGTGCCCAGGATAGTGCTATTGATTTCTTTGCTCCATGCGTCTCCCCATAGGTGTCAGGCTGTCGGCCCAGACGCCACCATGTTAAATGTGAAACACACCCTGGCCAGCTCCCCCACGCCTAATGAGACACTGGAAAAGCCAGAGGCCTCCTCCCCAAGCCTGGCCCACGCACGCCAGCTGGGCAGCTCCCCTGGGGCCTCCGGATGCTCATAGCTAGGCTGGGCCTGGCCAAGACCCCTCCCAAACCCATTTGTCCCTCACGGTCTCCCTAGTCACACAGCTATAGCCTCCTAAGCACTTTCCCTGGCATTAGGGACACAGCCTGGTATGATAACGAGTGACAATGACAGTAGTGACTGTCATAGCTGATGTGTACGGAGCACTTAGTGCCAGGCTTTGTGCCAAGCCTTCACACATACCATCTCACTTCATCCTCCTTCTCACCCTCCCAGGCATGTTCTCTCACTGTCCTCATTTTACAGATGAGGACGCTGATTGGCCCATCTGCCTAGTTCTGCACTATTTACTATTCTTCACATTTTATAAAATGTTACGCAAGCATCACTATGAATGCAGGAAGAGACTTTGGAAAAATGCGAGCAAAAGCATTACCTTTGAGAAGTTATGTACTGGGCTGGCCGGCTTGCTTGCTTGTTTTTCTTTAGCTGGAAATTGAACCCAGGACCTTGAGCTACATCCCCAACCCTTTTTACATTTTATTTTGAGACAAGTTTACCCTGAGTTGCCCAGGGTGGTCTGGAACTTGTGATTCTCCAGCCTCAGCCTCTCAAATAGCTGGGACTATGGGCATGCCCCATTGCAGCCTGGCACTAATGCATTGTTTTAAAAGTGTGTTCATGTTGGAGATTGAAGAGTTATATGTCCTCCTCCAAATTCATATGTTAAGATCCTAACCCTAGTACCTTGGGATGTGATCTTATTTGGAAATAGTCTTTGCAGATGTAATTAGTTGAGGTGATGTCAGCCTGGAGTAGGGTGGATCCCTAATGTACTATGGCTGGTGTCCCTATTAAAAGGGAAGTTCAGACACAAGTAGGCACCCACAGAGATCATCATGGGAAGACAAAGGCAGAGATCAGGGTGATGCTTCTACAAGCCAACGAAGTGGCAGAGGTTGCTGGCAACTATCAGAAACTAGTGGGGAGTCATGGAGCAGAGTCTCCTTCACAGTTCTGAGAAGTAATCGACTCTGCAAATCCCCTGGTCTCTGATTTCCAGCCTCCAGAACTATGAGACAATAAACTTGTGTCATTTAAACCGCCTAGTTTGTGGTCCTTTGTTATGATGACCCTGGCAAACTAATATGGTCAGACCACACACGCCCTTATACAATTATGATTTGAAGACAGAGAAAGGGGCCACAAGCCAAGGAACACAGATGGCCTCTAGAAGCTACAATATGCAAGGGAATGGATCAGATTCTTGCCTAGTCTTAGGAAGGAGGCAGCTCTGCTTCCATACACCCAGTGCCCCTACCTGGTAGCATAACTACTCCATCAGGCTGGGGCATCTCACCTGCCCATCCCCGGCCCCAAGGACTCCGACCACATGCAACACCATCCTCCAGCTGACTTCTATAAATGACTTTTTTCTCCATACATTCTCATTTCTGGTGCTGCTCCAGGATGCCCTACCGCCAACCTCTGTGAGTGGCATTTCAGGCATCTTCCCTTACCCAGCACTGGTGGCAACTCTGTGGTCATCTCCAGATCACTGGAATAAATGATCTGGAGCCCCTACCCTGGATCCCACTTTTTTCTCTGACACATGGCAGCACTTTGTGGAATTCATGAATGAGTCTGTTTAATTCCATCTGACTTGCTTGCTGTAGCAGCCCTGATATTCCTACAAGCCTTTATGCTTTCCATTCCTCCCTATGGGATGCCTTCCTCCCTTTTCTTGCCAGTTCCCCTTTATTCAGGGCCTACCTCTGTTGTCTCTTCTCTGAATAGTCCACTTTCTTCACCTGGCCCCACTGATCTCCCCCATAGCATGTCAGTAGGTTGACACTCATCTAATACAAGGTAAATGCCTAATTGCACATGTGGGTATCCTACCTCCCAATCAGATCCTGGACTATGATTCATACTCCTGAATTCCGCTGGTGCAGTACATGGAACATCCTAGGTAAAGGCTTATTGGGAAGGGATTTGAAATGGTGAAGGCTTGCATGTTTTCCAGAAATGGCTGTGTTAGTCAGCTTTTGTCACTGTAACCAGAATGCCTGACAAGAACAACAGGAAAGGAAAGGTTATTTTGGGCTCACAGTTTCCTGGGTTCAGTCCATAGTTGGCTGGCTCCATTGGCAGAGATAAGGCAGAACAAGATGGTGGCAGAGCATAATGGAGGAAAGCCTCTCAGCTCCTGGCAGCCAAGGAGCAGAGAGAGTTAGGAACCAGGGACAAAATATGATTCCCAAGGGCATGCCCCTAGTGATCTACTTCCTCCAAACATACCCTACCTGCCTACAGTTCCCACTCAGTAATCTATTCACATTATGAATCCATCAAATCAATTAATCCACTGACCAGGTTACAGCTCTCATAATCGAATCATTTCATCTCTGAACATTTCCGCATTGACTAACATGCGTTTTTCAGGGGACACCCCATATCCAAACCATGGCAATGGCCAAGGAAGATTTCTTTAATTTATTAAGGAGTTTGGAGTCTAGAATGGGCCCCCTCTCAAAGTTGGAGTATATTTCAGTGCCCTGAGTCTTGAGGGGGGAATGACCAAACTGATTTTAAAAAAACAGAAGAAAAAATTTGATTTCAATACTTACTAAAAGTATTGACATAAAAGCCATAGACATACTTACTAAAATCTATAGGATCAAGAAAGAATGGTGTGGTGTCGGAATATATCTTTCTGCCATTAGATTGATTATACCTACACCTATCTATATATGTCTATAGGTAGATATCCAGATAGATATCTAGATATATAGATACATCAATCATTGCCCTCTACCTGAAAAGTGTTCATTTATGTAATATATAAATATATGTGTGTATATATATATAAATAGAATAGTATAAAGTTCAGAAATAGAACCTCATTTATGTGTTTAAGTTATTTTTGACAAAGGCATTAAGGTAATTCAATGGGAAGAAGATTCTTTTCAGCAAATTGTTCTGAAGTGATAGGATATCTATACCCAAAGGAATTAGGTATTGAAGTTTGATGTTGGATTTAATTTGAACAGAGAATTCCGCTTCACTCTCCCTTCCCTTAAAAGTTAGGATTTGGTAGCCGGGCGCGGTGGCTCATACCTGTGATCCCAGCACTTTGGGAGGCTGAGACAGGAGAATCACGAGTTCAAAGCTAGTCTCAGCAACAGCGAGGTGCTAAGCAATTCAGTGAGACCCTGTCTCTACATAAAACACAAAATAGGGCTGGGGATGTGGGTCAGTGGTTGAGTGCCCCTGAGTTCAATCCCCAGTACCAAAACAAACAAACAAAATAGTTAGGATTTGCTAAAGTTAGGATTTGCTAATAATCACTATAGAGGTGCTGTCCAGTCCCTTCCAGATCTGCTGTTTCTAGATCTTCATATCAGATTGGCTCAACAAGGGAGCCAAGACCATCAAGGGCGCAGGAGGGTGCTTCCTCTCGGGCAACAGGATGAACTCATACAGAGGAGCAAATCCTGAGAGATTGCATGACGTGGTGAGGTAGGGCATGAAATGCAGAAGGGCTGCTGGGATTCAAAGAAAGGAGGCACGGCCTTTTTCTGAGATAGTGAAGGAAGACTTCTAGAAGGCGCTCAAAGGCAGTGTCACTTGTAAGATCATCGAAGAACAGAAGATAGTGGGGAAGTGCATTTCAGGCCTTGAGGGGCGAGCACTTGAAAAAGAGCTGCTCTGATCTTTGCTGTCCCTTGTCTCTGTGGTGCTCACTGATGTGTCCCCAGCATCTAGCACAGGGACTGCTGAGTCCCCGGTGAGTAGAACAGACAAATAAATTCTGAGGTTTCCCTGGATCTCTCTTGGTCTCTCAGAGATTGGGTGGCCTTGTCCCTTTTTAAGGGAAATTGTTAGGTCAGGGAACTCACCATCTTGTTGTAATGTTCCCTTTGTTCCTGATGTAGAGGGTCACAGGGATTAAGATTGGAGGACTAGGGCCCCAAGGCTGGAGTCTCTGGGAACCCCACCCTCTCCACAGGCAAGGAGTGGGCCTCTTGGGTTACAGATGTGCCCCAGCTGGGCCAAGGCCCACCCTCCTTTCCCAGCGTTTATTGCTGCACAGCCCTGCCCAAGGAGAGCTGCTGAATCAGCTTTCTCTAGCTGGAACCAGCTTCTGGAGCCATGCTGTCCTGTATCTCTCACACCATCCACCCCTTAGGTAAACAGCTGGCCTCCTCCCCATGCTGAGAAGTTGCAAGGGGCTCCATTAGCAGGATGCCTCTCACTCCAAAAAGGATCCTGGCAATGGGATCTGCTTTTCTTCCAGCCTGAGTAAGTGCCTTGCTGGGAGACTCCACTTCCTGCCTGAGAAGGTAGCTGCAGAGCTCCCTGCTGGGCGGAGTCTTCCTTCCTCACTGCCCACGCACCAGGCTTCCTCCTCTCGGAAGGCCCAGTTGGGGCCCTCCAGCAGACAGCCTCCTCGGCTCAGCCTTTCATGCGATTGTTTTATCTGTGGAACCTAACCCTGCACATTGGCCACTGACTGGGTGAAACAATCCACTGTGCTGTCTTCCTGGCCCCTGGGAAGGGGCGACACTTGCACTATGTGTTCAGCATGGTCCCACTGCCCACTGTCCTGCCATCTTGTGGACCAAGAGGGTGCATTGCACAGCGCTGCTGGCGCCACACAGAGGCAGCTTGGTTGGGTGTTTTTATTTGGTTTGTTGTGGAGTCAGAGCCAGGGGATTTGCTTTCTTTGAAAGGTGACCTGTGGGCAGAGAAACTGTCACTGGCAGCTGGTTAGCTGGACTTCCTTCTCCCATGGCCAGTGGGATGTAGGGATGACTGATGGGGAGGGCCAACACAGAGGCCCTGCTGGCTTAGCCGTGATGATAGGAATGGGTGACAGTGGCCAGGCTGGGCTCCTGAGAACTAGAGGTAGGGAGCAGGTCAGCTAGGATTTACGCTCTGGAGTGGACGGTTGACCCAGGAGTCTCAGCAGACAGGCTTGTCTTGGCCTGGGAGTGGGATGGGAAGTAGGGTGGGCTAGACGGAACCCGAGGTGCAGGGTGAGGAAAACCTGCCATTGGAAGAGGAGGTGGGCGAGAGGCTGCTGCAAAGTACTCCTCAGGAGGCCTGGGGGAGGAGAACTCAAATCTGCCCACTTATTTGCCAGGCTGTCACATGACCCTGCCTCCCAGGAGGCCCAGAACCCATTGAGGGAATTCAAACTGCCCTTTGATTAGGGACACAGGTTGTAACTGTCACTTGTCCAAGACACAGCTGACTTGCCTCCTCCAGGAAGCTTCCCCTGACTTCTTCCTTCAGCTCCCGCGGGCTCCTGTTCCTATGTCCTCTTCATTCTTTATCACTCTGGACTTTCCTTGTTTGTCTCTAGCACCAAATCAAAGGTTCACACACTTCAGTCGGGCACAGTGGTGCACGCCTGTAATCCCAGCACTTTGGGAGGCTGAGACAGGAGAATCTCAAGTTCAAAGCCAGCCTCAGCAACAGCGAGGCACTAAGCAACTCACTGAGACCCTGTCTCTACATAAAACACAAAATAGGACTGGGGATGTGGCTCAGTGGTCGAGTGCCCCTAAGTTCAATCCCTAGTACCAAAAAAAAAAAAAAAAAAATAGGTTCACACACTTCCAGGTGGGGCCCAGGAACTTGTTTTTTTAACCAACAAGCACTCATACAAATCAGGTGTGCACAGACGTCACATTGCATTTTGAAAGCCATCATGCTGTAGAGCAGCACTGTCCAACAGAAAGAACCACGTATGTAAGTTAAAAATTTCTAGTAGCTGCTTAAAAATAGAAAAAGGAAATAGGTGGAATGAATTATTTAAATAATTTTATTTATATCCTGATCTAAAATATCAACACGAAATCAGTACAAAAATGCTTCATGAGATATTTCACATTTTTTCCACGCTAGGCCTTGGAAATCCAGTATATATTTGACACATGTAGCGCATCTCATCTTGGACCAGTCATGTTCTAAATGCTCAGTGCCATGTGTGGCCAGGGGCTGACAGTAGAATTGTAGAGCTTTCCTACTAAGAGTGTGGTCCACAGACCAGCAGCTTCAACAGCACCTGCAAGCTGGGGAGGAACAAGGCTCGCGGCCCTGCCCAGGCCCACAGAACCAGTCTTCTCACTGCTGCTGGTGCTTTGCATATATGTGCTGCAGCTCTGGGGCCACAGGAGCTCCTTGATGCCAACGCTGAGATTTGACTTATTTCTAGCACCTAACAGTGGTCCTGGCCCCTATAAAGCATATATCAGTGTATGTCAGTGTTTGGGGAGGAAAGACATGATTCGTGAATGTCACCTGCCCCACCCACTCCTTTTAGCACCACCTTCTCAGTTAGTGACAATCTGAGTCTTAGGTAAGAGTCAGAGAAAATGTGTATAGCAGAGCTGGAGGGAAATTTAAGTTTCTCTACTTTACCTCCCTTAAGCTCTGGAAAGAGACAGCCACTTAGTCAAGGTTCCACAGCTGCTTGTGGTACAGCTGGTCACACAGTTTTGGGAGAGAAGTGGTTCATGTAAGGGTGGATCACTCCATACCTGGGCATGCTGTTGGGTCTACATTTCTCCTCAGATGTCTTTCCCTCCTCCTTAGAGACCTTATGAAGCCATTGCTTGGAGGCCTCAGGCCTGGCCCACGCATAATAGTTAACCCATCTATTTATTCTCAGTGGTCTGGAAAAGACTTAAGATACTTATAAATATGCATAGAATACAAGATAAAACAATTTTTTTTCCCAAAAATATGTTGGTATAAAGGAAGTATGCAGAGATCCATGGACAAGTTGTTCAATCTAATGTTGTATACAGTAGTGGAAAGTCGGAAACAACCTAAATATCCAACAATAGGGGAGTAGGTAAATAAACAATGGCCCATGCAAACATTGAAATTCCATGTCATGATTGAGAATGCTGATATGGAAATGTACATTGACATGGAAAAATTGTTCATTGTGTGATGTAAAAGCATTGATGTATTCATTTTACAAATTGCGTGCATGGAAGAATGCCTGGAAAGAATATATGTAGCTCCAAATATTAATGTTGCCTTTTCGGGGAGAGAGATTTTGAGTGATTCTCTTCCCTTTTTTGACCACCCGCTTCTCCTGTAATTTCTAGTTTTTTCCATCAGTGAACATGAATTTCTTATGTAATACAGAAATGAAATGTACAAAAATAGAATGTGAGCAAGGGAAACAGCAAAGAGAGAAAATTGGAGTTCTAGTCTGTAGAATTTGTTTGGAAATGTATTAATTAAGAAAAAAAAAACTAAGTACAAGTTTACAGTATTATAACCCAATGACTATATTTACATGTAGCAGGGAATTATTAAATGTTTGAGATTTGAAGTTACAACATGAAAAACTCATGAGCTAGCTTTTGCTAAATAGCCATCTGTCTTCAGGGAAGTGAAAGTTAATCCTGGTGCAGTCTCTGTCTTGTTTTGAATGAAATCCGCCAATTCCCCTATCCTCCCTTCATATGCATCTCACGTAAGGATTGTACAAGAGACAATACTAAAATCTTGTGTAGAGCTGGATACATAAATGGACAGATGGATAGAGGTGCATGCACATACAATCTAGCCTAGGACCTCTTTTCACCTGCCATGCTAACACCTTGAAGTGGTGTCCTAGCTGCCATCAGTGGGCTCCTAAATGGTCTTCTGCCTTCCACTCGCTGGCCTGTTCACGGCACGGTAGCTGGAGCTGTCTTTTGAAGGCGTGGATCAGCTCCTGTCTCTCTTCTGCACAGAGCCCTGCAGGACTTCCCCTTCCCTCAAGCCTTCACAGCCTTCAAGGCCTTCTGCATTCCGGCCCATCCTACCTCTCCAATCTCACTGCTTGTCCCTCTGCCCTGGCTCACGCCACACTGGCCACACTGGCCTTTTCAGGCTCTTTGCCTTTCCTGTTCCTCTTTCCTGAAACATCCTCCCCCTCCAGAGTGGCTTGCTTCTTCTGCTCCTGTGGGTCTCTGCTGAATTGCCTCTGGATTCATAAGGCCTCCTCATCACCCTGAATGAAATAACAACCTCGATTTTGCTCGAATGCCTTTTTTCATTGAATGTATCTCCCCTGATATGACATATTTCCTTTCCATTGTCTCTCTCCACTAGAATGTAAACTCCCTACAGGCAAGGACTTCGGCTTTTTTCTTTTTGCAGTACTAGGGATGCAACCCAGGTCCTATTTGTGCTTGGCCAGCACTCTGCCACCAAGCTACATCCCCTAGGCCCTAGCTTCTTTCTTCGGTGTCTAGTACTCTAAATAGGGGCTCAGTAAAGATTTGAAGGAATGGAAAAATGAATGGACTTTAGATGCCATGTGTCTGATCTTTCAAGGCTCAGCTGAGGAAGGTCCCCTGCCTTCCCCAGGGTCACACAGCTGGAGCAGCAAGCTAGATCCTGGCTTGAGATACTTTGCTGCATTTCCCGCCTGTGTCTTAGACGTGAGATCAACTGCACACACAGGAGCCCTGGCCTTGTCCATCTTGCCTCCTGTGTGTTTTTCCAGTTTACACAGAATTTCAGCCCAGAATAGCAAAAGAAAAAAACCAGTTTTCCTCCTGGAAACTCTTCCAGTAGGTCTTTCCCTAGAAAAACAGTAGCGATCTCAGGATGGGAGAGGATGAAGGAGAGGAAGGGGTCTTCCAGCAGTGGGGGCAATGAGATAGATTTGGTTTTGCAATTAAAATAACATCTGGGTCTTTTTCCGCAGAGCAGTTCTAGAAGGTGGGTGGTCTGTCTGAAGTACCAGGTGGGGCCTTCCTCCATCCTGGCCCGGGAGGGTTTGGGATGGCCGGTGACTGAAAGATTCACTCGCAGATGAAGAAACAAAGAACTGAGCCCAAAGAAGCATCTGGCAACCCCAGTCTGGCCTGAAGGCCTACTGATCCCTGGCCCAGCCTTGCTACTCTGAGTGTCTCTAGACACCTCCCCCTCCCTGAAATTGTTCAGAACCCCCCCTTTGATGCATGGAGAGCCCTGGCCTCATCCCTCCCATGCCCCATGTGGTTTGTTAATCATCTGTGAAATGAGGGATTTCAGGCATCACTCATCCATGTGAGCGCCGTGGGCAGTGGAGTGGGGTGGGAAAGGGGCGCTGAGGGCGGTCTAGTCTTCTGAATCCCATCTCTCTGTCTGCCTCCTTAGATGCAGCTTCTGGATAAATTTCCCATCGAAGGTGGCCAGAAGGACCCCAAGCAAAGGATCATACCCTTCCTCCCAGGTAAACTCAGGTGGTCCCCCAAAGGGCTGGGGGTGACTTTGAGAAGGGCATTCATGGGCCAAGAGGCCAGCTGCTAAGCCAGAAAAACCATGTGGGTTTGGCCTATAAATCTGCACATTAATCATTTCCAGGGGATCTAGAAGTCCCTGATTTTGAAGGCCACTGTCTTCCAAGTGGCTTCTTCAGCCATTCCAGTACTATGTCTGCTGGCCTCTGGCTTGTAGCCTTTGAGGAGTTTCTCAGGCCCTTGGAGTTTGGCTTCCTTTTCATAAAAGGCACTGAGAGACCAAGTTCTGGGAAAGGAAGAGGAACTGTAGGCAGAACTGTTCCTGTGCCTCCCATTGCAGTTGTAGGTAACCTCAAGCTGAGCACACTCCTCAGCACATTTCCTAACACCCCTGTAATCCGGCAGAGACAGGATTTGAACCCAACTCTGTCTGGCCATAAAGGCCAGAACATTAACCACAACACCAATTTGGACTGTTTCAGACAACTGATTATGTCATGTAATTTAGAGGAAAACGTCTCAAGTGTGCCTGGCCTGCTATTACTACGATGCCTTAGGTCTGCGCAGACTTGTAGTGTAATTACGGAGTGCTTTCCTATTGGTTATCTTGTACAGATCTTCCCACTGAGGTAATTATTATCATTTCCCTAAAGAGAGGAAGATTTAGGGGTTCAAAGGGGTTAACTAACTGCCTATAAAGGTGACAGAACTGAGGCGTGAACTCAGGTCCCTTGTCCCACACCCAGTCTCTGCACTGAAACCAGTGGATAATACTGCCTCCTGGCTCCCCTGGTCCTCTACCTGTCCCCAAGCCACTGGGCTTGGGTTTCCAGGGAAACTCTTCTCCCTTTGGGTTAATGCTGGTCCTGGACCCCCCTAAGCCAGCTACTAGGACAACCCTTAGCCCTAGACCACTCCCAGCCCAGTCTGTGTCTACTTGTTGACTTGAAAACAGACTTGGGAGCCACAGAGGGGCTCCTCTGTGAAGGGTGTTCCTTACACACCCCCATCCTCAAAAGTATCAAAAGGTAGGAGCATGTACTGCTGCTTGTCCTCAGAGACTGTGCTACAGCTGGAGAGAATTAGCTAGCAGGAATAACATTTAAACCCCATAGTTTTTGTGTTTTTTTTTTTTTGGTACTGGGGATTGAACTCAGGGGCACTCGACCACTGAGCCACATCCCCAGCCCTATTTTGTGTTTTATGTAGAGACAGGGTCTCACTGTGTTGCTTAGTGCCTTGCCATTGCTGAGGCTGGCTTTGAACTCGCGATTCTCCTGTCTCAGCCTCCCTAAGTGCTGGGATTACAAGCGTGAGCCACCGCGCCCGGCTATAACCCCATAGTTTTTGGAAGACCAGAAATGAGCATGTAGGGAGTCTCATCCCTAGCCTCCTTCCACAGAGGCAGAATATGGCTTCTCTGTTCCTGGCCTCCATGTTACTATAGGGTAACTTTCTTGCTTCATTTGGTTTTTTACTGAATCCCAAGGAAATTTGGAATAGCCAACATCTAGGTCCACAATGACTTTAGATGTTCCTCCAGCACAATCTGCATGCTCTGCTCTCCAGGAGAGCAGCTGGGATGCTGTGGACATAAGTGTCCTTGAGGTAATATAGGACAGCGTGGGTCCCTGTGGCAATGCAATGGTGAACCTGGCCTTGGGCTGCAAAGGCTGCCCTTTTGCTTGAGAATGAGCTGTTTCTTGCACTTCTTCCTTGGCCACGGCTCCAGGGGGACGAGCTCGTTGCTATCAGTCGCTCAGCTGTTCAGGAGGGGCAGGGCTGGCCTGGCCAGTCAAGGGGAGATCTTCATCTAAGGAACCCTCAAGATGGCACGACATAAGACCATCTCCAGAATCAGAGAATGCTATAATGCAGGATGTGACCCTCTATCATCATGCACTTGCAATTGAGTGTGAATGGACTGGAGCTCAGGGAACTCATTGTGAAGTCAGCAAAGGCCTGAAAGGGGTACCCGGATCTGACCTCTGGAGGATAGTGGGGTTGGAGTGTGGGGTGAAGGGCACAGTTTTGTACAGCTGCCACCCAGTCCTATGTCTCAGGGGTCGGGCTGCCTGTGTTCAGTCCTGGAACCCTGGCTCTGCCAGTTACTCGTTGTATTAACCTCTCTATGCTGCAGTTTCCTCATTTGAAAAATGGAGATGATAATAGTGTCTACTTTGTGAGGTTATTGTATAGGATGAAATGAATCAATGTATCTCAAGTGCTTAGAACTGTGGCTGATTCCAATAGGGGCCAAATGAATGCTGGCCCTTATTACCAATGCCTCACACACCTGGCATTCATGTGTAATCTTATTTGATCCTCCCAGTAAGGTTACTGCCCCCATTTTGCTGACTAGGAAATTGAGAGTAAAGGATTCTAGAAGACTTGCACAAAGCATGAAGCCAGGAGGCATAGCCAACACCAGAACTCTGAGGCCTGACATTGGGACTGGGGTTCCTTCCACATTAGCTGCCCCAGGGACAGTAATCCAACAGCTGCTGTGGGACTGAGGCTCTATCCAAAGTTCAGTGTGCTCTAAAGGACTGGAATGAGGATTAAAAGAATTTGTGTGAAGCACTTGGCATAGTCCCATAGTCAATGTTCAACAAATGGCAGCTGTTGGTAAAGTCACCCCACCTGCTGAGAAAAGTCAAGCATGGAACACCTCCAAGCCCCCAGATACATGTGACTGTGAATAGTGGGGGTATTGCCCAGGGAATGAGGTTGACCCAACCTCCCCAAAGGAAAAGTCTCCCTCGTCCTGGCTGGGCTTCCTCTAGGCCCTCCCACCTGGTGTTCTCCCTTGAACTCCTCTCCCTCGCGCTCATTCACTCTCCAGGACTTCAGAATGCCATTGCTGGCTATTTGGAACCCATCCCAGGGCTCCCAAACCCTGTCCTTGGCTTCTTCCTGCTCACCGGAAGCCACCTCACCCACTTCTTACTGCACTCGCTGCTCACTTTGGACATGAAGGGAAACGACTGAGGAAAAACCGCCCAACACCATCAGAACCAGGCTGGGAACGGAGAGGATTCCTGCCCCACCCACCCTCCAAATCAAAGGGGGTCCTCAGAGGAGAGGATATGAGAGAAGGTCAGTGATGAGCCCAAGACTGACAAAGATTCATCTGCAAGTGATTTGGGAGGGTGTGCACTCCCCTGTGAATTTCCCAGCAGGGAAGCAAGAAGGAAGACGTGAGGCAGACATGTAGGGTCAGCTAAGTCCAGACTCCTGATCCCGCTGGGGGCCAGGGTGAATGGCACCAGAGTTGACCCATCTGAAGGACATATTGGTCATTCCTTGTCTGCCCTGCAGGGTATGAAGTATAAGCAAGGTGGCTCCTGATGACTGAGGATATACCTCTGAAAAACAAGGCAGCTGTGTGACTTTAGCGGTGATGCTGGTGATCTTTCAGCAGCTGCTGTGTTACCTGACACTCTCCTGAGGCTCCGTTTCCACCTCTCTACCTCTGGGGATGATGTCTGAGGTCACCTGCTGATTCCCCAAGGCTCAACCCTGACAGCTGGGACCTCGTAGAACCCCAGCGAATGCAAACTCTCTTAGCACCCTGGAGAAGCTCAGTAGAGAGTCCTGGGGATAGCTCTGTCAGCCCTTTGCCTCAGCTGGAATTTCGGGGCAAGGAACATCCAAGCAGAGGAAAGAGAGCATGCATTATTTCTCAGAGGGCCTCAGTTTTGGCTCCAGAGGTGCTGGTATGTGAGGAGCATTTCTGCTTCCTGGGAGGGGTCTGGTGGTGTTTGGAGTCTCAGTCCAATTGCTTTGTTCTGAGCTACTGGGACACAGACATGATGGTGCCCATTAGCTCTTGAGTGTTGTGCTGTGACACTGGGGTAGGAGGTAGGGCTTAGGGGTCTGTGGACAGAGCCAACAAGGTGGTCCATGGGGGCCAGTACGGTTATTGACATTTTCATGTCAATCAGATCTGACCAAAACGTTGTAGGGTGACTTCTCTTAGAAGGACCCTCAGTTGTTTTCACCAGGGATAGAACTGCTTTCTGACCATGTGAAGACTGTACCCAAATTGCCAACCTCTGGGAGGCCTTCAGTGCCCATGGGAGGGCCAAGGAGAAGTTAGGGTGCCCACATGGGACAGGCAGTTCTCCAGCAAGGCTTGCTCGGGGAGAAAACTCATGTGGGTTTTGTGGTAGGAAGAGCAGCGACTCCAGGACCTGACCACCTTGGGAGTGGCGGTGGGTGCAGGAGGCAGAAGGAACCCCTCTGGGCCTGTGTCTCCAAACCCTTGTTATGTGACACCTGTCTCTCTGGCTAACCTCTGTGGCCTCCCTTTGAGACAAGGCCCTTGTCTAGGTCTTTTACACTTCTGTCATGGGCTAGACACATGGTAGGTGCTATTCCTGCTGGGTCTTTCCTTGGCCAGGGAGGAATTGCCACAGCCAGCCTCTACTCGGTTCTGCCTTTACCCTTCCCTCTGGCCTCCACACCTCCCATCTGTCATTACCATGATGTGCATCAGGAGTGCCCTTTGTGAGGCAAGGAAGTGGCCTGAACCTCATGTGGACTCAGGTGACCTGTAAGGGCTGTCTCATTGAGTAGTTGAGATCACTAGCACCAAGTAATGAATTGTGTGTGTGTGTGTGTGTGTGTGGTGGTGGTGGTGGTGGTGCTGGGAGGATTAAACCCAGGGCCCTATGCATGCGAGGCAAGTACTCTACCACCTGAGCTATATCCCCAGCCCATAATTGATTTTTTAAAAAACTTAGAGTATTGTTATTTTACTATGATTACAAATAAGGCTTTCAGAGCACTATGAACCTAACAAGATTGGGGCTATTTGGTTTCCTAAATCACATGCATTTTAAAACTTTTTTATTTTTTATTTTGAAATAATCATAGAAACCAAATGTTGCAAAAATGCTAGGCACACATTCCACCATACTATAGGGTAGGTAGCATTATTCCCATTTTAAAGAGGGATCAAGCTGGGCATGGTGGTGCACACCTGTAATCCTAGCATCTTAAAAGGAGGGGGCAGAAGGATTGAAAGTTTGAGGCCAACCTGGGCAACTTAGCAAAGTTGTTTCAAAATAAAAACTAAAAAGGATGAGGGGAAAAAAGGGCTGCAGATGTAACTCAGTGGTAGAGTGTCCCTGAGTTCAATCTCCAGTACCACAAAAAGGAAAAACAAGAAAGCAGGAGAGAGTGAGAGAAGTCAACTCACTTTCCACCACCACGTGATTCCTGCCAATGGTAACATCTTATATAACTATGGTATGTTATCAAAACCAGGAAATTGATATTGGCACAACTCAATTAACTAGACCACAGAGCTGAGTGATTGACTTTTATGTTAAGGAGGTGGAGTGTCTTTAAATAAGCATGCCATCTGGCCCTGAGGAAGAAGGTGGTGGCTTGAGGCTATGCCCCAAGAAGCTTTACTCTCAGATCATATTGCTTGGCTTTCCCACCTCCAACAAAAAAAGGTACAGGTAAAAAAATTTTTCAGACTATCACACAATTTTATTGGAAAAATTATGCCAAGAAAATATCATATCATTGTTTGTTTTGTTCACTCTGGGGATTAAATCCAGCTTTGCAAATGCTAAGCACCTCTGTACGCATAGAGCCCCACCCGCCAGACCCTATTTTTTGTTAATTCTGAGAATCAGCACAGCTACAGTTACAACTTACAGTTTGTGAAGTAAATGGTAAAACAAATGTTTTCATTTCTGAAGGTCATCTCTAATGAATCTTTTTCTTTTAATTTATTCTAATTAGGTATACATGACAGCAGAATGCATTTTGATTCATTGTACACAAATGGAGCACAACTTTTCATTTCTCTGATTGTACACAATACAGAGTTACACCATGTATGTGCAGTCATATATGTACCTAGGGCATTATTGTCCATCTCATTCAACCATTTTTCCTGCCCCCATGTCCCCTGTCCTCCCTACCCTCCCCTTTGACTAAAGTTCCTCCATTCTTCCCATGCCCCCTCCCCCATTATGGATCAGCATCCACTTATCAGAGAGAACATTCAGCCTTTGGTATTTTGGGATTGGCTTACTTCACTTAGCAGGATATTCTCCAACTCCATCCATTTACCTGCAAATGCCATAATTTCATTCTCTTTTAATGCTGAATAATATTCCATTGTGTATATATACCACAATTTCTTTATCCATTCATCTATTGAAGGGCTTTTAGGTTAGTTCCACGGTTTAGCTATTGTGAATTATACTGCTATAAATATTGAAGTGACTGTGTCACTGTAGTATGCTGTTTTTAAGTCCTTTGGGTATAGACTGAGGAGTGGGATAGCTGGGTCAAATGGTGGTTCCATTCCAAGTTTTCTAAGGAATCTCCATACTGCTTTCCAGATTGGTAGGTGTGGGTAAAATTTGTTTTACATGAGAACATATCCTGAATCCTTGTGTACAAATTCACCTCTTTGGGACAAGTCATATCATCTTGTAGGTGTCCTCAGTGGTATTCTATTTAAAAAGAGGAATGTGATAAATCCTGTTGCAAAGTAAAAAATCTTTTTTTATAAGTAATTCTTAGCCGGGCGCGGTGGCGCAAGCCTGTAATCTCAGCACTTAGGGAGGCTGAGACAGGTGAATCACGAGTTCAAAGCCAGCCTCAGCAACGGCGAGGCACTAAGCAAGGCAGTGAGACCCTGTCTATACATAAAACACAAAATAGGGCTGGGGATGTGGCTCAGTGGTTGAGTACCCCTGAGTTCAATCTCCAGTACCAAAAAAATAATAATAATAATAATTCTTTTTTTCCTCTGGTTTACATTCATTTTTAAAATTGGTATTTCTTCAGATTTTGCTGGAAACAGGGCAGACCTGGAGTTTAGAGATTGGACAGTCACCTTGACCCCAATCATTAGGTAAAGGAACAGCACTGTCAAACACCACTGTGAAAAGTGAGATTTTTGCCAATTTGCAGGCCAATTAAGTTAGCTTGCCATGATTTCATAGGTGCCACAGAAAACAAAAGACTCCTGGGGAGGAAACAAAAGACTTAATTCCAGCACAGTAACCTGCAGGAACATCCGCATGTGTGCATCAGTTCCCATTAGGTTTTACAGGCCTTTAGGTTTCATAGATGCAGCACAGTGGGCTCAGATCAATGCCTTTTCATAACGTGGGTTACATTATAAGCAAAGAACCCAGAGTTTAGGGATCCCCTATCTCTTATAATGGGCAGGAAGCAAACCTGCTGTTTGCTCCAGGGTAAGACCCTCCCTTTGTCTTCTAAGGTTGATATGCAAACACCTGTGAAAAGATAATGCAAAGGGAAAGGCCTTTCTTGCCTTGTTTACAAGAAGTCCAAGAATTCTCACAAGATATCAGGTGCTTTCTGGGACCTCCTGCCTTGGGGATGGGTGGGCAGAAATGAAATCCTTTTTTATATTGAGCCGAGCTTGTTGGGATCATCAGCCTCTGAGGACAGCCTACTGTTTACATGGAACTTTCTGCCTTGTTTTAAAAGACTATTGTGGAAAATTCATCTCCTGTTGCCCATCCTGGGATTGGAGTAGACTTCCTGTGTATCCCAAGTTTGCTGGCCCGAGAAGGCTCCCTGGGAGGAAATGGTCATTACTGAGTGAAGTAGAGTGTGTAGCTGCTGATGTAAAAAGCAAATAACTGCGACCAGGGACCAAGGGACTTCAGAAGTCAGTCAGTGGAGCAGAAAGAGCAGAACTTACTCTACAAATGTGATAAGAGTTCCCCTCCCTCACAAGGCATGTGTGCGTCTGTGCTGGCTACCAGGCCCCTGAAGCTCCTTGTCCTAATAGCCAAATCAGCTCCACCATAACTGCACATATTCCTGGGCGGATGAGTCATGGAGACGTGAGGTTGCTCAGGGAGAAAAGTGAACCTATAACCATGATCAAGGTAGGAACTGCCAGGCTGCAGTAGCCTGGTGGCCTTTCGCACTGTGAGGGGTGTATTTTTAGACAGCAGGCATGCTTGGTTCTTTTGTACCAGCTTACCAGTTTACTTTCTGGCTCCTTAACGAAGAGGCAGTTGGGAGCCAAGGTGCGGGAGGGCTCTGGGTGACTTGCAGACACATGCTCCTGGGCCTTCCTCCTCCCTGCCTTCTGAGCCCTGCGCAGCAGATCCCGTGTTTGTTTGGCACAGAAGGAAGCAGGGGGAAGGGATGGCTTTAGCCAGAGCTGGTGTGGTCCATAGTGTGGGGAGAGCTGCCCTTCTTGCTGGGCTTTAGGTGTTTCTGTGTGCCTCTACCGGGCACCAGCCTAGGAAAACACTCCCAGAAGAGCCTGGAAGCTGTTGGAGAGGCAGCGAGTCAGACACACTGGCATGCACTGTAGCCCCTGAAGGAGAGGGACTGGGAAGTTTCTGGGCCCCACTGGTAACCTGGTATGGCAGGAAAAGAAAGCTACATGATGGACAAGGAAAAAATAGGGTCTGCTGGTAATGCTGGGGTTTTAAAAATGTCAACAAGATTATAGGCCTGCACGGCTCCCCTCCAGCCTCCCCTGGAGGTTCTGGGCCCTTCTTGTGCTATAATTACAGCTCCCCCCACCAAATCATTCTCCCACTCTATAATCTGGGGCCGGCAACTCGCAGGCCCTGCTTCGGCATCCCGCTGTGAGCATCACGTGGAAGAGCTGTGTTCATTCATTCCTACAGCAGATATTTATTGAGTACCTACTGAGTGCCGGCCCAGCTGTAAGCACTGGTGATATGACTGAGGACAAGAGACCAGGTCACCATTCCCAGGAAGCTTTCATTCCACTGGGAAAGTCAGAAAACAAAGAAACGAGCAATTTCTAATAGCAATAAGTACCAGAAAGAAAAGAAAAAACAGGTCATGTAGCAGGTAAGGTAAATCAGAACATCTGAGATTCAGTGGCCCAGAAGGGCCTCTTTGCGACAGTGACATCTGAACTTGGTCAGGCAGGGGAAGATCACGGTCCCAAGGGTGCCAGGCTGAGGGGACAGCAAAGACATCAACCCCAGTGGGACCAAGAATGTGTGTGAACAACAGCAAGAGCAGGTGGGGTGAGGTGGGAGGGCTAGGTGACCACAGAGAGTTGAGCGGGCAGGAGTTAGAACCAGGAAGCTCCAAAGCCAGACCCCTGTGGCACAGCTATCCTTGAAAAGAGGGAGTGTCACATGCACACAGCTTCCAGCGTCCCTTGCCTCATCTGTCAAATGGATTAAGCATGGTTCAGGGAGATGTTCCAAGCAGTTAATGCATAGAAAGTGTGTGCACGCTGCAAAGAAGAGGGCTGGTGCTTCAAGGCCGCTTCTCTTGGCGACTTTACCACAGGATGAAAACACGGGCTCCCCTCCCCCTGGGCCCCCATGCTGATTCAGTTCTTGCAGCTGCTCCTGCGCCTGTGCTAACTTGAAGCAGCAGAGAGCTTGTTTCTTAGGAGTTGACAGCCCAGCCAGGCAAATGCCTGTAATCCCAGTGAGTCAGGAGGCTGAGGCAAGAGAATTACAAGTTCAAAGTCAGCCTCAGCAACTTAGTGAGGCCCTAAGCAACTTAGCGAGACCTTATCTCAAAATAAGAAAATAAAAAGGGCTGGAGATGTGGCTCAGTGATAAAATGCCCTTGGGTTCAATCCCCAATACAAAAAAAAAAGAGCTGACGTTACAGCTCACTGACCTCACAGCTCACTGACCTGGGCTGAAAGGTGGTTAGGCAGCCAAGCCCTGGACCCACATCATTGTCCCAACAGCCTGGTCCCCATGCTCACAGGCTCTGGCCCCAGAGCTGTCGGGTCTGGCTGGCAGTGAAGTTTTGCAGGAGGCAGCCACACAGGGGGCCTTCCTATTCTTGAAAGTAAATGTGGATCTGACCTCAAGCCCTTTTTTCATGTCATCTCTGCATTTCAGAACCACCTCATTATAGCTTGCTCTGTGTCTTCCTTGTCTAGAGATAGTTCTAGAAGGGAATCAACCTCCTGAACACCTGCCCCAAGTGCCCATTCCTGAATGGAGTGTTTCTGGGGCATCTTCCTCAAGATCTGAGCAAAAAGGTGTATCTTTCCCTGGTCTCAGTCAGCTAATGTCATACACCCTGCCAGAAATGCGCCCTGGCCCAGGACATCAGCGCGCTGGACTCCAGTGTAACTCCTGCTAATCTCTGTTGTACACAATTGAAGTCAAACTAGAGCAACCAGGATCACCTTTCTTGTTGGCTAAGTGACCAGAAAGTAATGGGAGTGATTTCAGGTCTCTATAATGCTCCTGACCTTCCCTTCCCACCCCTTCCCCTGGAAATAAATCGTTTCCTTACCCGATGTCCAATGTCCTTTTACAAGGTCAGGTCTCTTCACTCCATGCCCTGGTGTCCCTGGGAGTGGTGCTGTCAGCAAGTTTGCACTTACTGAGTGTAGATAGCTGACGGGACAGTACTAAGCTGACGGGTTTGGTAGAGACGAGAGAGCTAAAGGGCAGCTGAGGCCGGAGAAGGAAGAAGGAATGACGGGTGTAGCGGCACATGCCTGTAATCCCAGCCTCCTGGGAGGCTGAGGCAGGAGGATCACAAGTTCAAGGCCAACCAGGACAATTTAGGGAAACCTTGTCTCAAAATTTAAAAAAATTAGAAGTGCTTGGGATATAGCTCTATGGTAGAGCACTTGCCCATCCTGTGGGAGGCCCTGGGTTCAATTTTTAGTATAAATAAATAAATAAAAGGAGGAAGAAAGTTCTAGGCTTTATAGGGTCTGTGAGAAACCCAGGAAGCAGGGCTGGTGTGAGCCTGTAGGGTAGAACCTTATGAGTGCAAGCAGGGAACAGGGGGCTGGCGATCTCAGCAGGACCAGGCCATGCAGGTTCTCTGGCCACGGTAAGGGGTGAGGTTCCTCTCTGTGCAGTGAGATGGTTTGTACTAAGGGGCCACCTGATCAGATTTCTGTTTGGAAAGGATTCCTTAGGCTGGCCTATGTCAGACGGAAGGTGGCAAGACCAACTGGAGGCCAGGCTAGGCAGGTGGGAGATAAAGGTGGCTTGGCCTAGGCTGGCAGTAGCGTGAGGGAAGTAAACAGATCTGACATGTATCTTCGAGGAACTTGCATGGGGTTGGGCTGGTGGGTTGGAGGTGGAGGTGAGGGAGGGCTCAAGAATGACAATGTGGGCTGGGGATCTAGCTCAGTTGGCAGAGCGCTTGCCTCGCATGCACAAGGCACTGGGTTCAATCCTCAGCGCCACACACACACACACACACACACACACACAAAAGAATGATGACGTCCACAGACCTGTCAGGGGCAGTGCTGGCCAAGATGCAGAACTGACATGTCCTACAGCACACTCCGCTCCCAACTCCTACCCTATGGACTTCTTCCCCAGAGCAAAAGGAAATGGCTTCCTTCTTCTTCCCTGAGAAGCTAAAACCTTTACAGCACTGAAAGGTGCTCTGTGGTGGGCAGCCTCCCCCTGCAGGAGCCTCCTGGCTCTAGGCAATCTGGTTGCCGGATCCAGGTTTTGGTGGGGGCTGGGAAGGGCACTGGGAGTTGTGGTAGTGGAGGGAAACACTGAGATCCATTGAGAGGGAGCTCATCCCACACACACCATCTAGGGATGTGAAGAGCAGTGGTGACAAATCTCCACAGGGTCCCTAGCCAGACCCCCCACTGTTCTCCAAGGTCACCCTGACTGAACCCAGGCCCAAGGATACAGCTCTAGCCAGAGCTCTTCCCGGACAGGGCCTGAGCTGGCTCTCAGAGTCTCCCCAGCACGTAAGAGCTCATGCATCATTCATCCAGGGCTGCTGGGTGTCCAGCAGTCCATCCGTCTTGGGCCCAGAAAAACCTCCTCCCCCTCTACCTGCACAGTGTCCAGGACTAATGTCCACTAAAGAGGCCTGGGAATTCCAGTCTGCCAGACCTCCAGACCACAGGTGGGCTGAGGAGACTGGCATGGCCTGAAGATGGAGTCTGTTCACCCGAATGCACCTTCCCAAGGCAGAGGAGGAGGCAAATGGGGAGGGGGAGGGCGACTGGCAAGTCTGGCCTGGGTAGGGGGCTGCAGGCACCCCACAGGCCTCAGCAGCCAAGGGCAGGGGAGGAGGCCATGTGTGTTTTTCCCCAGGCCAATACAGCAGGGAGCAGATTTCATCTGAGTGAGAGTGAATTTGGAATGAGCTTGGGGAGACTTTCCAGAGTTGCATTGCCAAAGAGCTGGTGCAGCTCCTCGGCTTTGGGAGCCATTGGGGTGCACTGTGCTGGCTTTGGGCTCAGACAGATCTAGGCTTTCTCCTTGGTGGTCCTTGTCTGATTCAAACACTGCTTTTCTTGGGGTGGAAATAGGAAGTACTTTCTGATATTTCAGCACCAAAGGCAAGACATGTCTGGGTTCAAATCCTGACTTGACCTCTTCCGAACTGTGTGACCCTGGGCCAGTGTCTGCATCTCTCGGGGTCAGGGTCTCGGCATCTCTGTACCTCTATCATAAGCCTCATCTAGGAAACACTTCCCAGGGCAACAGAGAACATCAAATGAAATGTCACCTGTGACACACTCAGTGAGCACTAGCTACTTGATGGTGATTGTGGTTATTAATATTGGGTTCCACCAAAATGGTGAGCTGTCTCTGAGGGATAGTTGAAACGCAGCCTCCTGGAATCCTTTCCAGGAGCGAGGACTTTTTGCAGAAACAAGGACTCACAGATGTGGGTGTTTGAAGGTTTGCAGTTCAACATGTGTTCTGCAGGCTGGGTGGTGGTGCACACCTGCAATTCCAGCAACTCGGGAGGCCGAGATAGGAGGATTGCAAGTTTAAGGCCAGACTGGGCAATTTAGCGAGACCCTGTAGCAAAATAACCTGCATTCAATCCCCTAGTCGTCCCCCGTCCCTCACACTCCCCGCGAGGTCTGCAGGTCTGCAGCTCCAGCAACATCTGGGAGCTTGTTAGAAACGGAGTCTTGGCCCCCCACCAGACCTGCTGAGTCACAGTCTGCATCTTAACAAGAGCCCAGTCATTTGAGAAGCACTGTTTTAAGGTTCATCAGAGCCCTGCAGTAGGCTGTCTGCCCTGTCTTTAGGAAGTTCTCGGTGTTTGGTTTTGTTCAGTTCATTCCCATAATATAAACCAGTGAACCTGTGATGACAAATCCATTTCCACCTCGAAATAGAGGGGCACGAGGAGACGAAGCTTCATGCAATTGGCAAGTGTGGCGCCTTGGCTTCACATCTTTACACAGCTGCCTGGGGTCCTGTATCCTGTGGCATGAGGCCATAAGAACAGCACAACCCCGGATCCCCATCACTAGCCTAAGCAGGAGGATGCGCAGGTCCCAGCCACACACTTTGATCACATATGAGTCAGAACATTGTCTCTCTGTCCCTTCCCTTCCAAGACAGGGTGAAGTTTGGGGCCAAGGAGATTGCTGTTTTCATTTTAGAAGTGTCTTTTGGAGATGGGAGTGACTGGCCTCTGGTTTAGAAGATAGCATGTCATGCGAGTGTCTACAACCTATGCAGCCAGTTCTGCTGTACTGTTAGGAAAGAGGGCAAACATGTATGTTTAGTAAATAGTAGCCATCATCCTTTGGCAGAAATTTTCTCTGCCAAAGAGAAAATTTATTTATTTATTTATTTATTTATATTTTGGTACTGGTGATTGAACTCAGGGGCACTCAACCACTGGGCCACATCCCCAGCCCTATTTTGTGTTTTATGTAGAGACAGGGTCTCACTGAGTTGCTTAGCACCTCGCCCTTGCTGAGGCTGGCTTTGAACTTGCGATTCTCCTGTCTCAGCCTCCCTAAGTACTGAGATTACAGGCTTGCACCATCGCGCCCAGCTTTATTTTATTTATTTTTTGGTGAGAGAAACTTTTTAGTAATTGATGCTGACTTTTTTTTTTTTTTGAAGGAGACTTTAAAGGAAGACTCTTTGGCTTATTTAGATAAAATAATGATTACAGATCTGAGCTTTAGAATAAGGAAGTCACAGCACCAGGCACAGTGGTGCACTCCTGTAATCCCAGTAACTTGGAAAGCTGAGGCATGAGGATTGCAGGTTCAAGATTAGCCTCTGCAATTTAGTGAGCCTCTCAGCAACTTAGCAAGACCTTTTCTCAAAATAAAAAATAAAAAGGGCTGGGAATATATAATTCAGTGGTAAAGCACCCCTAGGTTCAATCCCCAGTACAGAAGGGAGGAAGGAAGGAAGGAAGGAAGGAATAAAGGAGTCATAGGAAAAGAGCTGAGACAAGGGAGTGACTGGTGGTGGCCAGGTCACACTTCTGGCCTCTTGCTTCTGTTCTGAAAGATGGATTTACAAGTTTAATAGTTGGCAGTTGATGAGGATGGCTTAAGTGAGACCTAGTGGCTGGCAGAGCTGTTCTTGCTTAATGGAAAGGCTTGTTCCTGCAGAGCGAGAATAGAACAGCTGTTCACAACAGGAGCCCAGAGGTCCAGGGGTAACTTTTGGTTGAATTGGCGGTAGGGGAGAAGTTGCAGTCTCCAGAGGAACTGCAGATGAAGCCTGGAAATTGAAACAGATTAAACGATTATAAATGAGAGAAAATTTCTGCCAAAGGATGATGGCTACTATTTACTAAACATACATGTTTGCCAGAGATTGTGCAAAGTAATTTATGTGCTTATATTATCTAATTTAATGACAACAAATCTGCTTGACAGATGAAGACTTACAGGCTAAAAAGGGCACATGACTCAGTAATAAGTGGAGCTGGCTTCAAACCCAGGTTCCTTCACTTTCAAACCCAAGCTGTTGACCACTGCTTTGTGTGCCCTGGAAGTCCCTAGAGTGGGACAGACCTGAGATGTACTGCTTGGAGACTAATCAGTTGAAGTTTGATATAAAATCATGGGTATGGTGGCTGTAACTAAGGTGTTTGTATTTCTTTAGTCCTTGTTTCAGGTTTTGTGCCATCTTTTAAAAATATATCAGTTAGAGTATGATCAATGTTATTTTTTAAATAGAGTCACATTCCTCCAGTAGATGTCTTGTCTAGTTTACAATATTTTCTGTTACCTTTCACTCAATCTACCTGACTCCCCCCACCACCACCTGGTGGCCAATGCTGGAATTGCAGGCATACTGCCCAGAAGGAAACACATCTGGCAGGCTAGCTTTGGAAACCCACACCTATAAAGTAGTCATACAGTGACAAACCTTGATTCAACAGGGACTAAAATCAAAGAAGAAAGAAACCTTACTTTTGATTTTCTGTGTGATACAAACCTGAAAGTTTCAATTTGGGACACCAACAGAACTATGTCCCATACTTGTACTTATTTATTCCTACAACTTGATGAGGGAGGATTTCTGGGCTGCTTTGCTGTCCCCTGTTCTTTTACTGTGTCCAAGAGCACTTCCTCCAATACTGAGATGGTATCCTGCACAGTGTAATAGGGTTCCATTTATTCATTTAGATGCCCCCATAGGGAGGACAGGTCATAGCCTGAGTTTCCCCATCTGTGAAATACAAGGTTTCGACTTGATACTGTCTGGGTTTTTTATAATGCCAGTATTTTGTGATCTAAAAGCTATTAAGAATAAAGGATCATCATTGCCCAGTGATGGAATATTATGCAAAAGGGAAAATATTTCAGGGGAGCAGTGATCTTCTGAGCCTGCCTCAAATCCCACCATACTGGCAAAATGTGGCTGCCTCTGTATAAGGAATGCATTGTGCCCTTCCCCACCTCCCTTTCCCCACCCCCCATTTCCTTTGGAAGGCGTAGAAAGCCCCCTTGTCTTGAAAATTTCCCCGTGAAGGGCTCCTGCTGAAAGAGTGCACACATAGCCAAGACTTTGACCTTCACCTTTGCCCTTCACTTACTTAGTGAAAAAGAGTTCTTATCCTCCTCTAATTTTTGGGATGGGGGAAGCAGTTAGGGTTAGAAGGAATTCAATGAAAATATAAATAGAAACTTGGTCTATAAATAATAGTGCCCCAAAATATCTGGAGGCATGAATCGTGGCAGGGCACCAGGCAGTCACAAATCAGGAAGGCCTGGACATGAGTGAGCATTATTCAGTTGCTTTGGTGTCTCTTGGGATGCTTCTAACTTGCCAGTGCGGCCTGGAAAGCTGCTCTGTGTTTCTGGGCTCTAGCAGCACGCTCCTAATCTGCTGTCCTTGCGCCCTTCTCTTGCTAAGCCTCTTGGTGAGCTAGGTAACACTGCCTGCACTCAGACCTGGCATTCTATCGAGCAGTGTGTGACTTGGGGACATCCACAAGCTATCTGAGTTGCAATTTCTTCATCTGTGGTCATGGGGTTTTTTAAAAGTTAGAATTTGTAAAGAGTGGGAGACATGCCTTATTTCATCTTGGTTAAGAGTGAGGAGTCTAGGACCTGATGGCCCAGGTTCAAATCTCCGTACTGCCCCTTACTAGCTGTCTGTTGGAGGATAAGTTACTTAGCCTCTCTTAGTCTTATTAAATGCCATTGGAGGGCTGGGGAACTATGATAATCTTACAACATTGCCTGGCACATAGTAAGGCTATATAAATGTTTATTAAATAAAGAAACATATCTATGTATCCCCTGTGCCTAGGATATTACCTGGCACATCTCAGCCGTTCAACCAATGGGTAGCAAGCATGACTGAATGGGTACCAGACCTGCCTGTCTTGCAGTCTGCAAAGGTAGTTCAATTGATTGTGCATGGATTCTTCCTAAGCCATAAATGCTATACAAATGAAAGTGGGATTATTCTTACCTACCAGGGTGACGATTTGGCAGGCATTGAAGTAGACTCTCTCATTATCCTCGTTCCTCATGTCTGCCTTGCAGACACTGCATTTTCTTGGCCTGGGAGAAAGGCTGGAACTGAGATGGCTTGGGGGGTAGGACAAGTACCTTCTGGAGCTTTGCTCCACAGCAGCACCCACCTCTCTCCTTCTTAGTAGTAGGCCCACATGGGTAGTGCTGACAAAGTTGTTCCCAGGCAAATATTTAAAAAATAAATAAGAGAAACAAAGAAAAGAAAGTCCTTACCTCTCAGACAAGTAATGTGGGTGAGCAAGATAGAAGGAGCACCAAGCCAGGAGTCAGCAGTGGATTCCAGGGCCAGGCTGCCTCAGTTCTCTAGGGTCATCCCAGGCGGCACCCTGAGCCTCTCCAGATCTCAAGCAAGGTTTAGATAAGCGCAGTAATTCTTGGCCTCAAAGTATGTGAGAATTCGTCGTGGGCTTGTTGAAAACGCAGACTCTTACCCTGCCAGTGTCTCCGTCTATTCTAATTTAGGGGATCTGGGCAAATCTAAGGATCTGTATTTGCAGCCACTACTCTAAAATATCTCTGATTCAGGCCACCCAGGGATCCCCACCTTCCCCTGAGCAGTGCTAGGCCCTGTATTTTAGTTACCTGTATAAAATTACCCTCTTGAATTTAGTAGCTTAAAACAATAACACTGTTATTTCTCATGGTTTCTATGGACTGGGAACTCAGGTACTACCTAACCTGAGGGGTTTGACTCTGAATCTCTTATGAGAGGTAGTCCAGCTGTTGCCTTAACTAGAGTCGGAGGCTCTCTTGCAAGATGGTTCACTGTGTAGCTGGTAGGTTGATGCTGTCAGCAAAAGCCTCCGTTCCTTGACACGTGGGCCTCTCCTTAGGGCTGCTTGAGTGTCCTTACAACATGGTTCAGCTTCCCTCAATGTCTTTAATAACCAAGTCTTGGAAGTCATGCTGTCATTCCCATGGTATCTGATTGGTTACACAGGTGAGCCTTTTCAGTCTAGGAGGGAAATTGTCACCATGGGCCATCTTGGACACCACCTCCATAAGTTCCTTGGTTCTCTAATAATGCCAGTAGGTGGAAACTCTTATCATTCAGTTTGGATTGGGGTAGAATTTGGAGGTAAGAAAGATAGCCAAGTTGGAGACCCTAGACAACATGACCTATAAGTACAGAAGCTTCAATGTCCACCCCAGAACTGGGCTGCCAGCCCAAATGGCCTTCTGAGTTTAGCCTGACCACTAACTTGCTATGTTAAGTGGGGCAAGGCATGGCCTTCTCTGAGCTCAGCTTTGACCTCAAGAATAAAGGCCTGAGCTGGACGCAGTGGCTCATGCCTATAATCCCAGCACTTAGGGAGGCTGAGACAGAATCGCAAGATCAAAGCCAGCCTCAGCAATGGTGAGGTACTAAGCAACTCAGTGAGACCCTGTCTCTACATAAAACACAAAATAGGGCTGGGGATGTGGCTCAATGGTCGAGTACCCCTGAGTTCAATCCCCAGTACCAAAAAAAAAAAAAAGAAAAAGAAAAAAAAGAATAAAAACTGGAAGTGATTGCCTGTGGGGTCTCATGGTTTTCACCCTCCACCATCCACCTGGGCTGTGTAGACACTGGTGAGACCACAGGCTGATTTGTGTTGTGTGAACCCAGCCAGTGACCAGGTGGGAGCTGCTCCCCCAGCTCCTGACCCCCAAGCTTAAGACATGAGAAAGAAGGACATAGGCCAGGTCTGAGGATGCTTGTGTCCTTTTAGATAGAAATTGTGGTCCAGGAGTTTGGGGGTTTCTGAATATGCAACTTTAGTGGCTTCACATTGCTTTGTGTGGCTCCTGTGGTCAAATCCTGTCACCCACTCAGTCTCTTCTTGCACCACGCATGACCCACACCCAATAACACTCTTCTTGCACCACGCATGACCCACCCCCCAATATGCACCCTACTCTCCAACCATACCAAACATCTTCTCACATGCACTTGGTCTCTGACCTTTGCTAAGGCTCCTCCCCTGCCTGGAATATTCTTCCCATATCTCTTTGGCTCTCTCGTGCCATTTCTTCAAGCCTGTCACCTTCCTGTGTGTCCCCATCATAACTGATGCATTGCAGCACAGTGCCCACACACCATGTGTCCTCTGGGACAGCAGGGACTGTGTAGATATTGGTCACCATCACATCCAGCCTCAGTGTAGTACCTGGTGTTTGAGAGGGACAGAATAAATGATGCCTGCTGACCCTACTCATAGGGTCCAGGTGAGGTTGAGATGTGCCTCCTGAGGGTGGACCAAGGGTATACACAGCCCTTGGAACAGGGAAAAGAAGGAGCATAGCAAAAGAATTTAAAATGATGCACCTTTAGTCTGCATAAAAAAAGACACCATGGCCCTTCAAATCCCAGCTCTACCACTTTCCAGCTGTGTGACCTTGAGCAGGTCACTCAGCTTTCCTGACCTTCAGTTTACCTATCTGTAAAGTGGAAATAGCGGCAGTACCCCATAGCTAGATGGAAGGTTACTATAAAGATCAAATACCATGATAAATATGAAGTTTATGCGCAGCGCTGATTGCAAGATCAAGTGCTCAGCGCATGTTCCTGCTTTCTTAATATTATCACATCCTTGTGGGGGTGGGGGATGGAACCACAGAAAGTGTTGGTGGGAGGTTGCTGAATAGGGTCGTCTGTCTGGGCTCGATTCTGTCCACAGGGCCAAGGCTCAAGGAAAGCAGTCTTGGAAGACAGAATCCATCTCAAGCAAGCCAGACAAACCCCTCTGCTGGCATGGCCGGCCTGTGGCTATAGGGCCTTTTTCCAGGGAGCCTCTGCATGCTGGCGATTTTCCTCTGCTTTCGAGCATCTAAGTGAACAAGCGCCTTTCTGGACATCACTGAGCCTGGAGTATGGTCTGCTTGCCGCATGGCCTCTCGTCCAGAGGCTGGGCCTTTCTGTTGCACCCTCTGAGCCCTGGAAGCCCCGTACTCAGGCCCAGCCCTGCCCTCCCCACCGTGGGCCATGCCACAGAGAGAGGCTGCCAGGGAGCTCTGCCCAGCATCCCACCGTCCCCTTTCCTGAGCAGCTCCCCTGCAGGGAGGAGGTGAGGCTGCCAGGCTGAATGGGCCCTTTATTCCTGGGCTCCCACAGGGAGGGCACTGAGCCTCTACCACCACACCCGCTACACCCACGCCCGTATGGAACAGGGACAGCTTGGCCCTGGTGCTGGCCTCGCAGCTAACCACGCTCTCTGGCCCCACTCTGTCTGGGTCCGGGAGGGCGAGTCCACCCCTCACCACAGCCCCAGCCCAGCTCCGAAGCAGCAGCCCCGTGTGTGGAGGGTGTGGAAGTGAGCCACATTTGCTGGTACCCTCAGGTTGTGTGTGTGCACACATGTATGCATGAGATGGCCCAGAGGGAGATGGTGTGGACACGCGCTCATTGGCCTGTTCAGCATGTCAGTTGCTCACTGTGCACATGGCCCTGTACTGGGCCCTGATCTTTCTTTCCCTCAACAAGGGAAAGAAAGAAATACCCTCAGTAAGGGTATTTAGTGAGCGCCACTGTCTGCATGAGCTTGTGCTCTGTACTGAGGGAATCACAGGAAGAGTGCTGATGTGTGAGACCATCACAAATGGTGGCAACTCTGAGAAGGATGCTATCCAGGCCTGGGGAACAGAGGGAGAGGCCTCTTGTGTTCCAAGTGGCCTGCCAAGGCCTCCCCAATGAGGTGACATTTATAATGCCATCTGAATGCTGGAAGGCATTAGCATGCAAAGGGCAGTGGCCCAGGGTTCCGGGAAAGGGCAGTGTGCACACAGGCCTGAGGTGGGGCAGTGGGGGTGCGGCATGGACGCACCGGGGGTGGAGTGATGGGAGATGAGCTAGGAGGGGCGGCGTGAGCCCTGCCTGCACAGCCTCACAGGCCTCGCAGTTGAGGTTTTACCTCAGTGCCCCATGCAGTGGCTGAAAGCTTTAGGCCAAAGTTTCGTTTGAAGAATCTTATTCTGGCTGCTGGGTGGAGCATGGATTGGGAGTGAGGCCAGAGAAGGGATCAAGATTCAAGACTGACAGAAGGTCACCGAAGGACTCACAGGCTATTGACCTGATATCCAGTGACTTGACCCCACATTTCTCTGTATCGACAGTCCTGTGTGCCTGCACTGTTTCTAAGCCATAGTCCAGCCCTGAAATCCCTTGGGAGTGAGAGAAGATTGATGCTCAGGACGGACATGTGCCAGGGACACCGTGGTGTCCGGCCTGTGCCTATCAGCCCCACACTCCACAGTGGCCCTGCTGCCTCCGCTGCATGGCCCTCCATTTCAGTCGTATTGAACCTTCCCACTGGATCGAGAATAGAGAAGCTCCGTGGGATGGAGACGGTGGAATTGGTCCAGAACTGGTCAGCCCTTGCTGAGGGAAAGGAAGGGTTGCTCCCTGCAGCCTGGCTCTGAGTGCTGAGTATGGGAACTCCAGGCCAGGATTCAGGGGCTCGTTTTCCCCTCCTAGATGTGCTGGTGTTTGCTGTCAAGCCCACAGTGGTGGCAGGAAAGTTACGGGTTCCATCTGTGGGGAATCCCAGGGGATTTTTGCCATTTCTCTTTCCTTGAGTGTGTGTGTGGCGGGGGAGAGCGGGAGAGGGGACACTCACCTGTGTGAGTCATCCAGGGCAGGGCGTGAAATGAGTCACTGTTCTCCTCGTTATGTTCTCTGCTGTTTGAACTGGGTCCGTGGAGAAGCATCCCTCAGAGAAGCAAAGTGAGCTGGCGAGGGAGACCCCGTGCATTGATGGGAGAAGAAGGATCAGGACAGGCTGCTGTGGGGGGGGTGCTCTGGCCTCAGGAGGGCGAGCCAGGTGGACAGACTGGGTGCCTGGGAAATGCTTACAGTACTGGGGTTCCACATGCCAGCAGAGAGACAGGCAGAGCCAGGTTGCTCCCACACCTTCCCAGGTGGCATATGAGATTCCACCTCACCTACTTGACCTGGAATTGTTAACTAGGAGACCCCATGTGTTCAGTGTTTATCATGGACTGGGCTGTGTGGTAAATGTGTTTATATACTAGTTCATTGATTGCTGACAATAATCCTTTAGGCATATGGTTAGGCATGTGGTCCCCATTTTGCAGCTTGATGAAACTGAGGTTCAAGTAGGTTTTAACTTGTCCCATCTCATACAATAGTAAGAGGCAGAGTACTCATTAGGATTCTAGTAATAAGAAATAGACCCGGGCTGGGATTGTAGCTCAGTGGTAGAGCGCTTGCCTCGCATGCGTGGGGCCCTGGGTTCGATCCTCAGCACCACATACAAAGTAATAAAATAAAGACATTCTGTCCATCTACAACTAAAAAAATATATATATAAAAAAAATAGACCCAACTCACTGTGCCTTTAAAAGAAAGGAAGGATGTTATTTGTTTACATAACTAAAAATCAGGAGTAATGGCATCAGGCATAGCTGGATCTAGGTGGCCAAATATTGTATCTCTCAAGTTCTCAGCTTACTTTTTTTTCTGTTGACTTTATTCTCGGGTGGATGTCCCCCAGCTGGTGACAGAGATATTCCCTAGAAGCCTGGAGCTTACAGTTTATGGGTGAGTAGCTGCTGTAGAAAGGGAGCAAAGGGTGGTAAGCAAAACTCATGGATGCCTTCCACTTCAAGCCAGAGGCGAGGTCTTGATGTGATTCTAGAAGGCAGGGAATCATGGGTCAGAACTCAGCATGGAGTCAGGACCTGGGGCTGCTGACTTTTCCCATCAGAATCACCTCCTTCCAGAACCTGCGGCTGCTTCCAGCATTAGCATCCAGGCCTCAACCCAGTGCAAGTGAAGGGCCATCCAGGCCAGGCACTGCGGGGGAGAAGCAGGATTAGGTGCGGGGCCCCAGCCAGGCATGAGGCTGGGGCGGGGGGGTGCCAGCTCAGCTGCACCAGGGCTGAAAGGAGCCTGGCAGGGAGCACAGGTCCTGCGGTGCCCACTGCAGCAGGTCAGAGGTGGCATATGAGATTCAAGGGCAACATCAACAAGACAAGCATGGTCCTGCCCACCCACCACTCAGACCCTAGCCAGGCAGGGCTAACCCTGGCGAAGGAAGACTGGGCGACCACACAACCAGGAAACAGCAGGACCAGCTTGCAGGAAGACCGGGAAGGCCCCAAAGGCTCACTCTACCCTCTGCATTCTTCTCCTGCTTCCCATTATGCACCTCTTTTGAGGCCTCTGTGCTGTGTTCTCTTCCCTAGTTAGACCCGTTGGTCCAGTGAGAAACTGATGCTTATTCATACTCAGGTGTGAATGTTTGCTGGAGGCTCATGGTGCCATTCTCCATGGAGAGGTTTATATATTGTAACCAGAATCTTAAATCAAAGAAATTAAATTTTATTTCTGTAATCTCAGGTATCAAAAATGTAGGCTGTGGGCCTGGGATTGTAGCTCAGTGGTAGAGCGCTTGCCTTGCATGCGTGAGGCACTGGGTTCGATTCTCAGCACCACATAAAAAAATAAATAAATAAAGATATTTGTGTCTATCTACAACAAAAAAAAATTAAAAAAAAAAAAAAAAACGTAGGCTGTGGGTTGTATGTGTGTTTTTTACAGTAGGCCCCACAGCAAACCCTCCTTTGGGCTGCTTGCTTTAAACCATCACAAGTCCCAGGATGAAGGCTGGGGTTGTGGCTCAGTGGTAAAGCACTTGCCTAGCACATATGAGGCACTGGGTTCGATCCTCAGCACCACATTAAAATAAATAAATAAAATAAACTCATTGCATCCATCTACAACTAAAAAAATATATTTAAAAAAAAGCCCTAGAATAATTCTCAATTGTACCAACTTGGGTTCCTCGTGGAGTTGGGGGTTAGTAACAGCCTCTCTGAAATCAAACAGAAGGAAAGGCTTGTTTGTTTTGTTTTTCACAGTGAAGAAGGAACCATTAGATTGCAAGAATTGCAAGAACCAATAGATTGCAAGAACCAGATTCTTGCAATCCATTCTCTTTGCCTTCCTCTGCCCAAGTCTGCTATCTCAGAGCTCCGCTCCAGCAGTCGCTCAGCAAACATGCTGTCAGCAGAAGCACCTGCTTAGGTAAACTGGACACAAGTTCATGGCTGGCCTGGCCCACTTCCCAGGTCTTCAGACTGCAGAGTGGGGTGCAGGATACTTGACTACCCCCACCCCAAGCATTGCCTGTGCTCTGTCACTCCACAAGCATGTCGTCTTTTGGGAGAGGGTCCCTCTATGACCCTCACATCTTTACTTTGTCTGGGAAATCTGTCTTCTATCTCTTCAGTGCCACATCGGCCAGCAAAGCCAGAGACGGGCAGCCCTGTCCCTTTCACTCAGCACTCAGACCCTCCCAGCTTGCCTCACCCTTCTTGGGCCCCGGAAAGCCTGGTGCACTGTGTCTCTGACCCAGAAACTCCTCTGTCCCCTTGAAGACATCAGCCAGCTCCTGTGTTCATTACACCCAGCACTAGGCCAGGTATCACCACGGGCACAAGGAGGGGAGAAGATTGTCCCCGTCCTCGGGCAATGGCAGTCAGCTAGGGATAGAGACTGGCAGGCAACCAGGCAGCTCTGTGTTCTCTCCCATAACCTTCTGCATTGGGTCAAATGGTGGCCCCAAAGAAATGTGTCCAAGTCCTGACCCCTGGAATAGGACCTTCTTTGGTGAAAGGGTCTTTGCAGATGTGATTAAGTCCAGGTTCTCAAGGTGAGATCATCCTAGATTTTGGATCACAGTGACAGGTATCAAAATAAGAGTGATGTGCCATAAGTCAAGGAATGCTGGAGCCACCAAAAAGCTGAAGGGGCCAGGAGAGATTTTTCTCTGCAGCCTTCAGAGCAACCTTGGCCCTGCTGACCTAGACTTCAGATCTCAGGCCTCCAGAACTGGGAGAGAATAAATCCCTGTTGTTTTAAGGCGCTAAGTTTGTGACAGTTTGTTACAACAGCCCGAGAAGACGTGTACACCCTCCCCTTTCTTTTGTGTCCTCAGACCCCCTGAGAAGGGCAGGAGTGCCGTCTTTGAGGAGCAAATGCAGCTCTGGGCCTCTGGGCCTTTCTGTGGTCTCCTCTGATTCTTCAGTGAGTCCCCTTTCACCCTCAGGTTCCCAGGGCTGCACTGAGGAAAGAGGATTGGAAATGTCTCTACCCATGGAGGCGATTGGGAGAGCTAGCCCTCCCCAAGCCTGAAGACTGCTGACACTGTGGCTATAAATCAGGGGGACCTCTTAGTTAGGGAGAGGGAGCCCTAAGGAGGGATATTCCTGACATTCTCCAGGATAGCAAGGGAGAGAGGACGAAGTGGGTGATTGCTGAGGGACCGGGAGGTTGGCAAAGGGGAGGCAGGCATTCAGGGAAGCTTCACGGAGCAGGCGGCATGGAACCTGTGCCTTAACCCAGGATGGGAAGGCTTCCCAGGGCACTTAGAATAGAACCACTCCCTTTTCTGTGGCTGGCAGGCACCTATCTAATCTCTTTTCTGTCTTCCAACATGTCCAGTTCTTTCTGCCTCAGAGACTTTGCTGTTGTGACTTCCTCTGGCTGAGTCCTCTTGCCCCAGGACTTTGCATAAATGGTTCCTTTGCCTTAAAATTTCTACTAACCCAGGCATGGTGGTGCTCACCTGTAATCCTAACTACTCAGAAGGCTGAGGCAGGAGGATTGTAAGTTCAAGGCCAGCCTGGGCCACTTGGCAAAACCTTGTCTTAAAATAAAAAAATATATAAAGGGCTGGAGATGTAGTCCAAGGGTAGAGCACCCCTGGGTTCAATCCCCAGTACCAAAATCAATTTACATTGAACATCTCAGAGACTTCCCTGACCAATCTGAATTCTCCTCCAGACACCCATTTTTATTCCTGTCGTGGAGGCTGGGGGGAGACCCATACATGTAACCAAACTACTCACTAGATATGAAAAATACATATTGCACCTCCTCCCCAAACAGCATGTAAGATCCTTGAGAGCAAGGCCTCTTCCTTCTGTCTGTCCTGTTCACTGCAGTGCTCAGAGCAAGCCTGGCACAGCAGGCCCCACCAAGACAGCGCTGGGTAGGTGGATGGATGGATGGATGTCTTTGAATAATGATTCCAGATGGTTAAAAAGTAAAAGAGACAAGGGAGTTAAACATGCTGGCATAGACAGGTATGTCTCCTTCCTTCCTCCCTCTTTCCCGACCTTCCTTCCCTTTTTTCCTCTCTTCCTTTTTTTTCTTGAGATAGGGTCTTGCTATGTTGCCCAGCCTGGACTAGAATATCTGGGCTCAAGCCGCCCTCCTGCCTCAGCAGCTGGGACTATAGGTGTGCACCACCATGCCTGGCCGATGCTGTGTATCTTGGTGAGGAGAGGCTGCCAGGAATAGATCAGCCTGTTCAGACCACAAGGGGTTCTGAGGCTAGCCCTCTGTCATCATCCCTGTGGCCAGTGTGCCCCATGGCCCCTGCACACCTGGGTACGAGCCTGTTTGTAGAACATGCACCTAGTCCATGGAGGTGGCTTCAGAACTCTTCATGGCTGGAGTGAGCCTGCCTGCACTGTGTTTCTGCTCCTTCCAGGGCCTTGGCCCCCAGGCTGTCATGGAGGGCCATACATTTCGCTTTGTACGCGGAGGCTGCGGTTGGCCTAGTGGGTTAACTGCTCTCCTCTTGTCTCACACACTGGGTGAAACCCAGAGTCCTCACCATGGCTCGTAAGACCTTATATGGCCTGAGCCCATGGAACCCTCTGGATTCATTACCAGCGCTCTCCCGCTCACTCTCCAAGCTTGAAAATCCCAAGGTGAAACCCCAACTCAGCCACCTCCTCTGAGCTGCCATCTCCTCCTAGTACAAAATGGACCTAGTAAAAGTACCAGACACCTTCACACAGCCCACAGGAGGCCAGGCAGGACTTGGACACAGGACCCTTGCCCAAGGCCGCCTGCATCGTCCAGGCCTAACCCTGCGTGGCAGGAATGCCTGCATGCTGCTGGGCTCCACTTTCTTTCTCTGCTTTCAGGAGCGAGTTAAGTCTATTTAAGGCTGAGCGGGTCTGTTTCAGGCCACGTGTGATCTGCCTTATGATTCTTATCAGATTTCTGGGGCAGCATCCGCAGGGCTTTGAAGACTCTGGTAGGAGCAGAGCGCCGCCATAAAGGGGCTGAATTACATTTACAAGAGGCCTTTACTGCCCTGTGGTCTCGGTTTCCTTAATGGGGATTTTCCTCCACCCCCTTTTTCTCTCTCCCTTTTAATACGGTCACCGGTTCGGCTTTCAGAGTGTGGTTTGGATTCCTCACAGAGAAGCCAAGACCGTGGAATCCCTTCCAGGCCCTCCCTCCCTCATCCCCCACTGGCTGACTGTGCCAAAGCCCCAAGAGAAGAAAGTGTTGCTCCTGTCAGGGTTTCGGCAGCAAAGAGGGCAGTCCTGTTGGGACCTGAAACACACATAGAGAAGTGGCTTGTGCAGAAATTCTCCTCTGACCTAACACCCAAGCAGCAGACCATGAGCTTGTTGAGGGAACTGGACATCCTGGTGGCATGGTGGCCTCACTTGCATGAGTGGATGCGAGGGGCAAGTGGGGTCCCATGCTCCAGGGCCAGCACTGTGAGGATCAGGGGAGCCTCCTGCCTCCTGCCCACCTTGCCCATCCCTCTCTTCTAGAGGCCTGAGTATTCCTTCACTGTTTTTTGGTTTTGGTTTTGGTTTTACGAGATCTGTCTCTGCCGTTAGATAAAGAGAAACAGCTACTTCTCCAGGATACAAGGCCTAGCTGGGGTGCGATCAGCTTTGGGGTCTGAGAGGGGGACTCAGTTTGTCTCCCCGCCTCCCTCCTTCCCTTTTTGTCTTTGGATGGGATGAGAAAGGGCAGGGGTGCCGTTTTCAGAGAATGAGGCTTCCTCCCCTATGGTGTCCTCCAGTCCTCAGACGATCCTTCAAGGTCCTGCTATATATCCCTTAACAACTGGTGTCAACTGGGTCTGGGCCACCTCTAGCTCCCGATGGACAGCTGACTCAGGTGGAAGGTTCAGTCCTGGCTGCCTGTCATTTGGTCAGTCCAGAGAGCAGGTCTGCTCATGCCACATGCTTGGTTTCAGGGTCCCCATAGCTGCATACACAGGCTCTACGGCATGCCAGCAGTAAGGCAACCGCCAACCAAAAAAGGGCAGGAGGAATATCACATCTGTGACATCTTCCCCTGGGAGAAGCAGCCATCTCCAGTGTCTTGAGACATCACCTTTTATCTCCTTTCCAAAAAAGCATGTGGCAGAGTGCTTTGTCTTGGTGACATGGTGCCATCTATAAAGATAACCTGTGCACTGACTCTAGAGAGCACAGGAAGGAGAGCTTGGGGAAAAGACCCAAAGAGGAAGTCAGCCAGTGTGTGCTTACTGAGCATCTGCTATATGCCAAGGCCCTTGCTAGGTGGAACATGTGGGGCAGACAGAGCCTGAGCTGGAGGCTAGGCTTGGAATGGAAAACCAAAGGCTTCAAGCAGGAAGCAAGTCACACGCACTGTGACATGCTTACATGTTCCGCTGTCTGGCCTAGGCAAGGCTTGTTACCAGTACTGTGGAAATCGGAATTTCTCTGCTTCTACAGACGGGGGGTTCTGCATAAGCTGCAGGCCTCTGCAGCTGAGAAAGCCTGTTTCTTTTCCACTACCATTGAGTGATGTGTCGCAGTTTTTTATGGCAGGCTGTGCGCCCCGTGGTGCAGCAGGCCCCAGCAGCTCACTTCTTCTTTCTGGGTTCTTGTCTGATCAGGATGTGTGTGTGTAAGAGTAGGTTTTATTCAAGTGTGAATGGAAACAGATCTCCCACAGGGTGAGGGGACCTCATAGCAGTTTGCCGCTTGTGTGTGCTAGTCTAGAGGTTTATATAGCACTTGGGTCAATGCTGTTGGTCCAAATTTATGCTAATCAGAGTTTGGAAAACTATCAGTGCCGTTGATTAGCCCTGCAGTCTCCATTCTGGTCTTCCCCACTTGTTTTCCACCACTTGTTTGGAAGTGGGAGGTTGAGGTCATCTGATGGTGGATGCTTGGGAGTTCCAGGCTGCATACTGGGTGGAGCAGGCCTCTGTACCAGGCCTAGTCTGGCTGCTGCAGGGTGACAAGTCAGTGTGCCCTGGTTTGCCTCAGCCCTGGCTTACCGGGCCTCCAGTCCATAGCAGCATGGCAGGCTCCTGACAGCCGGGCCTGTGGTGGTAGCCTACACTGTAGCCTGCCTGGGCTACTGCTCCACTGTCACTTCCCAGCAGGATTAGTGGGTTGGCTATGCAGCTCAGTGGTCAGGGAGCCATGTGACTGTTGTGACAGGGAAATCTGGGATGGTTGCAGCAATTGCTTCATGCCCCCAGGTCCTCTCTGTTCCCTTCTGCCTGCCAAAGACTGCTTATAGGAAGTACCAGCACCCAGGGGAGCACACTTAGCCAGAAGTGCCAGAATTAATGCCCTCAGAAGAAGCTTTCAGTGGCAAGCAGGAAGTTGGTAGGTGGACACCCCGGCCTCAGTGTGGATGCTCCTGAGGTGTGTCTCTTAGAGTTCCTCAACAGAATGGAGCTCCAGCTGCCCTTGGACAGTTACTCTTGCTCTCTTTACCTTCTGCCTTATTCTTCCTCTCCCCTAATAATGACTCCACGGATGGCCTCCCACATAATCCACATGGATTCAAATTCTTTTTTTTTTTTTTTTTTGCTTTACACAAGTAAAAAGTAGCAGGATGATCTGAGGTTCAGGAACAGCTATACCCAGCTGCTGAAATGATATTAGAGGAATCTCCTGGTCATTTCTTGGCTTTTCTTTTTCAATCATTCAAGAAGCAATTATTGAGCACCTACCTGTGACAAGCACAATTCCTTTTTCTTCTCAGGCAATAATAAACTTGGCCACTAGAGGCGCTAGGCTTTCATCCAGGGGCTTAGCAACTGTGGAAGAAGGAAGTCTCAGGGCTCGCTCTCCTCCACCCATATCAAGGGTGCCCACCCCTGAGCCAATCACTGGTTGACTAGGCTGAGTCACATGCACCCTTGTGCCACGGGTGTGTGGTTAGCTCCATTGGCATCCCAAGGCCTAACAATGGAAGCTGCCTTCCCCAGACTGGGACAACAGATGCATATTGAAGCTCCAGGTCAGCACTTCCACCATGTGCTGGGCTTGCTGGCCCTGCCATGGGTCCCCAATGCTATAAAATACAGTACAACGTGGCCAGTGCCCTAGGAGTGGACCTATTGTGGATGTTCTGGAAAGGGAAAGCTCAACCATCAGGGAAGCTCTTCTGAAAAGGGATGTTGTGACCACTGGACCAGTGGGCACAGAAGTGTCAGTTGTATAAGACCTTGAACGTCAGAGTGCAGATTCTGAATTTAACAGTCTGGGAAAGGATTGTGCATTGATGTATTTATCATGATTGGATGTGGCAAGGGCAGAAGAACCTGCTGGAAAGGTCTGGAGGGTGGCACTTCCTGTATGTCTTGCCCATACCTGTAGAAGGATATACTAGTACAGCTGACAGCAGCCTGAAGGGCTGGAGACGGTGTGTACAGAGAGCCTAGGGAACAGTCACACTGGGGCAGCCATGATCCCTTGGCATTGGCTTGTGCCCGCCCTAGAAATAGCCACCCACCCACACTAAGAATAGAAATTCCTGCCCAGTTGGTAGAAATGTATGTCGATTTCTCAAGGAGGGATGGGTCTGAAAACAAAACATAGAGTGTGGGTTGGGCCATACTTTACATTTATTTGTGAGGACATTTAAGAGCCACACCCATGTCAGGCATTGATCCTACCATTAGACCCAAAGGTGACTTGACCAAGTTGTTCATAGAAGCCCAAGATGGCAGCCTCCAGGGAGAGGCCCTGGGCTGTCAGCCTTGGTCGCCTCCTACCCCCAAGGAAAGGTGAGTTTCCTTGACAGTTGGCAGAAGTGGTAGCAGGTGGTGGCTAGCTGAGATGCTAAGAAGCCACAGGGGAGGGGAATGAGAAGATCCTATGATAGTTTTGGCCAGAATCTGTGGCTCACGAGCGTCTCTCTTCTAGGCAAGATCCTCTTCCGGAGAAGCCACATTCGGGACGTAGCCGTGAAGAGGCTGAAGCCCATCGATGAATACTGCCGGGTAAGGTTGTGTCTGGGAGTGGGGTGGACCCTCTGCCTGAGGGGCTGGGGCCTGGCTTTGCTTGGCCAGTAGGATGGAAGTGGGTGTCCCACCGGGAGGGTCACTCTCCTTTCAGAACACATCCATGTTTACACAGTGCTATTTTAAACCACTTCCACCAGCTTGGGACCCACGTGAGAGGCCTCCTGCTGAAGGGATCTGCGTGAGGCATTTTGCTGGATGTGGACAATTGTTTCTTTGAATTACTTTTGAGATGTTGTTGGAGTCAGCTCTGAGTTTGGTGGTATCTGGAATACACATTTGTTTATTCACATGAGCTTTGATAGATGCCAGTGTTCATATATACATCTTAATAGATGCAAATGATCTCTCTCTTTCTCTCTGTTTCACATGCGTGCGTGTTTCACACACACACGTGCACACACGCATAACTAGAGCAACCAATGCCAGAGAGTAGATAAGAGAGTCACAGCAATGTCATGAGCCACAGCCCATTTGCCCTGCTGCTTTGATTATAGCCTAGGACCCTTGCAGTGAGGATGGGAGGCTAGACTTCATGTCCTCGGCACATGGCCCCTGGATGGTCAAACTGCCTGGTTCAAAGCCCTGGATAGCTTTGTGAACGTGGGCAAGTTACTTAACTTCTTGAGCCTCAGTTTCCATGTTAGTAGGGAGGAGAATTGTCCCTCTTGCAGAGAGGGTCACCATGGAGGTAGAATGAGCCGGCAAGCAGCAGGCACTAGCCTAATGTCTAGCTCAGAGGAAGCTCTTAGTAGATGATTTTGTTATTATAAGGCACAAGCATTTATATTAAATAAGAAAATTTAAAAAAACTTTATTAAAAGCAAATAAAGGGCCGGGCACTATAGTACACACTTCTAATCCTTGCAACTTGGGAGGCTGAGGCGGGAGGATCACAAGTTCAAGGCAAGCCTGAGCAATTTGGTGAGACCCTGATTCAAAATAAAATAAAATGGGCTGGGGACATAGCTCAGTGGTGGAGCACCCCTAGGTTCAATCCCTAGTACCAGGGGCAGGGGGAAAAAAAACAAAGAGCTGAGGTAAGGTGTAGTTCAGTGGCAGAACACCTGCCCAGCATGTGCAAGGCCCTGGGTTTGAGCCCTAGCAGTGGGAGGGGGAAAAAAAACACAAAAGAAAAGAAAAGCAAATAAAAATAAACCAATAAAAAGCAGGCATTAAATAACATTACTTCTGCATACTACTGGCTTTAACAGAAACAATTTTGTTTTGTGGAATTTGACTTTAAAATATCAGGGAGCCAAGAGTGGCATAATGTTTTGTTCCAAGTATGGTCATTATAGTGAGAAGAGCTGAAGTCGAATCCCAGGGCACCACTCACAAGCTGTGCGACCCAGTGGAGTTGCTTTATCTTTTTTTGCCCCAGTTTCCTCATCTGAAGAATGAGGAATGAGACCCAGTCTCACAGGGCTGAGGGGGAAGATGTACAGCACACTGTTTTGTGACTCCTGAAATCCCCTGTCCTTCACACAACCGTTACCTGTAAGATCCCCATCTACTCTATCATTTTATAATTCTGAATCATTATGCTTGGCAATAAATATTTAAATAAGAACCAAGTTGCTAAATTTATTAACTGTCACTCCCAAGCCTCTATCTAGGAAGACAAGTGCTCCTATACAATCTCCACTAAACCAGAGTTTGAATTTTGTGCAGATTAGACTTGGGTCACATGTTCTGCCTTGTCTTAAAAGGATGCCTGGAGGGTAAATTCCCCTGAGCTAGATCCCCTCTTCTTCAGATCAATATTCATTTTTTCTGTAAAGGGCATTCACTCATTCACTCAGCCTGAGCTTTTATTTCTCTTTATTCCCTTCCCAGGAAGTTAAATAGATGGGCAAAGCTAATGGAGATGAGGGCACAGGGTGGGAAGAAGTCTTTTCCAGCTGGGATTTATGGCTCAAATCAGTTTCAGCCTCTTTGAGCTGGGGGGAGCAGGAGGCCTCTGCAGTTGGACTCTGTAGAAATGTGTCTCTTGGTTCAGCCAGAGGAGGAAACTGATAGCATCTTATCTCTTGGGATGAGGCTTTGAATGGGACTTCTGATTCAGAGGGTGTCTGGGGCTCCGATGTGCTGCTGGTGGCTGGGGGAGTCATCCAAGTGGGATCTGTAAGAGGGGGTGTTTCTAACCTGATTAGCACAGTTGAGAACTTCCCTGAGCCAGACCATGAACAGCATTAGGGATTTGCCAAGCAGACGGCCTCTCACAGGCAGGAATTCACTCTGAGAATGCAGTGGAGTGGGGGACAGTGCAGACTGACCTTTAATTCTGCTGAACTGGGAAGCTGGGATGTGTGGCCTTATTGTCTGAAAAACTCTTGACCTGGGAATAGTCAGTGGGGAGAAGCCAGCAGCCATCTGTGGCCACTGCCACCCAGTGTTGCATTCCATAGCTCTGTCACCAGATGGTCCCATCTATAACCACTGAGCTTACTGCCCACCACAGCCAAATTCACCACCAGTGCTGTGTACAGGGTATTCCATGCCAGCCCTTCCTTTGTTCTTCGACACATGCTGCCTGGAGCCTCTAGAGCCCTTATGTCCAGTTCCCTGTATATCCAGTTCTGCGTGGCTAACAAGCATCTTCTTCCTTGGGCCTGTGGGACAACGTGGGCTCAGAATCTGGGATTTGGTGGAAATTCAAATACACCCAAAATTATGATCCTGGCTTTACATATGGAGCATGCAGATGTGGAGAGTCTGACCACGAAGAGGAACTCCCCAGACTTTGGGCTCTCTACCCTCACCAGCCAGCTAGTCCCTCCTCTAATGGTGGCTTCACAGCCCAAATCTTGGTGTGAACATATACGAAGCAGATTGGATGAGCATCATGGAAAATTTACCAAGCACCAGCCTGGTGATTGTTTTATGTGGCACATAAGGGCCAGATGTCAATCAAGAGGGGTTCCCAAGGCATTTCTTTAACTCCATAAGTTAATTTAATGGGAAACTTGGTTATGTGGTTACTATTTAATGGTTCTGAGGACTACAACAAGTTGAGGCTTCCATCTAACTGAACAAGCATGAGCTACATAGGAGCTCAGACTAACAATTTTGTCTGTGACTCTCTTTACCCTGTTCCTTCAAGGGAAATACATGTTTGCAATGTTTGTCTAGGGGATAAAATAAGCATCCCAGTGGAAAGTACATGTGTGAGGGAGAGTGTTTGAGCATGGTCAACTCACCTTTGACATATTGGTGACATTTATACAAACCTGCATTTTCTGGTGTGTGTGAATATGACGTTTTTGCTGTCTCAACGGCTGAGTTTATTTCTCTTATTCTTCTGTCCACAACACACTTGATTTCAGGGATGAAGGAATGGGTGCATTTGGGGTGGGAGACAGGAAGTCCAAGCCCACCAAGAGGTCAGCACTGAAGGCCACGGATCCCCTGGCCCTCTCCTGCATCTCCCAGACTCACTTTATCCCTACTCAGATTGGAAACTGAGGTTGTTACATACTGGTGAATCCTAGCCCCAAATATTATCTATGGCTCATCATTGGCTGTCCCCTTGGTAAGAGTAATCTTGTTCTTGTGGTCCTTATTTTGAGAGAGGGCCTCGGCCAGGAACGCTGCTAATGGGAGAGACTGAGGCATGGTCGACTAAGGATTTCTAAGCTGGGTGGACTGATAAAGAGGCACTCAAGAGCCATCCAGATTTGGCTGTTAACTAGTTCTGCCAGTGCCCCCATTCCTAGTCCTAAACTGCCCTAAAGTCTCTAGTTCCTGCCACCCCAAACCATTTTCTCAGCATCAGGTATCATCAGACCCATCATCATGCAGGTGACAAGATGAAAAGGTTACAGGAGAGAAAATTCCTGAGAGGATGACACATCCTTCATGAATTGACCATTCATGCCTCCTGAGTGGTCCTGTCCTTAGAGGACCCTGGTCAGTAGAATTTCTCCATCTCCCTGACAGACCCAGGAAAGGCGTTTCTAGCCTAGGAGAAAGCTGATCAAGTTCCTGTTCTCCTTAGAGGTCCTTGGAGGAATCCCATTGCCCCTGAGAAGAGCTGAGTGTCTCAGCTAGGCCCTCTGTGGGCAGCTTCCAAGAGCTGCTCCAGCCCCAGCTTCTGCCTCTCCCCCACACCCTGCAGTCTGGCCAGCCAGACTTGAAGAGGCCGTTTCCAGCAAGCCAGGGCTCTGCCCCTTGGCCTGAGCTAGTTTGCTTTGTAGGGACACATGCAGCTTCCATAGCGGCCCCTCAGAGATTCCTCATGTCTCCCAGGGAAGCTGACTGCCCTGCTGTTCTGCCCTCCAGAAGGTGCTCTGCATGCCTCTGCTCTGCACATCTGTCCTCTGCAGGACCGTAACTTCCACTTGACCATCTTCCCAGATATGGAGCTCCTCAGGGGCCACATCTATTATTCTCCTGTCTTCACTAGCAAGTAGGAAGCATGGCCCCCAGTGACAGCACTGCTGACAAATGAAAAGGTCACAGGAGAGAAACTTCCTCAGAGGATGATCCCCAGTGTACTGGGATCTCTTGAGAAATGGCTTTAACTGCTACCAAGAAATACATATGATTGACATTTCAAAAGGAGGGGCTGCTAGGTCCTCCAAAAAGACACTCTTGCATCTGAAATACTGTGGTTTACAGAAGTTTCATGAGTTTCCCCACCTGGAAAGCTGGGGATCTGGAAGAGGCAGCCTCAAGGCTTGGGGTTGGGGAGGCGACATGAGCAGGACTCCAGCCTCCCTGTGGGATTCCTCCCTCCACAGCAGAGCAGTCCGCCTTTTACCTGTAAGATTTATTGATTAGCAATTGGCACTTCTAGAAAGAGGGTAATGCTTGATCTTGTATAAAGATCAGGACACCCATCCATGGTTGTTTTGCCAAATGCAAAACTTTGCCTTTTGCCCTGGGACAGGCATACCCAGAGGGCTGAGCTTCAAGGGAGGTGCTCTGTGTGAAGCTGAGGGCTGAGCCATCAGCCAGGCCCTTTCCCATGCAGCTCGCATTTCCAAAGACTAGACTTTTGCCTCCTGGATCTGTGCAGAGGTTTCAGAGACACATCATGCCGTGCCCCCTTCTGCCATCCAAACCGCACCAAGATGGGCCTGGTGATACCTGCTAGGAAAATGGTTTGAGGAGGCAGGAACTTCAAGGCAGTTTAGGACTGGGAAGGGGGCCTCTGGCAGAAATAGCTGAGAGCCAAACCTGGATGGCCCTTTGGTGCCTCCTTATCAGTCCACCCAACCTTGGCATCCACTACCCACGGCTTCCCCATTTCTCCTGACCTGCTATCAGCCACCTCCCTGGCCTGGATCTCAGAATGGCAGGACTGGAAAGGACTGGG
>CM053404.1:22041046-22066778 GCA_028644305.1 Xerus rutilus
AAGCCTGTAATCCCAGCACTTAGGGAGGCTGAGACAGGAGAATTGCGAGTTCAAAGCCAGCCTCAGCAAGGGCGAGGCGCTAAGCAACTCAGTGAGACCCTGTCTCTACATAAAACACAAAATAGGGCTGGGGATGTGGCTCGGTGGTCAAGTGCCCCTGAGTTCAATCCCCAGTACCCAAAAAAAAAAAAAAAAAAAAGGATCCCAGAGGGGAGCTGGGGTTGTGGCTCAGTGGTAGCGTGCTCACCCAGCACGCGTGAGGCACTGGGTTCGATCCTCAGCACCACATAAAAATAAAATAAAGATATTCTGTCCACCTACAACTAAAAAATAAATATTAAAAAAAAAGGATCCCAGAGGGAAGTTTTCAATTCTTTCAAAACTCCAGTGTTCCAGAGCTCTGGTAGCATCCCTCTCCCTGCTGCTATCTGAGAAGACAAAGTGTGTGTGTGCTGGTACTGAGTCTCTGCCCCATCCATGGGCCACTCTGGTTGCTGGACCTCCAGGAGTTCTGGCCATGGCTCTGGCCCTTGCATAAACTGGAGTAGCCCAGAGACCAGGCCTGTCTGGATTACTGGTACAGCTCTACAGTGGGCTGACCTTTGAGTGGGGGCTCAGGGTGGAGGGGGTATGTACCCATTTTGGCGAGCACCTTCCCTGACTATTGAGCCCAGTTGGGTTTTCACCTCAAACTTTATACCCAACCCCAGGTAGTTAGGCCCCCAGGGTGACAGAAAGAAACCTCCAAGGCAATGCTTATTCTCACCAAACTTCTCAGAAAGCCAATAGGTACCAGCAACAGACCAAAGGGCCAATCCACAAAGATGCCCAACTTGAGCCCAAGTGGTAGGGGTCCCAGCAGCCCAGATGTTTAGCAAAAAATGTCTGAGAAGCTGATTGTCAATTTGGCTTCTTACAATTATTTTTCCCTCTCAAGATGCTCCCAGGAAAGAAATTGGAAGAGTGCTAAGAGGAGTGGCCTTGGAATTACTGGTCTAGGCTCAGATCTTGCTTCTGTCCCTTGCCAGCTGTGTGTCAGGTGGGACAACCTTTTAATCCCACCTAAACTGCACTCACCCCTAACTGGGCCTGCTGCCCCACCACTGCCCCTGCCTCCAACACTGGGCTTTAGTTGTGGCCCATACCATGGATGTAATTAAACAGTTCAACGACCAGCTTCCCTGAGAAGCTGTGGGTACCCTGGGGACCAGGCCTGCCTCTGTCTGGGGCTCACTGTGTTCCTCCCGCCAGCTAAAGGATGAGCACAGTGGGTGTCCATTAAATAGAGGTGGATGATTCTGAGCCTTATTATCCCCAGGAATGTGACAGGGACAATAGGAGTTATTGTATGGTCTAGATGGTAATGAGAGCTATTATTTGAATGCTCACCATGGGCCAGTACTTCTCTGAGCAATGTACCTGTTTTAACTCTTACATTTATACCTATCCTATGAAGGAGGACAGTTATTGCCCCCAATTTACAAATAAAGCCACTGAGGTGGAGAGGTCACATGACTTGCAGAGCTGGTAAGTGGCGATGATAGGCTGGCTCTTTGCCACTGGCTCTTCCTGGCTCTTCCCCATCCTGCCCCCCCATAAATTTCAGCAAGCGCTTGGCACACAGTGGCACATGATGGCATGGGGTCATAATGACTGGAACCTGCTGGTACCAGTGCTGTTGTTGAAGAGCAAAGCCAAAGGCCCAGAAAATAGTACCCTGCCAGCAGCTGTGTGGCTTGGCATTTCTGGAGCCATCGGAGCAGGCTGTCCTCCCATCACTAGGGTAGTGTCCCAGTGAGAAGCAGGAATGGAAGGTCACCTCCAGTCCCAGTCTTGAGAGCTCAAGGTTCCCCAGGCACCATCCAGTCCAGTCTGGGCAGGTTATACAGCCCATACAGACTGGACAGACTGGCCTGAGGTCAGAGACACCAGACGAGCCTCAGGCATTTCAACTCAAAGTCCAGTGATCTTTCTGGGTCTTAGAACTTTCCCAGCTGATTTCTAGAGCATCCTCCAGGCCTGGTGTGTTGGAAGGTGCCCACAGGCCCAAGGTGAGCCCATAGGAGACTTGAATGGGAGACATTAGGAAAGCCCCTGATCTGCCAGGCCCAGAGCAGGAGCTGCGCCATGCTCAGGTCTGACTCCATTAAGCAGAGGCAGGTTCCAATTAGAGAAGCTGTACATGCAAGCCAAAGAATGGAAATACTGGGTGCACCTTGGCCTGGCCACACCCAAAGCAAGAAGGGTCACCTGTGGACCTATCTATCAGGGACCACGGAGAACTGCAAGGCTGCAGGCAGCTGCTTTGGGAACCTGAGGACAGAGGACATATTACCCCCACGTCAGCCCCCACCCTGCACTGTGCCCAGTCCTACCATCCATGAGGACAGAACTGGGCAGGTGGGGGATGCTTCATTTCCCCTGAGACACAAAATAATTTCAGGAGAGGTGGTGTCTTGGTATGGAATCCTCCAGAAGCCAGTCTGAGGATGAGGATTTAAGTTTATTTGGGAGGTGAGAGAAGAAGGCCGCAGTAGGCAGAATAAGCCAGGAAGGGAAGTAGCGGGCACCCCAAGGGCAGGGTGCGGGGCATCCACACACCCCTTTATACTCCCGCAGCCCCTTCACACAGCAGCCAGAGGGGGCTTGCCAGAGAGCCTCGGTGAGATCAACTCTGGTGGCATTCCAATGTGCTTCGGGTAACTTTCAAGAGCCCCTAGCGTCCTGTGCCTGGGGAGCCTGGTCCCCAACCCCCCACCTCCCTAGCTCCTACCTTAAGGCTCCTGTCTCGCCCACCCCACCGCTTCCATCAGCTGCTCAGGTTCTCCTTTGCCCTCACTTCCTCACACCTTGCCTTTCCTCCTTCAGCCACCTTTCTATTCTCTGCACGGCTCCTGTGGCACCACATCAGTTTGCTGACTTGGTTGCCTCCCCTTCTGCTCCCCAGAGGCAGGGAATAAGCCTGATTTATTCTAACCAGCCACCCTGAGGCCTGGGACCCAATAGGTGCTCAGCACATCCCTGTGAACTGGAAGAATAACAGAACTGAGTGAAGCAGCTGGCTCAGCTGCAGGAGAGGGCCTGTTCCACCCTAGCTGGGGCTCCAGGCTGAGACCTTTGTCACTAGCTGAGTTTCTGTAATGTGAGTGTGGAGACTGGGCTGTGATCACCTGAGGTCACTGCTGGCCAAGGTTATCAGGAAGTCTCACCTGGAGAAGGCCAGGCCCTTGCGTCTCTTTTCCCATCTCTTTTGCCAGACTTGCCAGCATACCAGGGACGGTGGTTGACCGTGAGGCCATCAAGCAGATCCCTCAGAGGTGCTCCAGCTGAGGGTACAAGAGACCTTGGAGAGGGCGTGGGACCTGTTGGTGCCATGTGCACAGGGAAGGCTATTTAGGACAGGGGCCTCCCAGGGGACTTCTCTTCTATAAAATGGGGATAAGAGAAGCTGCCACACAGGCATGTTGTGAGGACATGATGAACTGATGTGTGTCCAGGGCTTGGTTTGGTACTTGGCATAATGGAAAATGTTTGAGAAACACTCTTGTCAATAATAGTGTAGAGAGAACAACACTGATACTAGAGGTAGCCCCCAGCCCTGCCTTTGGGGAGGAAGGGCCACTCAGGGTGGGGGAGCCACTCCGTGGTGACGCCCTCCTAGATCTGGCCCACTGCCTCCCTTTCCTTCCTTTCCAGTCTGGAGCCCAAGGGCTCATGTCTGCTCCAGGGCCCCAGGAATCTTCTCCTTGGCAGCAAAAGCTTGGAGGACATCACTTGGTGGAGGATGGAGGCAGTGGCCAGGGCTGGTCTGCTGGCATCTGGAACGTGTGTCCTGGTCAGCAGCAACTTTACTACAGTTGCTGCCAAGCCCACCCAGATAAAAGAGTGTAGTGTGGACAGGACGCAGATGGAGGAGGACAGGGGCAGGCAGCATTGCCAGGGCTCCCAGGTCGCCCCTCCTGCCGCAAGAGGGATGCAGGCCCGTGTGTGGTTGGGAGCTGGTGGCGTTGCTGGAACCGTAGGCCAGAGGCCTCACTTTGGGGATCCAACAAATCAGGTCCAGACATTCACCCCAAAACCAAACAGAAAGGGTAACGATGAAAAGCACGAGAGGAACTTTAATCAGTGTGGTTCTACCTGGCAGACTAGGGGACCCACATCCTTAGCCCTGTCTTCGAGGGGCTGACAGTGACTTTGAGGTTTTATAGAAAGGGGAATGAGGGCGAGAGTTGGGGGGTTGCCTAGCTGGAGGCTTCTCACAGCTGCCAAGCAGAGAACTTCCTCAGGTGAAGCCTGTCCATCTGTATCCCAGGATCGGTCTGATGGGGCCCTGTGGGCAGAGGAAGGTCGCTGTTGCCTAGGGGGTGGAGGTAGGGTAACTACCACTCATGATAAGATGCTTATCAGTCAGACTTGTTATTCCTGGAGTCCAGGGTGACTCAGACAGAACAAAGGAGACATATGCAAAATGGAGGCAGAGATGCCAAGTTTTTTTTTTAATATTCATTTTTTAGTTGTAGGCGGACAGAATATCTTTATTTTATTTTTATGTGGTGCTGAGGATCAAACCCAGTGCCTCACGTGTGCTAAGCGAGCACGCTACCACTGTGCCATAACCCCAGCCCCCAGAGATGCCAAGTTTTTAATCCCACTTTTAGCCGCCCATCAAACGTTTGAAGGTGAAAGTAAAGTGCCTAAGTTCATGTTACAGTGGGACCCAGTCCAATGCCCTGATTTTTACAGTCAGGGAAAGTGAGGCACAGAGAGGGCTGCCACTGCCCAGGCACACGGCCTGTTCAGCAGGGCCAGGCCTGGAACTCAGGTCGCCCCAGGGCAGGGCTCCTCAGTACAGCCCTTTCCTCCACATGCCAGGAGGCAGTCATCAGGCAATTGGGAAGCCCCCAGTCTGGCCCCAGAGCATCCCCAAGTTCCATGGGCGCCTAGGCCCTTGGCTGAGAGCCCCTTTGTCCTGCATTTGGAGTGCCTGCTGCGTGAAGCGTGGCAGCCGCCTGCCTCTTTGTGGAGCAGCCTCATTAAGTCCGCCTCTTGGCCCAGCAGAGAGGGTGTCGGGCTTGGCTGTCATTCCTGTTGCCTGGATGAATCAGTGAGGGCCAAGGCCCTTGAGAGGACCATTAGCCTGGCCTGGGCTTCAGACCCCAGCTCTGCCACAACCAGTTCTGCCACCAACCAGCCCTGTGGCCTCGGGTTTCTTCATCTATACAGATACCCCAAGCTTTGGCCTCCACCACCAGGGCCAATGAGGCCAGTCCCTCCATCCTTCCCTCCTCTAGCAGCAGCACCCCCCCACCTTCTTGGCCTCTCCGCCTTCCCCTGCCTCTCAACGGGAAGCAGGGGGCCCTTGGCCCAAGCTCATACTTCCCAGTCCCATCTCAGAGTTAGACCAGGACTGGGAAGTCAGGGGCCTGCAGCCCCGGAATAAGCCCCAGGCCTGTGCTCAGCTGTGGGGCCTGGGGGTCTGTCTGTTGGACTCACGCCACCCACACCAGGCAGACCTCTGCAGATAAGGCTGTGAAGCTCAAAAGCAAAGTCCCCACACTACCACCCCAACAGGGAAACCAGGACCAGATGGGACTCTGATTGTCAGTCATGGAGCTGGTGCTACCACTTTCCAGGGGAACTCTTACCTTACATCGCCAGTGGGTTTCTCCCCACAAGTTCCTTCTGAAGTCTGAGCCAGCCCCCTTCATTGCAGCCCAGCCCCAGCTGCACGTCTCGCTCCCCGTGGTGCCTGCTTTCCTGAGCTGCCCAAATCCTGTGTTCCTAGTATGAACCCACATCCCTTCCTGCCTCTGCACCTTTGCTCGCTCCATCCCTTCCACCTCCAACCTCCCTCCCGCCTCTGCTCTAACCTTCTAAATACTGCTCATCTTCCGGGGGCTAGCTCTACTTTTCCCTTCTCTAGGCAGCCTTCTCCAACCACCCCAGACCACTCTGATCTCCCTGTCCTGAGAATTCCTACACAAAACACTCTTGACCAAGTTCAGGGCAGCTAATCACAAAGTGACTTGCATGTTTTTGTTTTCTGGATGTTTGTCTTATATCTTCAGTATGCTCTTTAAAGCAAACTGTTGTCTTCTGCTTCAAACATAAGAATGGGCCCACAGCCACATATCTGTTAAGACATGATGAATGATGGATGGTGGATGGATGATGGATGGGTGATTAATGGATGGATGGGTAATGGAAAATGGATGGACAGAGAATGGATGAAGAAGGAAGGAAAGATGGATGGTGGATTAAGGATGAATGATGGATAAATGGAGGGACAAACAAATGAATTTGGAAAAAGACAAGGAAGACCTCCAAACATGGAGGGCCCTCCATGTCCTTCTCTCTTGGGACTTCATAGTTGTAACCAATGACCACATTTTATTGCCATTCCTTCACTGGATCTGGCATGCAGCCCTCTCAGAAATCTAAGGAGCCCCTTGAGCTAAGTAAGAGAAGGCTGGCAAAATTGGAAGTAGGATCTCAGGTAGCCTTGCAAGAAACTCCAAGGCAATGGGCTGAACTAGCAATCTCCGCCCTGTTTTCTCGCTAGGAAATCATCTCTGTGTTTCTGCCACTCCTGCTTCCTGGATACTCTCCCTTGGACTGCATGTCAGAGTCCCCTTCTGGGTGGGACTCCTTGGAATGCTCATGGGTGGGAATCCAGGCCTGTTTGTTCTCATAGCCCTAATTTGGCACCCTGAGACTGCAGCCAGGGTCTTACACAGTCCATACCCATGAGGATGGGCTGGTCAGCACCTGCCATATTTTGGCAACCATCCACACCTAATCTAGCCCTTCTTATGAACCCAGGCTGATGGCTGGGGTCCTTTCCATGTGCCCAATGGTGTTCTAAAGTTTTGCATGTTTTCCCTCTTAATCCCCATAACAACTCTGTCAGACCGGAATGATTTTCCCCCTTTACAACTGAAGGTACAAAGATGTTAAGTAACTTGCCTGCATCACCGAGTCATAGGTGACTAAGCCAGAGTTTGAGCCCGCCCACTCTCCCTCTTCATTCTCTGCTCTGAGGTCCAGACAAGGTAGAGTCCATCCCTGGGCTGGAGACACTCAGGACCTCTGCTCATAATGTTAGGACGAGTCAGTGGAGACAGACAGACAGACAGACAGTGCTTTGTCCTTTCACTATAGATGGAGAAGTAGTAGCAACCTTCTTGGATGTTTAGGACAGAAGCTAAACTCCCAGGGGGTTTCTGGGGTCTGGAATAGCCATAGCATCCAGACTGTTGGGGACACAGACTAGGGGACCCAAGACCCCTTCCCTCCCCAGGAGGCATTTTCACCCAGGGCAGGAATCTGGCCTCTCTAGGCTAGCGGCATGGTCACAATGGGGCTCATTCTCAGAAGCCAGGAAAACACAGGCCTTGCAGAGAAAGGATGGATTCTTGTTAAACACAAGAGCCCTCAGTGCAACAATTTAGATCAGGGCTCAAATGGGGGCAAAGAACAGCATTCATGCCCCTCTTCTGTCTTGCCTGGAGGTCGCTGCCTCTCCAGACCATTCTGAGCAAAGGCTCTCAACTACCAGAACAAAAGCCTGGCTCGGGGCTAAGAGGAGCTGAAAAATCCCCCAGCTCTCTCCAGACCCCAGCTGACCTGAGCCCCTTCACTCAGACTCTCCTAACTTGGCTTTTGGAAGAACGTGCTGGTCTTGCTGTATGAGTCTCCCACAGCATTAGAATCCTTACAACGGCCCCATGGGTCACCGAGAGTCACCTCTTTTAGGTATGGACAATTTGAGGCCCAGAGGATTTGTCAATGTTTTTAAAACTTTTCTGCCACAATAAGAAATACATTTCACATCACAACGCAATACAACTAGATAGATAGGTAGGTAGACAGACATCTGAAACCAAAGTTTCACAAAACAGCCTGACAGTGAGTGACTCCTGATCATTTCTAGTGTATCCTGTTTTAAAAATGCTTGTTGGAAGCTGGGTGAGGTGGCACATGCCTGTAATCTCAGTGGCTCAGGAGGCTGAGGCAGGAGGATTGTGAGTTCAAAGTCAGCCTCAGCAATTTAGTGAGGCCCTAAGCAACTCAGCAAATTATAAAAAGGGCTGGGGATGTGGCTCAGTGGTTAAGCACTCCTGGGTTCAATCCCTGGTACCAGGTACCCCCCCAAAAAAAAGGGCAAGGGGCATGGTGGTGCACTCTCTAATCCAGCCACTCAGGAGCCTGAGGCAAGAAAATCGAAGGTTTGAGGCCAGCCTCAGCAAGTTAGTGAAGCTCTATCTCAAACACAAAATAAATAAAAAGGGCTGGGGATGTAGCTCAGTGCTAAAGTGCTCCTGGGTTCAAGAATCCCCACCCACAAAAGGAGCTCAAAAAGTGATCAAAATCATGATGATGTATTTCAGGGCTTGAGGCTAAACCAAGGTTGCGTGCTTTCTCCTCTTGCCCTCTTACTCTAGGTAGTGCCCGTGTCCCCGGCTACTGTATGGCTCTGAAGGTCACTCCCGAGTCAGCTATCTGGCACTCAGCCAGTCTCTCGAGCAGTTCCCAGCAGCAGCAGGCCCTGCAAAGTGGCATCTCAGGCCGAGGGGCCAATGTCAGCCAGCAGACAGTAGGCGAGAACATCGGGCCAGAAGTCCGTGTGTGTCCTCTGCCAAGGCACTTGCTGCAGAGGGAGAATGGAGGCGGGACTGCAGGCTATGAACTCAGTCAGAATGGCACCTCATAGGGACTGGGCCCCCTTCCCAGAGCCGGGGACACTGGAGTGGGCTTGCCTCTTCCCTCCCTTGCCTTAGCAGCTCCTCCCAATTTTACCTCTCACTCTGCGAACCTTGACCACAGTATGGTACCTCCTTCCCCCAGGGACAGCCTGCTGCCTGCTGCTAGGGCATCCCCTCCTTCAGCCCAATCCCTGGTGGATAAGCCTAGGTGTGACCTCATGGGGAACCTTCTGGGTCATGGGGAGCATTCTGGGTCCGGACTATTCATCTAGCCTCAGGAGCCGGGGCAAGCCACTTAAACCCCCAGATCTGAGTCTCCTCATTCATAAAATGGATTAATTCCTGCTCTGCCTACATCAGAGCACTGAAGGCCAAATACCGGATACTAGGAATATTTTCTTCTTTTTTTTTTTTTCCAACTGTGCTGGGGATGGAACCCAGCACCTTGCACATGCTAGGCGAGCAAGCTGCTACTGAGCTACATTCCTAGCGGAATTTTCCAGGGGAGGGTGAAAGGGGGGAGTGGGTGCAAAAACAGGTGGACAGAGCGCAGGAATTAAATGCCTTTCCCACCCCCCCCCTCCCGCCGACTATGTTCTCTCCCACACCAACTATTGCACTCGAATGCCTTGGAAGAGAAATGAGAGGGGGAAAAGAGAGAAAGAGAAAGAAAGCAAAGCTGTCCCTTCCCGGTGTGTGCTGGCATGAAAGTGCAGTGCCTGCTCCTGGGAAGGTTCCATGTGTCCTGTTAGCCCAGCATGGTGCCGATAGTCCCAACTACTCTGTAGGCTGAGGCAGGAGGATCACTTGAGCCCTGGGGTTCAAGACCTGCCTGGGCAACATAGTAAGACTCCATCTCAACAACAACAAAAACACTAGGTTTTCCCAGTGTTCAGTGCTGGACAGAGACCAACGGTTATCTTGGTGTATGGGAAAGCCCCAAACTCTGAAAACAGAACTGGGATCACCCAGCTCCACCCACCTCTTACCAACATCCAGAGAGGGCCATAAGAAGTCTTCCTTGAGTTTCAGGGATCTGCAGGGTCCAAGTTTTGATTTGTCTTCCCTTTTTGGTAGTGGGGATTGAACCTAGGGGCATTCCAACACCAAGCTATATCCCAGGTCTCTCTCTCTCTCTCTCTCTCTCTCTCTCTCTCTCTCTCTCTCTCTCTCTATATATATATATATATATATATATATATATATATATATATTGTAGATGGACACAATATTTTTATTTATTTTTATGTGGTGCTGAGGATCAAACCCAGTGCCTCACGCATGCGAGGCAAGTGGTCTACCACTGGGCCACAATCTCAGCCCCCTAGATCTTTTTGAGACAGGGCCGAACTAAATTGCTGAGGCTGACCTTGAACCTACGATCCTCCTGCGTCAGCCTCTCAAGTTGCTGGGACTACAGGCATGAGCTACCACACCCTTGCTGTAGCCAAGTTTAAACAGGCCTTTGCCTCTGGGGAGCAACCAAGGCTGAACAGAGGATCCAAGTATGGAGGAAGAATACCATCAAAGGCAATTCCTACAGTGGTGTTCCAGCCAGGCTGCCCCTTCCTGCATGTTACACACTTCCTCCTCCCCAAAGCTCAAGGTGCTGTGACAGTCCTCATCCTACAGTTAGAGAAGTAGAGGCTCAGGGGTGAAGGAAGTACCTCAAGGTCACTACCCAAAGCAAATAGCCAGGATTGGAACTTCAGCCCACTGTCCTCATGCAGAGGTGACGCATCCCCCAGGAGGAAGGGACAAGAGATAAATGCTGTCACATGAGGTGGGGAAGTAGGGCCCTAGGCAACCTCATATAGATGCACGTGGGGTGCTGGGTTGGAGGAATTTCACCAGCCCTCTTCTCCAAACTACCAGACCTGTGGACCGACCATCTGTCCCAGTTTGTCCAGTATGAGCCCTGTTTTCCTGGTACCATTTGTCACTGTGCCTATAGTCTTAGTCTGTCCCTGGACCAGCTGGAGAGAAGCCCGAGTGGCCTTCAGGACACAGGCTGGGAGGCGTTTTCAATTACATTAGCTTCTGGCATCACTAGAGGGAGATGCTAGTCCTCCCCTCCCCCCCTTCTTCCTGTGGCTCCCTGGGAGATGGTGATTCAGCAGCAAGTGGGAAGCAGGCTAGACTGTGACCTCCAGGGAGGGGAGGCAGTGGCAGGGTAGGAGCTGTCAGCACTGCTCAGGGCAAGACTTGGAGCAAAGAGGGGTCCTGGGGAAGGGGTCTTGAGCTGTTGGGGAATTGGACCCCAACAGAGGGCCTTGCCCTCCTGCCCAGGCCAGAACTGGTTGTAAGGGCCTGGGGGGTGGGTGTGCCAGGGGTAGGGGCCCTGGTATGTGAGGGTTTGGGGGAGTCCCAGTCACTGGATACCTAAGCTGCTTCTCAGCATATTCGTCAGCTAAAAATACAAAATGGCTTTGCTAAAAGGTGCCCGACCGGAAACCTCTAAGAGGTTTCCTATTAGGGCAGCGCCTGCTTGGGCTGGAGGCCAGATACCGCGTGAAGGATTCCTCGGCCTGCCATCCCACCATTCAGTCTCCGCCTGGCTGCCCCCACGCCAGCCTCCCTCGTTAACCCCACGTGCTTGTCAGGCCCCACAGCTCTGCCTCCCACTCTGGCCCCCACCGCGGGAGGGAGGGGTGTTCTCTGGGGGTTTGTCCAATCCAGCCTCAGTCACTTCATGACCTTGAACAAGTTGCCTAGCTTTTCTCCTCACCTGGAAGAAGAGGAGACTAAACTACCTACAGGGAGTGAGAGAGAAGCCCTTGGTGGGGTGGGCTCCCCGTTCTGGTTGAAGGCCAGGCAGGCCAGGGGATTTATCTGGAAACTTCTTTGGCATGCCAAGCACACTTAGTGTGGAAGTTTCTTAGGGGGGGCTGGGGCCCAGTGGAGATTATGCAATACTGGCGAGCCTCAGAATCCCCAGGGAAGCTAGCTTGCTGGAGATGAAGGTAATGTAGTGGGAGAGTGGGGGTGGGGTGAATTTTTAGCCAGCTTTCTAGAATATTCCATTGAGTGGCCAGGCTGAGACTTACCAATGTGGTACCTGACACAAAGCCACTCAGGGCATGTGAATTATGTCCCTTCCGCACTCTAGAGCTTCAGTGTGCTCCCCTGTCACAAGGGAGTAGCCTCCTTGTCTCCCTGCTGGGAGCTAGAAGAGAATCCTGGACAGCTCACAGCTGCACAAACAGTGGGGAGAAGGAAGCATCACTGAGGAAATGACCCCCTGTCCGGACTGCTGGCATCCCCAGGAATGGTGGGGTGGCCATGGAGTCCCAAGCCCAGGAGGCTTCTCCCAGCAGGTCCAGCAGGAAAATGGTGGGACAGAGAACAGCTCCTTGTTGCCAATCATTCCCTGCCCTTCCCTGGTGGCCCAACCTTGCTCAGCAAAAAATTCTGAAAAGCTAATTTCCTCCTGGGGCATAGAGAGCCTTCTGGGTGGATGCAGACACCATATTGTAACCTCCTCCCCGCTGGGCATTCTCCCCAATGCTTAAGCTCCAAGAGAGCATTGCCAGGCAGAACTGGACAGTGTCCGCCCAGTCTCTCTTGTGGCTCAGAAAGAAGAGCATGTGGGTTGTGGGTGGAAGATTCTCCCCCTTTCTAATGCCTTTTGGAGAAACAGTTTCAACAGATTCTTATTCAACATTTTTTTATTCCTTCTGGGGGGTTTATAAATAACAGCCCTTACCTCATTGGGTGACCCTGGGCAGTGCTAAACCTGGTTTCTCATCTGAAAAGTAGGGATGATAAGCCCTTCCTCTCATGTGGCTGGAAGGCTGGCATAACAAGGGAGTGTTCAGACAGGAGAGGGGAGAGTAGGGATTAGAAATGCAACTTCCTAGACTTTGCCCCAGCATTCTAGTGTAATGGGTTCTGAGCCCAGACTTAGGGAAATGTAGGAGATTGGGAGTAGAGAGCCATCCCTGACTGTACAGGTGGATTACCTTCCAGCTTAACAAGCACCCCAGTGGCCTAGGCCACCCCTAGGCCTCTAGAATGGGAACTTGGAGGCTTCATGAGGTTGATGTTGTTGCCTGTGAGCTGCCTGCTGTCCCTTTTCCATGAGACTCCCTTTCCAGCAGGCAGATCTAGCTGACTAGTTTGGAACAAAGATGGACAGCAAATCATGTTTCTTTGGCTCCTTGGAAACAAAGGAGGTATTCCACTCTCTAGATAGCCCCCTGGGTGACCTGCCATTCTCTGAATGCTAACAGAACTTCAGCATTAAGCCAGTCTCAGTGGCACATGCCTGTAATCCCAGCGACTCAGGAAGCTGAGACAGAAGGATCTCAAGTTCAAGGCCAGTCTGGGCAATTTAGCAAGACCCTGTCTCAAAATAAATAAAAAGGGCTAGGGGTATGGCTCAGTGGTAGAGGACCCCTGGGTTCAATTCCTAGTACTGCAAAGCCAAAAACCCAAAACATTTCAGGGGCTATGAGGTTCAGTTTAGGGAAGCCGCTCACCTTCCTAACTCCTCTGAAGATTGGGGAAGGTATGGGGGCAGGATTTGGGAAACTTGCCTGATTCTGAATCAGGGTTAATCTCTCCCTGGAGGGCAGGGCAGCCTGGAAGCTGGAGTGGTCCAGGCCAGGTATGGAGGCTGGGAAGGGTAAGTGTCTAAGGTCATCCAACAGTTATTGTCCGTGATAGTATTTCAACTCAGTACTCCTTAAGAAACTCAACATCCATCCCTACCATTCCAGGTTGCCTAGACTGCCCAGCTTTAGCCTTTAAGGAGAAAGAGTTCAACGTGGATCCCACAGCCAATGTTTATCCATCACCTTTGTCGGGCCCAGGAAAAGGTGGGGGGTGGGGGGACAAGCCCTCTAGGTGAGGGCACACTTTTAATAATCAAAGAGTGGGGCCGGCAAGGGCACTGCCTGTAAATTCCAGCGACTCTGGAGGCTGAGGCAGGAGGCTTACAAGTTCAAGGCCAGTCTCAGCAATTGAGCAAGACCCTGTCTCAAAAGTAAATAAACAGGGGCTGGGGTTGTGGCTCAGTGGTAGAGCACTTGCCTCGCACGTGTGAGGCACTAGGTTCGACCCTCAGCACCACATAAAGATATTGTGTTCATCTACAACTGAAAAAATATATATATTTTTTAAAAACTAAATAACAACTAAAAGAGCCAGGGATGTAACTCAAAGGTAGAGCGCCCCTGGGTTCAATACCCCATACCAGAAGAAAAAGAAAAATAAAAAGGTTATACAGATCTGTTAAGGGGGTGAGGGTGTTGAGGAAGACACATTGAGCAGGTGACATTTCAGTCGTGACTTAGAGGCTGAGTGGGATGGGGCAAGTGATGGAAAGAACTGGCAGGAGGAGCGCTCCAGGGGTGGGGAGCAGGCTCACAGAGCAGGTCGGGGTCTAGGTTTTAGCAACCTGCCTCTTGGAGCCTCAGTTTCCCTGCTCATCGAGTGCTTGGGCACCGGCTTGCATTCCCCAGTCCTCCGAGGTTTGGGGAAGGTGAACCCTTGTTGACTGGCGGGGCCGGGGCGAAGCGGTCAGGGTGCAGGCTGCGGGGCGGGGCGGGCGGGGCGGGGCTATCGCTCCGGAGGCCGGGCTCTCGGGCCACCCGCGGGCAGAGCCGCACGCAGTGCGTGCAGCTGCGGAGCGCGCGGCTCGCTGAGCCGCGGGCATCACATGAGCTGAGGCGCGGGGACCGACCGCAGCCCGTTCGTGGGCACCCAGGCAACCTGAGACCCACAGCCCTGCGGCCCGCGTCCCCACGCGACCCTAACTATGTCTATCTGTTGTTGCTTCTTTTTCAGGGATTATGGCAGTTCCAAGAGGAAATCAGGTAAGGGAGCCTCCGGGCATTTTTCTCTCCAACCTCCCAGCTCCTTGCATGTGCCTGTCTGATCCTGCGGAGGACTTTCTGGGGGGTTGTCCTTGCCCGCTGGTGCTTTGATCCTGAGGAGCCAGGGATATTCCAGATGCCCCCTCCTTAGCCCTTGCCTCCTGAGATCTCTCCCACCGGGTCCCCTGGGCTCCCAGAAGGGAGCGGGGGTGGATGCATGGGGATTGTGGTGTTGTCTTGTGAAGGGCCCAAGCCCCACAACGTTGGCACCCCTGGGCTGCGGTGGCCACTACTGGCCACCACTGTGGCTCCCCGCTCCCCCTTCCTGTGGTACGGCGGTGATGGAAGGGTTAATAGAGACAGGGTTTTTTCCCCTGAGAAAGGAAGAAGACTGAGGAATGAAAGGGGGTCATCCTTGAGTGACTTGAGTTTTCAGCGCCTGCCCTGCACCGTGGACCTTCCCCCTCCCTCAGATCCCAGCGTGCTCTCCTTGCGCAAGGTGGGGGCTCTGCGTGTTGGCCGGCTGAGACGCGCGTGGGAGGGGGCCAGCGGGTCCGCACAGGCTTGACAGGTGCCAAGGTCCTCCCGGAGTTTGCGAGGTGGGTGGAGACGAGGAGAGCGAGGTGGGGCAAGTCCTCGGCAGACACTGTGTGCTGCGTGCTGACCGCTGGGGTCAAGAGTTTTCTAGGGGTGTGGGAGACTGTTCTTGCAAATGGGGTGTGGTCGCATGTAGTTAAGTGGGGGAGTGTGGTCCCTAGGAGTTAGGGCTGTGTGTTCTGGGGGCGGGGCAGGGACAGGCTGGAGCAATCTGTGTTACATGTGTGTGGCCCATATTTGTGAGATGGTGCATCCTTGGGCATCTGAGGGGCCTGGCCCCTGAGGATGTGGGAAGTGGCTTGCTTCAGTGGCTCTTGTGCCCAGGTGCCTTGGTCTGGGTACAAGTAGAGACTTGTGTGCCTTGAATGATAGCACACACTTGGGATGTGAATTGGGATAGATGTCACTGTACACAGGGTTTGTGAGTACTGTTTGTATGTGTTGTGCATACAAGTACTTGCTTACCTGCTCACTGGGAGGAGGAAAGTTGTGTAGTGATGTGTGTGTTAGGCTTTGGTGATAGATATGTGTGATCCAAATAGTTGTGTGCTCCAAGGGTACATTTACCTGTCTGGGTACAAAGGCCTGGTGGGTGTGCGTACCAGTGTGTTGGGCTAGATCTGGTGGTGGGGGCTGGGGTTGGTATTCAAGTGTATTTGTGTACCTATTTGGGGCCCATCCAGTTGCGGGTAGAGATATGTGTCCATGACTGTCAGGTGGGTGTCTCAGGTTCAGGTTTCCCGGCTCACTGGGGCAGAAGGGCATTTCCTCCTATGAAGAGGAGGGTGAGGAGCTGAGGGACTGTGGTCTCATCTCAGCTGTCACTTCCAGACAGAGCCCAGATGGGAGAGCTGAGAGGGAGGTACCAGACTGGGATTGTGTAGTGTCATGAACCCCTCCCCAAGAAACCTGCCCTTGGGGCTGGGATTGTAGCTCAGCGGTAGAGCGCTTGCCTCGCATGCGTGAGGCCTTGGGTTCGATCCTCAGCACCACATACAAACCAATAAAATAAAGATATTAAAAAAAAAAAAAAAAAAAAAAAGAAACCTGCCCTGGGCCTCAGAGGTATTCTTGTTGAGCCTGAGTTCAAATTCTTCCTGTGTGTGACCTTAGGCAAGTTTCTTAACCTCTCTGTGCTGCAGTTTACTCATTCTCTTTAAAACAAAGGTGATAATAGAATATATGTCACATGCAAAAGATTAAATAAATTAACATGGAATAATCCCTAGCACAGGGGTTGGGGATTTAGCTCACTGGCAGAGTGTTAGCCTAGCCTGTGTGAAGCCTTGTGTTCAGTTCTCAGCCCCAGGAGGGGGAATGAAGTAGTCCTTAGTACATACTAACTACATAAGTTACCCCGTAGACATCGTCATTGTCATCATCACCTTCTGAAGCCCTGGCTCAGCTGTCATCTTAGACAAATTCCTTTTCTACTCTGAACCTGTATCCCCCTGTAAAGACTGGGTGCTCCACCCCTCCCCCACACCCCAGGCTCCTGCAGCTTAGCTTCTGAGTTGCTTCCTAAGCAATGCAGGGCCCCACCCAGGCTGCCTCCCCCAGGAAAATCCTTCCCTCCCCTTCTCTGCCTCCTGCCTTCAGGCCAGGAAAAGGATGGAGGAAGAAATTTAATTTACATTCGTTATGCCTATGATAATGGCTACTTAGTGTCCTGGTAGGAAGTGCCAGCTCAGGAGCCAAGCAGGAGAGTCTGACTGCTTTTCTCTGTGACCTTGAGCAGATTTCTTACCCCCTCTCTACCTGTTCTCTCATCTGTAAATTAGGATAATAGTTATGCTCACCTTGTGATAGTTAACTTTTTTTTTAATAGTTTATATGTCAACTTGAATGGACCATTGTCCCCAGATATTTGGTCAAGCTTTATTTTCAATGTTCTGTGAGGCTGGATATTTCCTGTGAGGGTGTCTCTGGATGAGATTAACATTTAAATCAGTGGATTTTGAGTAAAGCAGATTACCCTCCCTAGTGTAGGTGGGTCTTATCCAATCAGTTGAAGATTTTAGTAGAACAAACACACCCTACTCCCACCCCCAGCAAGGAGTTCTGCCAGTAACCTGCCTTTGAACTCCACTACAGCTCTTCCTCAGGCACCTACCTACCAAACCCCACCTTCAGTGTTTGGATTCACTAAGCCTCCATAATCACTTGAGCCAATTCTTAAAATAAATCTCTTTTTCTCTATGTCCACAACATATTGGTTCTGTTTCTTTGGAGAACACTAACTAAATTTCACCTCTTGGTAATAATGAAGTCCAGATCAGTTAATATCCATAAGCATGCTGAGAACATTGCCTGCAGCCTAGGAAGCTCTCCCAAGATGCTAGCTACTACTGTGACTTAATGAGCATCTACTATGTGCTAGGGACTTTATATGTTTCCTAACTTGCTACTCAGAGAGATATCATATGGTGGGCGGTGGGATTCCCATTTTACAAATAAAAACTTGAGATTCAGAGGGGGTGTCTGCCCAGAGTCCTGGGGAAGTGCAGAATCGAGCCCATGGTTAGGCTCTGCCCTGCTTTATAAGAAGCTTTCCAGGGTCACACCAGCCAAGGTCCATTGCACAGAGAAAATGGATGCTATTCCTGGTCTTTACTTCCCACAGTTCAGTTCCAAAGCCTCAGCTTCTCCTTAGAGGGTCCTTACTGGGCAAAATGCCCAGAATTTTTTTTTTTTTTGGGGTGTGGGGGGGTGATCTCCATGTTGTCCAGACTGGTCCTGAACTCCTGGACTCAAGTGATCTTCCTCCCTTGGCCTCCTGGGTGCTGGGACCACAGACGCTCCCACCATGCCCTGCTCAAGTGTAGAGCCTCTGAAGCAAGAGTCGGACAGAGTGGACCTGACTGAGGAGGAAACTTCTCAGGCAGTTTACAGCCTCATGGAGGAGCGGGAATGTGCCCTGTAAAACTGTAAGGCAGAGCCGTGCACGGTGGCACACACCTGTAATCCCTGCAGTCTGGGAGACTGAGACAGGGAATCGTGAGTTCAAAGCCAGCCTCAGCAACAGCAAGGCGCTAAGCAACTCAGTGAGACCCTGTCTCTAAATAAAACACAAAATAGGCTGGGGATGGGGCTCAGTGGTCGAGTGCCCTGAGTTCAATCCCCAGTAACCTCCCTAAAAAAAAAAAAACTGGAAGACAATGTGGTCCCATGGTCACCTGTGCTTCTCCCCACCATGAACCTGCTCCCTCCCAGCATCTTCCCATCTCAGGAACTGCTATCATTCATCTGTTGTTCAAGTTCATCATCTAGGGCTCCTCCACTCCTCTGACCTGCCACTTTGACCTCCAGAACCACCAGTTTCTCCCCACTTACACCATCCCTAACCTTCTTGATCCAGAAGGCTCCAGCTTCCTATCTGGTCTCTGCTTTCACCTTTACCTGTTCTTGCCCTTCTCCACAGCACAGCTAGGGGGCGCTCTTAAAATACATACCAAATAATGCACTTGTCTGCTTGAATTCCCCCAGGGACTGCCCTTATTCAAGCCCTGTGTGATTTGGCCCTTGCCCACCTTCCTGACCTGGCTTCTGCCCCTCTTATGCCCTGATCCCCATCCCCCCCCCACATCCCCACCCAGTCCATCCTGCTCAGACGCACCGTCACCCTCTGTGCCTTAAGCACATCAAGCTCACGCCTCTATGTCATCTTGTACCTCCTGTTCCCTGTCTGGAACGCTCTGCTTTCATCTTTCACATGGCTGATCCCTTCTTTGGATTTCTGCTTCATCATCACCTCTCAGTGAAGCCACCCCAGTGCTCCACTGTCTGGCTGCCCTCTCAGGTCACCTGCTTCCTTCTACATCACCGACCCCCCAATAGTTGTGTGTTTTCTTGCTTATTCTCTGTCTCCTGTCACCTCAAGAGCAAAGACCTTGGCTTGCACCAGCACCATGGTCTACTGGCTTGTTGAACAGGTGGTGAGTAGATGGAAAAATGAAGGTGTGCCTGAATAAACCTGCAGGGGCCGGGAAGGAGAAGTCTGTCTGCTCCAAACTGGGGATACTGGAAAAAGGAAGAAGTTTCCTGACGTGGGGCAGAAAGCTGGACGCTTTCATAATCCAGAGAGAGCACATGCACAGAGGTGGCTGAGCAGGACTAAGTGTCGCTTCTTTGCAGCCCAGATACTTGAGCTCATATGGAGCGCCAGCTGTCTACCAGGCACTCTGCAAGGTGTCGGGGTTACAAAAATATACCTAGGGCTGGGGTTGTGGCTCAGTGGTAGAGCACTGGCCTAGCATGTATGAGGCACTGGGTTCCATCCTCAGCACCACATAAAAATAAAAAAAATTTAAAGGATATCGTTCTGCCTTCAAAGTTTATAGTCTGCTGGGGAGATGAACCATGCAGACAAGAAGGCACTGTTGGATAAAGGCAAGTGAAGCAAGGGGTCACCTAGCCAGGGGCACAGCAAGTGTAAGGACCCAGGGTGGGAGTCTGCTGGCTGCTCAGCAGGAACGAGATGGCAGGGTGATGGGGGTGAGCGCAGAGATGTGGCTACAGGCGAGTGGAACGGAGCAGCACAGGACTAACGGGTCTGAAGGCCATTTTAAGGATTTTCTTTGAGCCACTAAAGGGTTCTGAATTGAGGGGTAAACATGATCATCTGACTTTTTTTTTCCTGGTACGGGGGATTGAATCCAGGGGCACTTTACCACCGAGCTACACCTCCAGCCCTTTTTCTTTTGACACCGGGCCTCACTGAGTTGCTGAGGGTCCTACAAAGTTACTGAGGCTGGCCTCATACTTGCGATCCTCCTGCCTCAGCCTCCTGAGTCTCTGGGACTACAGGCATGTGCCACCTCACTTGGCGTGATCTGACTTTGTAGAATGATTTTCTGGTTGATGAATGGAGATCAACAGGGAGGAGACCAGTGAGAGTTGGTGGGGACTCCACTGGAAGGTAAGAGTGGTAGTGTTGGATGGACCTCACTGATTGGATGAGTGGATGCTGGAAAGCATGAGAGTCAGCTTGCCTGGGTTCCTATTCTCAGGTCCCCAGCTTGCCAGTCACATGACCCCAGACAAACCTTTCACCTCTGAGCTTGCCTGTTCTGGTATCAGTCAGAGTTCTGTTGGAAAAGTGGAACCAGCCGGATGGAGATCTTAGGGCTTTATTGTAAGGAATCGGTCTGCACAGGGAAGCCTGAAATCCACAGGACAGGCTGGAGCTGCCATCCCTGGGAGATGTCTTTAGGGGAGCCTGAACCCTGCCCTGGAGGCCTTCCACCTTATTGGCTCTGGCCCACCCAGATATTAAGATAATTTTCCTTCCTTAAAGTCAGCTGATTATGGGTTTTAATCAGGACTACAAAACTACCTTCCTCAGCAACACCTGGATTAGTGTTTGCATACCTGGCCTAGCCAGCCTGACACATAATAGTGACCATCATATCCATAAAATGGGTAGCCACAGATACAGCGAGCTGGCAGGGACATACATGCTCAGAGATCAGTGAGGCAATGCACTAGCGGGTTTTTTGTGCCATGCCTGGCAGCAGGGGGGACCTACTATTGTTATCTGTGATCGCTCCCAATGTAAGAAGCTCTTCAGGAGCCCAGAGGGGCCACAGCAGGTCTCCCAAAGCAGGGCTTCTGCAGACCTAGGAAGGAAGGAGCTCTCGGGTCTCACAGCCATCTAGGAAGCTGCATGGAGTTCTGAGACAGGCCACAAGGGGGCGCAGGTGGCCAAGGAGCCTCAAATCATCGTGGCCCAGTAAGGGTGGCCAGGCAGAGAGCCAGGTGCTCCAAACCACCAAGGACCCTGTGAGGAGCTCCAGCTCGTTTAAATGCAAATGAGGTTGCTCAAGAGTGTTGCAAGTCTGTTCTCTTAGGCAAACGTCGATGTTCCTCGGGAAGTCCTGTTTACTTTACGCTCCTCCTTGAAAAAGCAGTGAGCTCAGCCCTGCCACCATGTAGATCATTAAATGGTGTTATTGGGCTGAGGTAATGAGATCAGCGTTGACGCCGTTCCATTGCGAAGGAGCAGAGTTGCTGGAGTCGAGGGTTTAGGTTTTGGCATCAGACAAACTAGGCAGAGTTTGAACCTCAGCTCTGCCCTGGGTTCACTTTATTGTTGTCTTATTTATTGATGGATTATGAAAGAAGGGGAGAAGTTGACCATACTTTAGACTGAAGAGTAAAAAGATTCATTTGGGGGCTGGGAGTGTAGCTCAGTGGTAAAGACTATGCTTAGCATGCTCCAGGCCCTGCGTTCAATCCCCAGCACCACTCAAAAATAAAATAAAATAAAATGCTGTAGAAGAGGATGTATGTTAGCCGGGCGCGGTGGCTCACGCTTGTAATCCCAGCACTTTGGGAGGCTGAGACAGGAGAATCGCGAGTTCAAAGCCAGCCTCAGCAACGGCGAGGCGCTAAGCAACTCAGTGAGACTCTGTCTCTACATAAAACACAAAATAGCACTGGGGATGTGGCTCAGTGGTCGAGTGCCCTTGAGTTCAATTCCTGGTACCCCCCCCCCAAAAAAAAGGATGTATGTTTTTTAAAAAATTCAACTGGACATTTATTTCCATTCTATGAGCCCCAGAGGAGACAAAATTTAAATGCAGTCATTACTGAGTAGTCTGTTTAGTTATGAAGCATTTGCTGGGCATAGTGGAGCATGCCTATAATCTCAGCAGACTACAAGTTTAAAGCCAGCGTCAGCAACTTGGTGAGGCCCTGAGCCAATTAGCGAGACCCTGTCTCAAAATCAGATATGAAAAAGGGCTAGAGATGTGGCTCAGTGGTTAAGCACCCCTGGGTTCAATCCTTGGTACTACTACTAATAATAAAAACAATAATAATAATGGCTAGGGATGTAGCTCAGTAGTAGAGCACTTGGCTAGCATGCACAAGACCCTGGGTTCCATCCCAGCACCACCAAAAATAAAGAATGCAGACTGGAGAGGGAATGCCTAGTTTCATGTTCCATCCCTTCCTGCTGTGTGACCTTGGGCAAGTCCTTAACTTCCCTGTGCTTTTTTCCTCTTAAAATGGAGGTCATGGGAGTACTTTATCAGGTCATCTGTTTGAGGTTGGAGATGAAAGTTAACAAGCATGAAGTGCCTGTACTGAGGAAGCCCTCACTCGGTTACATGGTTTGTACTGGCTTGAGGGCTGTTGTGCTGGCGTGAGCTTCCATGTGAAGAGAGCCCGGCTTCGGCTCTTGCCCACCTCCAGCAGCAGCTCAGACAGAGTAAGGCTGAGCAAACCTCATCTCCTAACTGCCCTGAACCAGGGGCACTTGACCACTGAGCCACATCCCCAGCCCTTTTTATTATTATTATTATTTTATTTTGAGACAGGGTCTCATCAAGTTGCTTAGGGCCTCACTGTTACCAAAAGCTCTGCCTTGTCCCCAGTGCTGATCCAGTAACAAGGACATGGTTTTGAGGAAAAGGAAAAAGTCGAATTGCTTTGCGAGCAAAGGAGAAGCACTGGTGACTCCTTTCCAGAGGCTGTGATTCTGCCCAGCAGGGAGAAGAGAGGGCTTTTAAAGAGGTGATTCAAAGGCTACCTTCCACGAGTTCTCTGTCGAGTGGTAAATCACTTATTAATTTGGGAGACAGTTATTTCTGAGATCTTCTGGTGCCATCCCCAAAGTCTGGATTACTTCATTCCTGTGGTGGGTGTGTGCTCAAGGACATATAAATCTGCCTAAAATGGGGAAGAAAGGTAATTCTCTTTCTCCTGGGATTAGGAAGTGGGGGAGATTAGGGAGGAGCAGGGAGAGAGGAAGAGAAAGAAACATGTCCTTTTAAAAATAATTTGTGGGCTGGGATTGTGGCTCAGTAATAGAGCACCTGCCTAGCATGTGTAAGACACTGGGTTCGATCCTCAGCACCACATAAAAATATATCAATAAAATAAAGGCATTGTGTCCACCTACAACTAAAAAAAAATTAAAAAAAATAATAAGTTGCAGTGATAGAGCAGCAAAGGCTATATATTCAAAGCGCGAAGTGGACTACTGTTACAATGATAAGTTGCTGAAGCTGCCCTCGAACTTGGTGATCCTCCTGCCTCAACCTCCTGAGTCACTGGGATTATAGGCGTGTGTCGCCCCGCCTAGTTTGTCCCCATTTTTTAGACCAGAAAAGGGAGGTTAAGGAGCTTGCCCCAAGTCAGCTGGCCAGGCAGACCCAGGATTCAAGTCTGGTTCTTTTGACCCAAACTCAATTTCCGTTGAAGTCTGATCCCTCCTAAGCCAGGGCCCAAGGGATCCATTGGTATCCAGGACTGGAAGTTGTATAGACTGGGAGGGGCCTGCCTCAAGAGAGCACCTCCACTGCCAGGTTTCTAGAAAGAACCCGTTGGTCACAAGGATTCTTAATAGGGTAAAGGGTCCCTTTGCAAGGCATGACTAATATCCCCATAGTTTTTTTTATGGGTTTGGCTTTTAATAAAGTGGATTTGCTTAGAATAAGACCCATTCGTAAGTACTGCTGCTATAAAAAGTTCCTCTAACTGAAGAAGTTAGTCCCACTCTCCTCTTACCGATGCAAATGAGGGCTGCTGCTTGCTCGGGGTACCAGCTCTGTGGAACCTGGTCTGCTGCAGGTCCTACCAGCTGCTGCATCTAGGTGGAGGGCCATCGTGAGGCACAGCAAGCAGGCCTGGGGGCCTCTGGGCCTCATTTCTCCCCCAGGATGAATGCCCCAGCAGGGCACAGGACAGAACCAGCTCTCTGTGTCCTTCTGGACCTGCCCTGCTCATCAGCCACAGAGGAGATGAACAGAGACAAGCTGCCAGCAGCAGCCTGCCTCCCCCAGAGTACAGGGCTCTGTGAGGTCTTCCTTTCTCTTGCATGTTTCCTGGGCTGGCGCCATGGAGTACACCTGAGAGGGCAGGACATTGCCCAGGATTCCCAGACTCATACCAGGCAGGAGGACTATGATCCACAAGGTGTAGGGGAAGACTGGAGACCTGCACAGGAGATTGGGATGAACTGCAGGGGATGAGCAGGATCCCCTGGTGGGAGAGGCTGTCATGAGCACAGACATGGGGCTAGAAGGAGTTTGAGAATTTGTTTGTTTTAGTGGTGCTGGGGTTTGAACCCAGGGCCTCAGGCATGCTAGGGAAGTGCTGTATCCCTGAGCCACATCCCCAGCCTAAGTTTGAGAAGTTGGAAGAAAGGAAAAGTGTTCATCCTGGCAGAAGTGAAGAAGCTGCTGGGGAGGGGGATGGCAGGAGATGATTCTAGAAAGGAAGCCTTGCAGGGAGTAGAGCAGGACCTTTCAGAGCAATCTCCAGGGCTTCCTTGTCTGCCTGAACCACCCATCCTCAGCAAGAAAGGCCCAGGCTGCTTCATGAACATGGCCAAGTCCTTCCTGGAACCCTCCCCCAGCCCATCCCCAAAGTTAGCGTGTCTTGTAAAGGCACGGGCTTCTGGCACGTCTCACCCAGGGTGGTGTTTTTAAACAGTTTTTATTTTCATGGCACCGGGTCCTCAGCCTGATGTCACCCCTGAAGTTCAAAGTCATCTAATTGGAAATGAAAAGAGGCTGATTGGTTTGGCAACTCCACGGCCAGCCCACGTGGCAGTGATGAGATGGAGAAAGTGATGCTGCTCACGTGTGCATGTGCCCCGCTGGGTGTCCCCTCGGCCCAACTAGCTTGGACACACAAAGCCGGGGCGGGGCGGGGCGGGGCAGGACTGGGGAGTCTTGATTCCCTCTGCCCTGCTTGCTCCACTCTCTGCCTACCTGTACCTGCCACTGCTGGGAAAATAGAAGGTTGCTCTAGAAGGGAAGGTGTGGGCAGAGGCCTGCAGGACAGCTACAGAGTACTGAGCCAGCATGTTAAAATGCAGATCCCAGGTGCTGCCCAGGCCCAACGAATCAGCGTCTCTGAGGTGACATCTGCATTTTGTGAGGCTCCCTAAGATTCCCAAACCAAGCCAGGGTTACATTCTGGATGTAGATCAATCACCATGTTCGGGGAAGACAGCAAGGTGGCGGGAGGGCTGGTATCCCTAAGGGATTGTGACTTGATGGACAGGGCTGCTCTTGGAAAATGCTTTCAGTTGTCTCCCGAGTCAGGAGTGCACTGGAGGGGCAGGAATGGGGGGCCTGTCAGAGGACAGAGTTCTAAGCCTCTTCTCCCTGAAATGCTAGGCCAGCAATTTGAGGCCTTGGAGAATGGCCATCCAACGGGCCTCCCCATCTGGCCTCATCAGGAGGCAGTGATGAGTCTCCGTCTGCCTTTTATTTAAAACCCACAAGGTTTTGTTCCCGTGGGGAGGAGACACCCAAACTGTGGTCCAGCAAAGAAATGCTTCCCACCGCGGCCCTCGGCCAGAAAGCAACTTGTTCCTGCCTTCAGCGTTCTGGTTCATAGACATGTGACAACGGGGCAACATTTCCAGTAATGATGAAGCCAATGGAAAAACAAAGATTTGGGGAAAATGTGCATTACTTGTTGTTTTAGCACCTTTTTCTGATCTAAAGTTACTTTGTTTAGAAACAGAAATGTGGCATGTGTAACTTAGTTGGCCCAGGGCCCGTTTATAATCGGTCAGTTTTGAAATGTGTAGGCAAAAAAAAATTTTCCAAAGTTTTAGGAAAACTTAGGAGTTTGCAAGAAAAAAAAAAA
>CM053404.1:22067278-22118110 GCA_028644305.1 Xerus rutilus
GGGCACGGACAGGGTTAAGACCTTGAAGGAACTTAGGTGTACCTGGAGAGATCAAGAATTTTTTTTATTAAGCACCTACTATATACCAGACACTTTCTAGGGCTCTAGTTGTCACTAAACATTCTGCAGCCAGTTGAAATAGTCAGCGAACAATACAGGGCAAGATGAGGAAGACAGGCGGGCTTTGATAAGTGGGTATCCTCAGCCTCTGCTCAGGAATGAGTTCTGCCCCAGACCCCTGATCCTCATCTGCATGCCTGTGGTGCTCTAGTTAATGGTGGCGTCCAGCCAGGTGTCTGCTGCAGCCTTGTGAGTCTTGCCCCAAAGGCAGCCCAGTTACACAGGCTTGGCCTTGATCTACCAAGAACAGACTGCCTCTGCTTGGGTCTGAGCAGCCTGGGGGAGGAAGGAACCACTTTTGTGGTGGCCCTAACAGTGTCAGGCAGATGGCTGAGGAGCCAGGCTGTCTCCCCAAGCCAGCAGGACTTCTGAAGCAGACAGGAATGCCTACAAAGATAGTGTGCACCCCTGTCCCCGCTGCTGTGCAACATCTATAGTCAGATGGTCCAAAGCAAGGCCCCCAGGTGTGTGCGTGGCTGATGCTCTTCAAATAGCTGGAGTTGATTCATTAATAAGCTGATAACAAAAGGTCTTCTGCAGACCCTCTCCTTTTCAGCTTAGAAGGGAATGTGTCCCAAGGGCACTGGGGGCACCACTAGTGGCTCTGTTGCTCCCTCCAGCTCCCTCCCATGGAGACTGAGCGGGGAGTAGGCAGGCAGGCCTGTGGGACTGCGGCCAGGCTGTTGGGTTCAGCCTGCCTCCTTCTCCTTGTGAGCATGCGTACTGGGCTTGGGCTTGGGCTTGGGCTTCTCAGGGAGCTGGTGGGTGGGGTAATGGGGGCGCATCTCAGTAAGTGTGGAGGACCACCAAGGTGGACCACCCCAGGGAGGCGGGTGGCTGGGATCCTGGGATTCTGCACAGCGGTTGAATTTGTCTCTTCCACATACAAACACCCTGGTGGACTGGGGCGAGATGAGAACCTGAGAGCTGAGAGGGAGGCCGCCACCCCAGGGGCTGCCATGGGATCATGCAGCAGCTGTTGGGAGCAGAGGCTGGAACCACCCACCTCCCCCAGCCCCCCACCATCTACCCACAGTGCCTCCAACTAACCACAACACCTGTCTTTAACCATGAAGCTTCAGCTCTCTGTGGCATGGTGGCAGACCTGGCTGCTGCCCTCTCCAGGGCGGCCCACTAGGCAGCTGCAGCACTCCAGAGAGGAGAGGCTGATCTGGCCTCTCCACCCCATTTGGTACAGCGCTGACCTGGGCAGGATCCTTTGAACTTAGTCTCTCAGGGACTGTGGGTGGCTCCAGGCCCAGCCCCCTCTGCACCCCATTCCCCACCTGAGCAGGGAGACTGACCGTTCCCTGACTGCATAGCTCAGCGGCCAGAGGGTCCGGGTGCATTCCTGTCCTGGGCTGGGCTGCCCCCACATGTACTCTGGATTCCAGGAAAGGCAGCACTCTGGGGAAGGGGCAGGCCTTCTCTTACGGAGTCACATGAATGGGAACATGGCTGCACTTACAAAGAGAGGCACAGTGGAAATAAATAGGCCTTAGCCAGTGACTGGGGAGGATCCAGAAAATAATGTCCACCATTAGGGCTCCTGGATCTCAATTCCCAGACAGCCTGCCTTGGCTGAAGACTGACGCCATCGCTTCCTTGCTGTGGGGCCTTGAGAAAGAACCTCGGTTCCCCTGGGCTTCACATTCCCCACCTGCAAAATGCAGATGATGTAAGAACTGAAGAAGGTAATGCCCAGAAAACACTGAGCCCTATGCGTGGCGTGAGTGTTAAGCGCATGTGGTATAATCTCTCCCCAGCCTTCCTACTTACTTGCTGTGTGACCTCAGGCCAGTGTCTTCCTATTTCTGGTTCTGGGTCCTTACATGTTCTTCCAAGCCTTAAGGTACCACCAAGAAGCCAGAGATGTGGCAGAGAGTGGGGAGCCAACAGTGAGGATTTGCTTTTTGTCTTGCAGAAGGTACCCAGCAGAAATCCAGTCCTGCTAACTCTCTCTTAAGTACTCTATTTATATTTAGCTCAGAAGTCTGTGGCCCAGGACCCTCAGGCCTTGGGCATAACTAGCTACATACTTTGTGGGGCCCAGTGCAAAATGAAAACACAGGACTTCTTGTTTATAAATTATGAATGATTTCAACCCCGTGAGAGAGGAGCATTGAACAGCCCAAGGACTTTCTAAGCATGAAGCCATTGCAACTGCACAGAGCACACCTCCATGAAACCAGCTGCCTGCAAAGCTGGGAGTAGGAGGCAGGGCCTGGGTGGAGCTGCTGCTCTGGCAGCATTAACCACTCACCCTCTGGTACAAGGGCATCATGTTTTCCTGCTCTAAGTATTTATGACCAGATGGCAGCTGCTGCTCATGCTGAAATAACCTTCACAGAGATTCCCCTGTAAGAAGCAGCTCACACACATGCTATCTTAGTCCTTTTTCTGTTGCTATATCAGGACACCTGAGACTGGATAATTTATAAAGAAAAGAAGTTTATTGGATTATGGAGGCTGGGAAGTCCAACATCAGGCAGCCACATCTGGGGCCTCAACTCAGAGTAGAAAGCAGAAAGGTAACTGAGCATGTGCGGGAGAGAAAAGGGGCAGAACTCTGACAGTAGCTAAGCCATTCCTAGGGAAAAGGCATTATCCCATGGGGGCGGGGCGCCACCCCCACAACCCAGACCCCTCCCCTAGGCCCCACCTCCCAGGGCCACAATGGCAATCACATCCAAACATGCATTTCAGACCCCACAAACCATAACACATACCAAACCACTCCAAGCTTGCACCCAGGTGAGTTTGGATTGGAAGACATGTTTGAACGGTGGTTTCTTTTCTGGCTTGGCTGTCTTAATTCATGCCATGCTTTTCCCCAGATGGTATAAGAACAGTGCTCACCACCAGGAACAGGCCCCACTCAAATAACTACTGCTGCTGTTAGATACTAAGGCTAGCTGTTGCTAGGCCCTATGTAGTTGTCGGCCTAAAAGCAGTGGTCGGGATTCCTGGTGGCCTAGTCAGAAAGAAAAAGAAGCAGGTGTGATCTGCAGGAACCAAGAAATCCAGCCCTGTACGGTGTCATTGTACCACAGCAAGGAAAGGACCAGGGTGCAGCAGTTATTCAGAAACCAGTTCAAGGCTGTGTGTAAGAACAATAGAATTTCCAGGGTGGGGGAGGCAGGAAGGAGGGGCACAGCAGACAGGGGAGGGTCTCTGCTGTCCCTCCCTCCCAGGACCCCAGGGCAGGGGCTGTGCAAGCTGATAAGGGGTGGCCATGCCTGGTCCCGAGCCTTCAGTTTGCTTGCTTGCGTCAGGGGTTTGGGCCTTGGCCATGCTCGCTGCTGTCTCCCACCTGGGCTCACAGCCCACTCTGGATTTATTAGTTCGGATGGCAGAACTCGCCTTACACGAGGGAAACACTCCCACAGACGTGGCTGAGGGCTAGATGTAGGTAAATTGAGCCCAGTTCCCAGTGCTCTGGAGTTATGTGAGGTTAAAGGAAGCCTGGTTAGGAACCTGGAGGGTCCGCCACACTCAGTCTGGCCAGGCAGGGTCGTCCTGGGAGCCTCCATAAAGTCAGGCACCTGTAGTGTGGTGCTTCCTCATCACCTGGACCTGGCAAGAATCAGGGTCAGCACTGAAGCGCCCTCAAGTCCCTGAATTTGGCCACAACCTACACGCACCTGGGTTTCCCTGGGCCTGGAGTGTGCCCTCACCAGCCAGGAGGAACACTATGGTGGGAGCATGGTCACCATGGGGCGGGGGGCGCATCCTCATGTCTCGACCTCCCAGGAGCTCACAGCTTTTGCCAGCAGTTTTGTCCCTGTTCCCACTTCCCTGTCCCAGAAAGCTCATTGCTCCACTCCACACCCTCTCACAGGCAGCAGGTCATTTCAGTATCCCCCACCGCCCCGTCCCAGTACTAGCCACTGAGCCACATCCCCAGCACTTCTTAATTTTTGAGACAGGATCTTGCTCCATTGCCCAGGCTGTCCTTGAACCTCAGGTTGGCCTCTTGCCTCAGCCTCCCAAGCAACTGTGATTACAGGTGTGCACTACCTGGCTTCATTTCAGTCTTAAAATTTCCATGTGAAGGAAGCAGTAGATGTTTTCTAGCCCACATTATGGAAGGAAAAGCAGCTCAGAGACTTGCTAAATGCCCCCCAAGTCAGCAAGCAGCAGCAGCAGGGTGAGCTGAGCACATGAACCAGCTTCTCTGAATCTTGCTCCTGATTTCTGCTCAGTGCCTTTTTTTTTTTTTTTTTTTTTTTGTACTGGAGATTGAACTCAGGGGCACTCGACCACTGAGCCACATCCCCAACCCTATTTTGTGTTTTATGTAGAGACAGGGTCTCACTGAGTTGCTTAGTGCCTTGCCGTTGCTGAGGCTGGCTTTGAACTCGCAGCCTCTCAAGCCACTGGGATTACAGGTGTGTGCCACCACACCCGGCTGCTCAGTGCCTCTTGGCAGATCTGTTTCAAACTTGTGTTTCCTTACATTGAGCCCACGTTCAAGTGGTTTTCTCTGGAAAGATGATCTTGTTCTCTGAAAAGACTCGTTTCAGCCGTAGCACACTCATGTTGTGGAGACTACCAGGTTTCTGCTGGAAAGTCTAGAACATCAGACAACTACCTCAGAATTCAGTACGCCCAAATGCTTAATTTTACAGTATGAGCACTGAGGCTTAGAGGAGTTAAGCCACACCACCAAAGTAACACAGCTCATTATGGGCAAGACTCCCTATGCAGATTCCCAGTCCAGTGCCCCTTGCTTCCCACAGGCCCATAACCCTGTTCTGTAGGGCCTTTGGTTCTTTGTCTCCAGAGGAGAGTGGGGAGTGGGGAAGACAGAAAACAGTTGGTCTGTGTTGATCACAGCTGCTCCTTCGGCTGTACCCCTGGCCCCCTCACCCCATCTCACGGTCTCTCCATCTCGGTTTTCCCAGCCTTGCGCCAGCAGCCTCCTCTGCCTCCTGGCCAGACAGCCAGGGTCCGTGAGCCAGGGGCTCTCCTCTGTTCATTGTGAGGGAGCGGAAGAGGGCTCACCCGGGGAGAGGGCTTGCTAAGGTGGCCGAGAGAGAAGGACTCTGAAGTGGGGCGTTGGGTGGGAGCAAAGGGGTTGGAATAATTTTGCACATCCACAGCGCTGGCAAACAGATCGTCTTGCAGAGAGGCTTTTGTTTTAGAAAGGCTCGTTTATGGTCTGCTTCCCATTTTCCACTGGGGACAGGGGAAGGAAGGCCTGCTTCTCAGGGCCAGGGGGCCAAGCATGAGCTCAGATTGTCTGCCCATCGACCAGGCCCGGCCCACCACTTAGTTCCGTAAATAACACCTGGGAGCAGCCGGCTCATCATTTCCCATCCTGTCTGCAGCTGTGTTCGCACCGCCCTAGTTGGAGTTTCCACAGAGGCCCCAACACCTAAGTACTGTGGCCCTTGCAGACCCCTGTTCTAGCAGAACGCGTTCTCCCGGGCTCCAGGCCCAGGGAAAATGCCTTCCCTTGGTTCACTGAAAGAGGAGCAGCATTTCCCAAACCATTTCCTCATGAGGAACCCCAAAAGGAAGGTATGGAGTATGAACGCCATTGGATGTGGAGGGAGCTGGGGGTCACCTCTTAGCAGGGCCGGATGGGGCTGGGCTGGGCTGGGCTGGGCTTGGCCTACCCAGGGGCATGGCTTGGCCCTGCTGGTTGGGCAGCCCATGTAGCCGCAACTCTGGGTTGAGCAGTCAGAAGCTGGAAGCTTAGCCATATGTGGGCATCCGACAGGAAAGCCCCACACTTGGAGCTCAGGCCTGCTGGCCACATAGCTGACACCTTGGAGGGCCTCAGCGCACCTTCCTTGTCCCCACCGTGCCAGGGCTGGACCACTTCCCCAGCACTCTTCCTGCCGCCTGAGGCGCCTGCTAACTGCTAGGCTGAGGGCCAGGCTCTGGCTGCACATCTAACCCTGTTCGTCCCTTGACCCCAATTCAGCTGACCTGCTATCTGAGAGTGACTGTGGGGAAATATTTGGGCCCAGGTGCCAGTGTTTTCTTGGTACATTTGGTAGTGAATGATCAAGTTTTCATCCTTGTAACCCCGGGAGCGTGATTTTCCTGCCGAGCTCAGGAGTTGAATCCAGGGAGTCAGGCGTGAGTGAACGCACTCAAGGTAGATATGGCTAATGGCGGCTCGCCCTCGCTGGGCGGCACTAGGCAGGGCACTGTGATGTATTACCTCGTTTAATCCTCACAGCAACCGGAGGTAAGTAGGTCACTTCATCCCAAGTTTAATAAGATCAGGAACAGGATCAGAGAGGTTAAGTAACTTCCTCAAAGGGACAGAGCTTGGACTTGAGCCCACCAGACTCCAGAAGCCTCCCTGAACCTCTCTACAGAGCTCCAGTCTGTAGGCTTACCATGCAATCTGGAAAGGCCAGCCTCCCATTCTTCTGTGGAAAGTAAGCCTGCAATTGGAAGGTGGCTTGCTCAGCAACAGAGAGGGTGAGGTACTTTAAGTGGTAAGTGGCATTAAGCACTGATCACCTGAGGTCTGTGTCCCTACAAGAGATGGACACTACTAGCTGTGCAGCCTTAGTAAAGTTACTTAACCTCTCTGGTTTGGTTTCTTCATCTGCAAAAGGGAAGGAATAATAGTACCTATCACTGTAGGTTTGTTGTGAAAAATAAATGTGTTACTCTATGGAAAGTATTGGTACATAGCTTTGCAGACAGTAAGTGCTATATAAATGTTTGCTGCCATTTATTGTTACTATCTGTGAAGGGATCAGGCAGCTTTCCTCGACAGCTTTGTGGACGGTGTAAGGGTTTACTCTCAGACTTGCATCTCCATGTTTTCCTATAATCTTCCCCACAGCAGGCAGCACTCTGCTCCTTGGATGTGATAAACAGCCCAGCAGAGAAAGTATTAGCCTTGGGGTGCCGCCAGGCCTGGTTCCATTGCTGGCTCCTGGGAACCTGGGCCAGTTATTTCCCCTGTCCAAATGGCTCCTGTCTGCAGGATGGGACCTCAGATGCGTGCCTACCTCATGGGGTCGTGGGAAGTAAATGAGTGTCTGCTGGCGGCCAGCACGCATGCTCTTTATGTGGCAGCCTCTGATCTCAAAATGTTCACACCGGTGATTAGGCCAAGAGCTTTCTGCCTCAGGATGTTAATGGTATCATATCCCATAACCAAGTGTTCTATGGTGCTTTGATTTTTGTTCCTCCTTGACAGGGCAACTTAACCCCATTTCACAGGTGAGGAAACTGAGGTCCAGGTGGAACACCATTGTCTGAGCATGGAACACTGCCCTCATGTCCTGGTCACTAGAGGTCCCTCTCACTGTTCTAGCCAGAACTGAGGCTCTGTAAGGGAGACTCCCTTCCACTCTCTAGCGCCTGTGTCTCTCCCTCAGTGGGTGGGACTGTGGCAACAGCTGTGCTAGGGTACCTAGTAGATGTGGTGCCCCGCAACCTGGAGCCTGGCCTTGAGTGCCCCAACTCTTACATTAGGGGTTCCGGGACCAAGCTGCTCAGCCTGTTAGCTCACCAGAATCTGCGGAGCCCTGTGGGGCCAGCCACCCACATGGCCACAGAGAGAACATACTGCCTGCGCCAGGGCGGTGATAACCAGAGGGTCCCACTGCAGGGAGGCTTGGCGTAGGATTCTCTGCGCTCCAGAGGATTCCTGAGTTTCGACAGACACCTCATTATCCCTGTCCCAGCCTCTGTAATCACACAGGCCCACGCCCAGCAGCCATCCCAGGGCCAGGAAATCACTCCCCTCCCCTCCCCCGCCTTCCGCCCACGGCTGCTGATCCAGCGGCGCCTGCAGCCACTCGCCGGTGGACCTCCTGCCTGCCTAACGGTTCTCTCTCCTCTGGTTCTCCTTTCCTGCTGCTTGCTCTCGGGGGACTCTGAAGTGTGGCTGTCCAGCTGGACTGAGTCTCCCAAGAAGGACGCGACAGGTACTGCCCGGTGTGCATGTGCGTGCGTTCGTGTGAACATGTGGGTCCCAGCGCGCATGCTCCCGAGCCCGTGCCGGTCGGCTTCTTTCCGCATGCTTCCCTGTGATGTGCGGCAGCCCTTTGTCGGCATGCAGGGCATCTGGCACGCTCTGTGCCCTCTGCCTGCCAGGCTACCCCTTTTTTCATTCTCAGATCCAGCGTTGGAGCCCTTTGTGGGGTGCTGACCACATAGCACAGCTGTGAGCAGATGTACTCTGGCCACAGGTTGTGTGGATTTGAAGCCCAGCTCTGCCACGTCCTGGCTGTGCCGCCTCCGGCGGCTTGCATGTCCTCCCTCGGGGGGTGTAATGCTACACAAAGTGCTCGGGCGATGGTGGGCTACTGTTCTCTTCGGCATTATCTCATTGGCTATCCCTATGAAAGTGGGCAGGCCAACCAGAGGTGACTCCTCTCACTTCAGGTGGTTAGACCAAGGCAGGAACCTGAGGTCCCCTGTGCCAAGCCTGGTTTTCCAGAGATCTTAGTGGGGAGCTGGTGATTTGGGGCAAGGATGGGGCTGTCCTGTGACTGTGACCAAGGGTGGGTCACAGCTCCCAGGACCCAGCAATCCAGAGCTTGAAGCTACCTCTAACCTGGGGGCTCTAAAGGCTTTGGCCCTCAGGGATAGGGGTCTTGGCCTGTGTCTGGGCAGAACTGGGCCATGGGTCAGGGACTTGCCTTTAGCCTTTGGTCTTGCTGGACAATGGCAAAAAAAAAAAAAAAAATCTGAACAGAGGATTTCAGTGCCTAGAGAGAGATGATCAAGGAAAGGATGGGATTTCCAGAATGATCTTCCATGGAGCTCCTTTATTTCTAAGAGCAGAGATTCAGGCTGGGGGCTTGGAGAAAAAGCAGAAGGGTTGAGGGTCAGAGGGGGCTGGGCCAGCTCCAGGGCTTAAAGCCCAGGCCTCAGCCCTCCCCACCACAGCTGTTGGCAGGGAATGGGAGGCCGAGGTCCCGGGAGAGGGGCCAGGAGAAGAGGAGGCAGTGGGGAGGGGAGAGCCTGCTTCCCTTGCAATCATCCTTCTGGTGTTCCCTGTGACGAGGGGCCGGGGCCTGAGCTAATCACTGGGCGCCTGTCCCTTTTTCCCCTCTGCATGAGCCAGTGAGCCACTTGGCCCACAGCAATACATTTTATTCACCAAACGTATAGCTGAGAGACCAGCGGCCCCAGTGCAGCCTGGGAGGAACCACTTCTGAGGGGCTGGAGGGGCCTTGGTGGCATGCCCAGGGTTGGGAGAGTAATGGGGATCCTGGGACAGAGGCCACCACAGGGCCTGGCTTCTCCGGAACCCAGCTGCTTGGAGCCAGAGATGCCAGGAGAGGCAGTTTGGCTGGGGGAAGTCCAGGGTTGGGTCCCAGGCAAATCAGTAGGTTTCTCTGGGCCTTAGTGTCCCTGCCTGGAATGTTGGAGAATTCTGTGAGACAGGAAACTCAGAGGTGACTGGCTGATGCTAAAGATCCTAATAGATAAGGGTCCTGGGGCTGCTTAGCCTGGCATCCACCCCAGAGTGGGCTCAGGGAGCTCTGGACTGGCTCTTTCCATCTGGCAAGTGCTGGCTGCCCGCCTGGAGGTGGGTATGGGAGAGGCATGTTGCAGGGACACAACCCTGGGCCTCCTTCCCACCCTGCTCTTGATGCCTGTGGCCCTTGCCTGAGCTGCCTGCTGGTCCTGAGGCTCTGAGGAACCAGGGTGTCCCTGGCTCCCTGCAATCTTCCCTCTGTTTGCTTTATCTCTGGCTGTCTACAGTTTACATAGGACTTTAACTCCTGTAACTTCACTCCATGCTCAGAACAGCCGCGAGGTTCTGCTTTTATTCCTGTGTGCAGATGAGGAAGGTATCTCTCAGAGAGATTAAGTGTCCTCCCTAGGGTCGAAGAGCAAGTAAAGATAAAGCAGACCCTCAGGCTCTAAACCTTTGCATAGATAAATTCATAATGACTATGTCCCATCCTATGGCACCTGTCCTTGGGTGTCACCACTCATCATGGAGACTGTGGAATGAAGTATACTGTCTGGTTGGGCATCCATGCCCAACAAAAAGTCCAGGAGAGAACAGGAAGGGCACCATGGCTAGGGTGATAGGGAGCCTTCTGCAGGGGCAGAAATGCCAGGGGAGAATTGGGATTGGCAGAGAGAAGGGAAGGCATTCCAGGCAGGGGCAGGGTCTGCAGCAAAGGCTGCAAAAGTCCAAACTTGCATAAAACTTTGTCATTGGCACACAGTAGGTGCTCAATGCATGTGTTTTGAATCATGAATGTTTGATGAAACAGTGCAGGGCATCGGGGAACTTGAGCTTCAGATTGCAAGAAAGACTGGGCTTAGCTGGGCACAGTGGCACATGCCCATAATCCCAGTACATTGGGAGGCTGAGACCGGGTAATCACGAGTTCAAAGCCAGTCTCAGCAATGGCAAGGTGCTGAGCAACTCAGACCCTGTCTCTAAATAAAAATACAAATTAAGGCGGGGATGTGGCTCAGCGTTCGAGTACCCCTGAGTTCAATCCCCAGTACCAAAAAAGAAAGATCGGGCTTGAATTCAGCCTTTATTTGGTAGGTAACAGGGAGCCATCAAAGATGCTGGAGCAGGGGACTAACTTGGTGGAAGTCTAGTTTAGAAGTTTAAGTTGGCAGCCAGGATTGAGCAGGAGCCAGGGTTCCATCCAGGTGGGTGCTGGAGGAATACAGGTGTGAGGCAAGGGAAGGACAGGGATCCCAGGGATGCCCCCTGCCTCTGAGTGAGACCCTGCAAAGTCCCCTTCCAACCTGGGGGAGGCTCTTCTCTCTAGAAGGGGTCCAGCCCTCCTCCTCGCTTCTGCCAAACCTTTTTCATCTGAACACAAGAGCCTCCCTCCTCTGCCCCTCCCCTCCCTTCTCTCGGGCAGACTCCTCCAGCCCCCAATTTTCCAAGCTTTGGCTGGGAGGGGATCCAGAGCCGCCTCTGGGATGACATCACCGCCCACTGGCCGCCTGGCCCACCGAGCAGCAGTTTCTCATCTGGATACCTGCTCCTGGCGCCTACCATCCCTCCCTGCCCCCAGCAGTGCTGCACAGTGACATCCTAAGAGGCAGATGCCAGAGAGGGCAAGCCGGGAGTCTGTGTGGCGGGAGGGGAGGGGAGCAGGAAGGACTAGTTGTCTTTCTGTGTGTCTGTCCCACAACCTGAGGAGTAGCCTCCAGGAAAAGCTGCAGCCCACCTGAGTTCTGTAGCGCTGGTGGGTGTTCTCTTCACTTCCCTACCTGTGTCCCAGAGTGTTGGCCTTCAGAAGACTCCCGACCAATTTTCCACAGGCTGTGGGGGAGGTGCCAGGGAGTAGATTTTCCTTCTCTTTGGAATCTTGCCTCAAATTTTTCTTGGCATGGATCAAAATGAGCTGATGGGATTTACTTGCCAGCATCTCCTCTTTGTCCGCTCCGGCATCCTCTGGCCACAAACCGAGAGCTCTGATTCCCCTTTGCCTCAGTTTCCCCATCTCCCCTTCTCTCTTCCTGTCCCACTGTCTAGTTCCCCCTGCTCAGCATGCGAGGCCTGGGTCCACTCGACAACCCACCGGATCCCTCCGTCCTGTGTCTTGTCAGATCGTTCACTTCACGCACACAGTGTCCACCACCTAATGGGTGCTGGGGTCTGCTCCACAGAGGTAGCAAGAGTCAGCAAGGAGCCCACGCTGCGGTCTTTCTTAGACACTACCTGTCTGCCAGGTATCTGGGGATAGATGAGGCAGGGCCCTCCCCTGGAGACCAGGTACCTGGCACCCATCGGCCACGTAAGATGCAGAAATAAAATCATATGTGAAGGTCAGCTGGGCTTGGGTGCAGCTGTGGGACTTTAGGAAAATCACTTCCCTTTGTGAGACTCAGTTTGCCCGTGTGTAAAATGGGGCTACCACAGGGCCTACTGCATAAGGCTGTCACGGGGATCAAATGAGACAGCACAGGGTGCTTTGCAGAGGGCTGACCCTGAGGAAGCCCCTACAGAGGCTTGCTGTTACTGATATAGTTGGGGCGCTCCCAGGACTTGGAAGCTGACGTCCCCTGGGGACACAGTGGGGGACATCTGTTTGCCCAGTGCTGCTGCTGTCCTGCTGGCAGGGCAGGCACAGAAGCTGGCAGCATCTGAGTGCAAGGGCGGGACCGGCCTGCTGCCCAGCTGTTGGTTGCATTTCTGCCTGAAATACAATCCAGCTCTGGAGGGGCTGCCTGGGGCTTACATGTGCACAGTCCTGTGGCACACCTCAGCAGGAGCAGGGTCCCTGCTGGGTCTCCAAAGAGCCCTGCTGGAGCTGCAGGGCCCACGCTGCATGTTAGAAAGCCTCCAGGACAGTGGGTTTTTATCCCCTCCAAGGAGGGCCTCCCTTCAAGGTTTCCCAGAGTTCTGTAGCTGGTGCCCCCTGCTTAGGTTGCCCAACAAAGGACCCAAAGATCTAAGCAGTGATTCTCATTCCTGGCTGCACCCCAGAACACGGAACATGATGGGGGTGTCTACAAAATACTTGTTCCTGGGTCCCAACCCCCTAAACCTGGATTTCTGAAGCTGATGTTTTTAAACAGCTCCTCAGAGGATTCAGTGCCACCAAGTTGAGGTCCACTGTAGTCAAAGAATGACATGTATGGAAACAGACATCAGGTGGTTCTGTAGTGGAAAGAGAGATGGACTTGAACTTAAAAAACATGGGGTGAATTTGGTTCTCTCCATATCAGCAGTGGAAACTGGGGTGTGTCTCTTGCCCTCTCTGAGCCTCTGATTAGTTTGTAAAATGGGAAAAGAGGGGTGTTGTGAGGTACCTGGCATATAAGTCAGGCTCAGGAGTATAGGGCCTGTGGCTGTGGGATTGGGTGGAGATTCTCAGCCATTTCTGCAGCCAGGCAAATGGTGTGAAACTCCAGCCTCCGGGGAGATTGGCAGGCATGCTGTTTTGTTTTTGAGACTGGGTCTCACTACATTTCCCAGACTGGCCTCAAACTCCTGGGCTCCAGTGATCCCCTTACCTCAGCCTCCCAGGTTCTGGGGTTACAGGTGTGCACTACCCTCATGGACTAGCAGGTGTATAGTTAAGAAGTGTACTTAGGAATTACATTTGGGCTGGGAGTGCTCTGGGAAGGTTTTCTCGAAGGAGGGCACTAGCTGGTCTTTGGCTTGTGGGTTCTTTTTGCTCCTAACAGGGCATGTAACAGCCTGGGTGTTGGAGAGTGTAATAGCTGAAGCGCAAAGAGGTTTGCACAGGATGTCACATCTGCACAGCCAGGGAGCCGAGGTGGGCACCCAGGCTGCCCACCTTCCAGTCTGGTGCTTAATGAATGTCCCACTGGTACAGTGGCCAAGGAGGACAAAGAATTTGCTCTCGGGAGCCTGGGCCCCACCTGCTGTCCCCGTGCTACATCCCCTCAGGCTCCTGAAACTGCTGGAGAGTGTGGCAGGAGGGTCTTGGAACCTGAGCACCCTCAAGCCCAGCATTTCAGGGCACAGGAAGACTGAGTCCACCTCTGTGCACGGAGAGGACAGCAGCTAGGTCCACTGAGGCCCTTCTGGACTCAAGCAAGGCAAGCTGCCTGGGGCTGGTCGTCAGTGCCCAGCCCTTGGCAAGCCAGAGGGGCAGGAATGGAGCCGAACTTGAGGAAAGTTGGCGGGGGGTGGGCTGGGCTCTCCAGCGCTGGCGCTGGGACTTTCTTCTTGGGTTTCAAGTAAACAGTCTGAGCCCTCCTCCCTCCCCTGCCTCCACCCCCAGCTCCTCATTCGACGGGTCTCATGTGTTTCTATTTAAGGGTTGCAAGTAAACCCCACTGATTGGCGGCCTCAAACCCTCTTGACTCCTCGCTGGGCCTGGGCTGTGGAGAAGTTCTCTCCCGCTCTCTCCCTCTCCCGCCCGAGGGGAGCAGGACTGCCTTTTCTCTCTGGGTTTACTGGGCTTGGGACAGAGGCAGGGGCCTCCTCCTCCCTGTCTTCTTTCTCTTTCCTGTGCTCTGGCCTCAGTCCTCATGGGCCACCCACCCGCCCCGTGGGGCCCTCCACAGGTCCCTGCTGGCCCCAGCGTCTGGAGAGACCACTTGGGCCCCAGTCCTCTCCCCCAGCCCCTCCATGCGGGGCTGTGACTAACTCTTCTCAACAGAAGCCCTTTTTCTCAACATCCTTGGCCTCTATCTCTGTCTGTCTCTGTCTCCTCCCCCTCTTCTTCCCCCTGTCCCCTGGCTCCCCATGTCCCCCGGTCCCCGCAGTGTAGCGGGCCGGTGTGGAGCCTTGCTATATGGCCTGTCCTTGGGGACCAGTGAGCTGCGAGCCCTGGCTGCAGGCTGCCCCTCGGAGCAGCACTGGCGACCGAGCAGCCTCCCCCGAGGCTGATGGACAGGGGGCGCCCCGGCCGCGGGGCCATGGCCGGCCGCTGGCTCACCGCGTGCTTTCTGCCCTCGCCAGGTGCCGACACCAACGCCGAGCCCATGATCCTGGAACAGTATGTGGTGGTGTCCAACTATAAGAAGCAGGAGAACTCAGAGCTGAGCCTCCAGGCCGGGGAGGTGGTGGATGTCATCGAGAAGAACGAGAGTGGTGAGTGCCCAGCCATCCGGCTGTCCACTCGGGGTTCCAGCCTGGCTTCTGGGCCTGGCTGGTTTTTGTTCCCCTCCTCCTCCCCCCACCTCTGCAGCTATACGTTATTTCCATCTGGCAGGGAGAGGCCAAGGAGTCTGAAGTTCCCCCTGTTGGTTTGGGCTGCAGGCCAGCAGCTTGCCTGGTGGTAGAAGAATGTCTCCCTGGCTCGGGGGTAATTAACTGGCTTGTGTGAATGCAAGGCCAGGGTGGCAGCCATAGACATAATGTTCAGCCCCTGCTCAGGGACCCCATGCCATCTGAGGCCCCTGGGGAAGTGGCTTCAGGCTCAGCAGTGCTCAAGAGTGGCTTTCCCTGTTAGGGCCATATTCTAAGCCAAGGTCTTGGAAGGAGCAGGAGAACCCAGCCAGCTGGTTGGGAAGGCAGGCCATGACGTCACTGTGGGGTCCAGAGTCCCTAAGGAAAGGCCAGGTCTGTGGGAGTTGGCTGGTGTCTGGTTGGTGAACTGACTGCCCCCTGTCCAGCTAGAGGCTGGGGTCCTGGGAAGAGAGCCCTGAGGGAAGCAGCCAGGTTCTGTAGCACTCTATCTTTGGAAGCTGATATAGGGGCCATGTCTATGGCGGCCCAGGGACTGCTGGTTCCAAGGTTCTTGCAGAGTGGACCAAAGTCTCTTCGTGTCTTTGGTAGCAAAAAGGAGATCCTTTTGACAGGTGGAAAAAGGAGATCCTGAATGTGTCAGTTTCGAGTTGTGGGCCTGTGCGGCCCCTACGGGACAGGAACGGGCCTTGGACCCAACACTTCTACCGGCAGAATCCCACAGCCTGGGGGGGTCGTTGAACTGGTTGCTGGGCATCTTGTTTCAGTTTCATTTTGCACAGGGGAGGCCCCTGTGTGCGGGAGCTTCCCTGGACTGTGTTTCATGGACACTCCCAGAGGGGAGGGGCCTGTTCTCTCTTCCCTGTCCCTTTCTGGGTTCCAAAAGGAACACAAACCTTTTTTTTTTTTGGTGCTGGGGATTGAACCCAGGGCCTCATGCATGCTAGGCAAACAATCTACCACTGAGCTACAGCCCCAGCCCGAGGGAGCCAAAGGACTACTATGTTCGTTCTGTAGACAGTGATGAGGCACAGAGATGGGGGGGAGGAAGTCTTCTGAGATTCACAACAGAACTAGGATGATCCTGCATTCCTGACTCCTGTGCCTGTGGGTGGCAAGTAGCTGCAGAGAGACTAGGAAAATCCCAGAGGGCCTCATGGGGGAGGCAGGCATAGGCTCTTGCCTCAGGCAGCTTGAGAATGTGCTCCCTGAGAACAGACCTCCAAGGCCTGGGCCCTTCACAGACTGTTCTCTCTCAGAGAGGTCAGGCTGTGTCCTCATGCCTGGAGCCATGACCAGGGTGGTTGGCAGTGATACTGCCCACCTGGCAGAACCACTTTACTAGTATAAGGTTTCAACCCTTCACTTCCAGGGACCACCACACTCGTCTCTTCCTGAATGGCTTTGCCCTTAGCCTTTGTCACATTGCCAACCCCACCATCCGCTCCCTAGGGAAGCTGGCATTGTCATGGAGTCTGGCTCTGGAACCCAAAGGGAGGGGTCTCTGGTGGCAGAATGGGAGACACCAGGAGGAGGGGTGTTCACTTGTTTGGCAGCTTACACCTCGAAAAGACAGGGCCCATTTCTCTGTTCAAGGTCAGTTCTTCCTAGAAATTCTCACCTCACCTGCCCATCTCACCCACAGCTGTGTAACCCTGCAGCAGCAGGAGGTGAGGAGCTCCTGGGTCTTTGGGGTTAGCCACTGGCCAGGACAGCAGAAGAGGAAACTCTACATAAAGGGAAGTCTGTCCTACTTTAAGATGCCCAGGGGTGTTTGTGCCTTCTCCCTTCCCATCCCACTTCCAGGAGCCTAGGAATACTTGGAATACTTGGAATCTTACCTGGAGGAAAGGTGGGTGTCTATGTTAGACTTGGAAATGGTGCAGGGACACCTCTTCCCCATAGCTGTTTTGAGGGGCCCAAGCTCCCTGTCTCCCCATCACCACCTGTGGCTGGAGCAGCCTGATCGGGCTCCCTCCCTGGAGGGAGCTGCTGTGCCTGGAAGCAGGACTCTGCCTACCACCTGCCAGCTGGTTGGCTTCAGGCCCTTCTGATTCTCTGTGCCTCAGTTGTCCCCTCAAATGAAGGTAGGCTTGCAGCTTCTTGACTGGAGCAAATGACTTCCTTGAGCCCTCTCCTGGGACTGAACTTGGCTGGGTAATTCAGTGGGGCCCTGGGTGTCAGGTAGAGAAAGCCTTGCTAGGCATGGCTTTCTTGAGTCTCTGGAAGTTTTGTGTCTTTCCTCTGGGTGGAGACAGCTGCTCAGCTGCAGATGTTTGCACAGAGAACTGGAGTGCTGTGGCCACCTATGTAAACCCACCCTCTCTGTCGCCATCAGAAGCCAGGAGGCCTGGAGTTTACAACCAGAGGAACTAAGTGGGTGGAGTGGAGAGAGGAAGAGGGCCAAACTGCAGATCCTGTGGTAGGGAAGTTGGAGGCCTGATTGTGGGATGGGGGAGGGGGGCATGTTGTGCATCCTGGGAGCTGACTTTGGAAGGAGTGGTGAGTGAGGCTTTTGAACTCTGGAACAAAGATCCAATTGTGATGCCTTTGACCTGGGACATGGTGGGCACGTTGAGACATTTCCACTGGCCATGTTGGGGCAGCAACCCATTCAGCACCATCTATGCCTCCCTGGGCCTCCCACTGGGTGCCCCGTCTCTGCCTGTGTGCCTTCTCACTTAGCTGGCAGTCCCTCAAATAGAGGGTCCATAGATGCATTGGGTGACGTCTGATTCTGCCTCGTCAGAGTCCTTTGGCTGGGACCTCAGCCAGGAAGTGCTGTGAGGTGTGGGCGTGCCAGCGCTCTGGGCTTTCAGACCCTCAGCACGTGTGCCTAGAAGTGACTCCCAGTCCACAATGAGCGCTAAGTGCCAGGACCTGCACTTCACAGAATCATTCTGCCAGAATCATGGAACAACCCCATGTGGATGCAGGAGGCACTTTTAACTGTGGCCGAAGTAACAGAGTTTAAGAGTTGAGATCTCTCCCCTCTACAGATCCCCTGGGAGAGGCTGAGAATGGGCTAAGCCCAGAAGGCAAGTGGGCTGAAGTGCATATTGGTGATGCTGTGGGCTGGGGAGAGACAGGCTGAATGAGCCAATGCAGAACTCCCAGAACCATCCTTGCCAAAGGATGTCTCTGAAACCCTTCTGCCAGCATGGTACTCATAGGTAGTAGGAATTCATGTTGCTAGTTGCCAGTTGATTCTTTGAACTTGGAGGCAGGTGACAACTGAGATGATCTCGGAGGAGGATTTGTTCCCAGCACTAAAGATAAACCCATCCCTGGGACATAGATAGTCAGAAGTCACAGGTTCCTAAGAGCTGGACCTGAGTATCTTGAGGGAAAGTGTTTTTGATCAAACAGAGCCTGGGAGTCCCTGCTAAGAAAGGACACGTTTTTTTCTCTGTCCATCAACAGGGTCACATATAGCAGAAAGATTCAACAACTTTGGTAGCTTTACCACCCTGCAGGCCACAGCAGGGTATACCGCACCCATTGTTGCTTCTACCCTAGACATGAGCAGCAGTGCCTTAGATGACTCCTTTATAGAACATTCCTGTGCCTCAAAGACCACATTGGCTTCACCTAGCAGTCAGCAGGCCTGTGAAGGTGCCAGGGTCCTGGTTGCTCTGAGTTCTGTGTTGAGCAAAACTGCTTCCAGCTTTCCAGGATTGTTTCTTCCTTCTCGGGAATACAGGCCAGCACAGGAAGTGGGGAGATGAGTCAACAGAATTTTTCCTGCCTCAGCTTTCTTCCTCTGAATCTTTATTTCCTGGCACTGGCATGATATTCTGGGGGTTCTTAAACTTCCTTGGAAGCAAAACAATTTGAGCTTCTCTGGTCCATTCACAATTTTTTTTTTTTTTTAACCAATAACAAAACAACCTTGAAAATCTTTGATTCCTCCAAAGTCAGTGCTTTGGTCCCAACTGAGTTGTGAGCAGAGGATAGAAATGTGCTGTCTTGCTCAACAGATTATTGAAAGGATGCAGGAAAATCTCACTGAACCCAAGGACGAGAAATAAATCCCAGCCTCAGGAGGCTGGGACCTGGAACCAGAAAGTCTGTACAAGCCAAAAGAAGCTACTCTTGTCTCTCTTGGGTTCCAAATGGCTTGAAAGCACAGCTGAGCTCTTCTAAGTGTAGACCAGCCTTCTTCTCTTCTTCAGATAGTAGCTTGTTTACATGGTGTTGATTTGTTAGCATCAGACTCTCGTGATAGCTACCAGTTACTGATTCTCTGAGCTCAAAATTTTATGCTGGAGCTGGGCAATGACATACACCCATAGTCTCAGCTACCTGGGAGACAGACAGGTGGATTGCTGGAGCCCATGAGTTCAAAATCAGCTTAAGCAACATGGTGAGAGACCTCATTTCTTTCTTTTTTTTTTTTTTTTTTTTTTTTTGGTACTGGGGATGGAACTCAGGGACACTCAACTACTAAACCACATCCCCAGCTTATTTTATTTAGAGAAAGGGTTTCACTAAGTTGCTTAGTGCCCTGCTGTTGCTGAGGCTGGCTTTGAACTTGTGATCCTCCAGCCTCAGCCTCCCCAGGAGCTGGGGATTACAGAGCCTCTGCCCTGACTTGAGACCCCATTTCTTTTTTTTTTTTTTTTTTTTTAATTTTATTTATTTTAGTTGTGGGTGGACAGAATATCTTTATTTTACTTTTATGTGGTGCTGAGGATCGAACCCAGTGCCTCACGCATGCTAGGCGAGCACGCTACCACTGCGCCACAACCCCAGCCCCTGAGACCCCATTTCTTAAAAAGGAAAAAAAAAATTGGATCTGATTGGTTCCTAGTCAACCAATGAATTGGCGAACCTTAGATCACATGGCCAGCCCTGGTCCAGTCAGCTATGTTTAGGAGAAGCCTCTCAGGGCATAATCATGGCTACCTCTTCAGCAGCGGCTGTGGAGGACAGGTTTTAATGAAGAGAAATATTGATTTGAGGAGGAGAGTAAAATATCCAAAAACAGTGGTTTCTATCATTTTCTTGTTTAGCAGCTGTGTATAGTGGAAAGGCCAAAGAATCCTGAATTCAAATACTGGATTTAAGATCGAAGGCTATGGGTTGGGGATATAGTTTGCCTAGCATGCATAAAACCCAGGGTTCGATCCCTAGCACCTAAAAAAAAAAAAAAATCTAAAATATTTAATGTTCACTATGTGATATAAATAGGAATTAATTTGCTTCCTCCTGGTAAAAAGGGGTAGTGATATGTACCACCTGAACTTTTTGTAAGAGTAAAATATAATAGATGTAGAATTCATTAATTTATTTCATAATTAAATGGACTCCAGATATATCCTCTGTCTTTTGCTTAGATTCTGTGCTCACTAAAGAACCACTTAATTGCCAATGCAAGCTTCTAAGCTACACTGTTCTTAGAAAATGGGTGTCCCAATAAAAATAAGTATAGGCTGTTTCTAGAAAGGTAGGCTTATTGCAATCTGCATTGCAAATAAGTGAACTATCGTTCTTATCTCTGGAACAGCCTTGAAGTAGTTTGGTTCTCATGACCAGTCTCCATTTGGAGGTCCTGTCCAAGCCATTAAACCTTGTTTTCTGATAGCGCTTCTCTTCCTAAGTGCACCAGTGTGTCCCTGTTCTATCTATCTAATCAGCAATTCCTAGGTCCATTCTGGTCTGAGACCATATCTGGTGTGTAGCTTATCCACTTCACAAAGCTGGCTGGAGAGGAGAGGGTCTGGGGGCATAAATCCCAGAGCAGAGGCAAATATCCTAATTGAAGCTTTAGTCTAGCTTTATTCACCCTGGGATAGAGATTGTTTTGAGAATAAGACTTCAAGATAGTCTAGCAATTACAAACATGGATATCAAGTTAGATAAGCCAGTTTTGTTGTTGTTTGTTTGTTTGTTTGATACTGGGAATTTAACCCAGGGGTGCTTTACCACTGAGCGACATCCATAGCCCTTTCTTTTTTTATATTGAGACAAGGTCTCTCAGTTTCTGAGACTAGCCTCAAACTTGGAATCCTCCTGCTCAGCCTCTTGAGTAGCTGGGGTTATGGGCATGCACCCCCACACCCGGTGATAAGCCTGGTTTTAATCTTGGTTTGATGACTCTGGGAAAGTTTCCTGGGTCCCCTAAGCATCAGTTTCCTTGCCTGTAAAAGGGGAATAATTGCCTCCACAACTATAGGGTTAGTATATCCTGATTCAAAAGGAATTCAGTGTTTAGGGCTTGGGACACAGTAAGTACTCAATATATGACAGCCCTGGTAAGGTCACTGGATGGGGACAGCTCTGACAGTTTACTCACCTGCCTAAGAACCAATTGCATCCAGTGGTTCTAAGGATGCTGTCAGCCCCGAGGGCCAATCAGGTGTGTATAGCAGCAGAAATTTTACCCTAAAGTAGTGAGGCTAAGGACAAACTTGTTGAGGGCCAGAGCCACCACCACCCTGGAGCTCAAGTCTCATTGAGGACTCAAGAGCAGCCTCGGGGTACCAGGGGGCTTCATGCAAGGCTGGGAGAGGAGAGGCCCACCAGTGACATCCCCATGCTAGCTGTTCCACAGTGGCTTTGTCACAAGACACAGAGTTAAAGTGCCAAGGAAGAAGACTAGCATAGTGGGGGAAGGCTTTCAGAGGAGGAGGTGGGCCTTGGAGAATGAGAGGATTCTGGTAGGCTAAGAGGGGTGGGACAGGGACAGCAAAGCAGGAATGTGGCTGCCCAGAGCAGAAGAAAGTGGCGGCTGGGAAGCTGTGGGTAAATTAGCCACCAAAGCCTGTGAGCAGCAGAGCGACCTGAAGAGGAGTGTTTGGAGCAGGCCATCCTGACTGTGGCAGGAGGGCACAAGGACAGGTGTGGTGGCAACAAGGAGATTCTAGAAATAGCTCTCTCCTTGGCCAGATCTGCTGGGGCTGTTGTCAGAGAGGCATCCAAGGGCTTGTCAGTACTGAGCAGTGCCAGCACCTGCCTGGAGCCAACTGCCAGGTGACCTGGCCAGTCAGCAGGCAGGGGAGGCTCTGGCTGCTTGGCTTCCACCTGCTCGGTTGAGCAGGTGGAGCAGCTGGTCACCCTCTCCTGATGTTGGCTCTGTGGACATCCCTTACCCAGACCTACCTTTGCACAGGTGCCCAGTACACAGGCAGCACTAGAGATCCTCTGGCCACCCCCAACACATGCACACCTACTCCCTTTGTCCCCAGTACAAATGATAGGTCTCATCCCCCAGCTGAAATACAGGAAACACATTACCCCCATTTCCTCTACTCTTACATAAAACACTTTCTGGGGAGTATAATTTGTCAGGACCTCAGGGAATTTGGGCTGAAAAATTGCCCCTTCCTTGTTCTTTCCCCAGCGTATCCTGTGGCCGCTTGATATTACACCCTTCAGCACTGGGGTTTTCAGTAATCGCACTGGTGGTAGTTGAGGTGACCGAGGATAACCGCCCTTGCTCCTATCAGCATCTTTTCAGATTCCATAACCTCATCCTCTGGGTCCCAGTGCTGATCTAGAATCCTGGCCTCATAGCAAGGAACAAGCAGGCGACCCATTTAGCTCAGAGGCCCTGCAGAGTCTGTGGGGAGCCAGTGTTCCATAGGGATACTCAAGCTGAGCTCTTGAATCCCAGAAAATGAAGGGAAGTTTTTGGTTTATATAACCCCACAGCCATTTCTACCTCTGTTTGAAATGTGCTATCTGAAACTATTATTTTGGTCTCCTTTAATTGTCTCAGCCCAGCTCCACATTTTCCTTGTTAGCTGGACATCGCTCAGTCTCATGCTAAAATTCATTTGCCTCCCCTAAGATTTTATTGGATGGGACTGTGGGGAAGTGGCCCAAGAGCACCACAGGAGACGAGGGAAAGCCAGAAACACAGGAAGTCTGCCAAGGACTGGCGGTAAAGTGACCAATCTGCGTGTAGGGGTCTGAGACCAGCGTGCAATAGCAGAGCCCTCTCTCCTTTAAGGATCTGGCCTGTTGGCATCGCCACAGGCTACCCTTGGGTTACTGTGTCCTGGAAGCTAAGCACAGTGGCCAGAAGCCTGCATGTCTATTCTCTTAGAATCCCACTAGGAAGGCCAGCTGGGAGGTCAAGGCCACCTGGGAAAATGTGTGTTCCTGCCAGCTAATAGAGAATTTTGGATTTTTCTCAAGGTGATCTCTTTGTGAATCACAATATTTTATGTTTTACAAGATATAAAATCATTCATATTTTAAAACATCTTGGTAAGAAGCAGGGTGGAGATTGGCATTCTGTCTTTCCAAGGAGGAAATTGAAGCCCAGAGAGGTGAGGTGACGTGACTCGCCCCAGGGTTGCACAGCTGGGAAGAGAGGCACAGGCTTCAAACACTGCGCTCTGTCCGATGATGGGAGGCCTGAGTGCTTACACTGTGGATTTTACTTCTTTGTGAAGCCAAACCCCTAAGAGCTTTGCAGCATGAGTTCCCCAGGCCTCCGAGAGCCAGAAAACAGAGGTCAGTCCTGCTAAAGCCCCCACTGGAGTAGGAAAAAGGCCAAGGGACTACAGGTCAGAGGGAATCTGAAAGAAAAGCATGTTGACTCAGTTTCTAGCAAGAAAGTTTCACAAGTGTCCCACTTTTGGCTTACAGGGTCCCTGGGGAGAGGGCTTGGCCTGCATGGGTGAGTGGGTCTGCTTATCAGGTCCCTGGCAGATAAGGCTGAGGGCAGGAGGGTGGAGTTGGGCTGCGCCTCGCTGGTGCTGGTCAGGGCTACTTCCCATGCTGCCTTGTCCTTCATCCAACCAAGCACACCCATCCTGGCCCCTTTCCTCAACCCCACACCACCTGGAAAAGACCCATAGTCCAGCCCCTTTTCCTCTCCAACCCCAGCATTCAGATCTCAGTGAAATCCTACACCCAGGGACAGCTTCCCTGGGATGCATCTTGCTCAGTCAGTCAACAAACAGAACACCTACTGTAAGCCCTACGGCATACCCCACGCTGGGGCACAGCAGTGGACAAGAAGCAGCTGTCTGTCTTCCCATTGCCGAAGCTGACAGCATTCTAGGGTTCTTTCTCTACCTGCAGAGGAAAATCCCAGATGCAATGAGTCCTGTATGTCCCCTGCACACCTACAGTGTGCAAGGCAGAAAGCATAGTGTTGCTACCACAGGAGGGTGGGACTCTGAAGGACAGCATACCTACTGCTGTGGTAGGTTTCGTGAATGCCGTGGGGTGTGCCTGGTCTGGTGGGAGGAGAAGGCTTCTGGAGTAGGTGAGGCCTGAACTGGGTACAGGCCCACATGACCAGCAGGGCCAAAGAAAGCAGGAGTGATCTGGTTGAGGGACAGCTGCTGTCCACAAGAGGATGGTTCACCTGGCAATAAATGGGCTGGAGGGGCCTCAGATGTCAGGTGCTGGGAACATCCCCCTCGTCCCTACCCACCATGAAAGAGAAAAGGAGGCCTGGGAATGGGATGTCACGTGCCCAAGGCCAGGATCACAGCCAGTTTGTGCCAGGGTTGGTTCTGGGCCCTTGATGCAATGGGGGCTATTGAAGTCCCCAGGAGAGGTGCAGCACATCCCAAGGAGGGCAAGAGGTACTCAGGGATCCGGGCCACCCTCCCTACTGAGCTGCGCTCGCCATGCTGGGCCCTGAAGCCTGTGGTTGAGGCTGGAGCCCGCGGCCAGGCCATACCCTCAGCACCTCCCCAACCCAGTGCATTCCGAGACTCATCTTTCTGTCTTCTTGGTGAGATGAGCGTTAGGTGCCCTGGCTGGAGAACGCAAACTCACCCAGTTAGCAACACCACTTCTCAGGGCTGGGGTCAAGTTGGGGACAAGCGTTGGTGCCATCCAGGGAGGGGCCATCCTGTGGCTGGCTGGGGGTCCCCCCTCAGACACGAGATTCTGCCTCCTCTTTTGTTCTCCCTTCCCCCAAGAAAGGGGTGTGGTTTCTGTTGAGGTTGGCCAGGCGTTCAGTCCTGATGTTTCTGGACACCTCGTCTTGTCTGTTTTCTGTACTTCTAATCAGTGCTCACACAAGGCCCCAGACTTCTCTGGGCTCACTGTGTTCGCCATCTTTTTTTTTTTTTGGTACTGAGGATTGAACTCAGGGGCACTCAACCACTGAGCCACATCCCCAGCCCTATTTTGTGTTTTATGTAGAGACAGGGTCTCACTGAGTTGCTTAGCTTAGCACCTCGCCATTGCTGAGGCTGGCTTTGAACTCGCGATTCTCCTGTCTCAGCCTCCCTAAGTGCTGGGATTACAAGCGTGAGCCACCGCGCCCGGCTCTGTGTTCGCCATCTTTTGATTGCAGAATTTCAAGCTGCTGTGATAGGGGCTATGAGGGTGGGTAGCAACCAGGTGTGACAAGGACACAGGGCCCAGGGTCCCTTTACCAGCACCTGCAGTGTTGACTATAGGTTTCTCTCTTGCCTGGCTTGACCTAATGACCTCCCTGTGACTTGGTAGAGCTTTCCGGCAGCTCTGGACACCCACTTCTTCCTCGAGGCCTTAGGTCAAGGGGTTGCACTTGGCAGGGTGCCGAGGGTATCGTGTTAACAGGCGGAGTGGTTGACGTCCCATTATGAAAGGAACGCCAGGCTTTGCATAAGAGGATCTTGGTCAATCTAGGCTCCGAGCTCAGCCACCAACCAGTCAGGAGATCTCAGGCAAGTCACTTTGCTCTCTGAGCACCAGCTGTCATCATCTGAGGAACAGAAGTGTGATGAGGAGTGACAGCAGTGGCCATGGTTGCTTTCCAGTGACCAAGCTCCCCATTCCCCTGATTGTGTTCTTCCCAAGAAGGGAAGAAGCAGCCCTTCATCTGCATGGTCTGGAGCTCCTAAGATTCCCTCTTACCCCTGGGGCTCTTGGAAACAAGCCAGTCAGCACAGAGGGAGCAGGCAAGGGGAACTGGACCATGTTGGGCAGCCTTTAGCCAGTCTCCCCAGCTGCCAAATGGGTCAGTGGCTGCAAATGTCCCTGGGTTTGTAATGATGATCACAGGATTGTGGATTCCTGGACACCTTTGGTATGGGCTTTGTGAGGCCAAATGCTTTGCAGATTAAATTTCCGGAGAAAGAACAGCTGAGCAGTAGTCTTGAGCTTCCCCGAGCCACTGTACTATTGCAGCAGAAAGGTGTTGGCGTGCGCGTGTTTCCCCTAATTGAAGGAGGGGGGCTTTAGGCAAAGAAGGAAGAGAGTCCAGTCTCCTCTCTCCTTCAACTTGCATCAGCCAGTACGGTGGCTCATGCTTCTTGTGTTTTCCAGGACAGTGCTGGGAACACAAAGAATATGATGAGTATCTTGGAATTTCATGATGGGGGTTTGGGGTGGCTTTTGCTGCACAGCCCCCCTTAAAATAATGTTTTGAAGGGTTGCCCTGGAGAACTGCTGAAAGCAGAGGGGCTGATGGATGTCTTTGGCATGTCACATGAGGACAAGATTATCTGAGTGAGGGAGAGCGTCTTTCCCTTCAGCAGTGCTACAGGGATCCAGGGCTGCCCAGCCAGAAAGCCAGCAAAGGATCTAATCACAAACAGGCCAGCATCAGTTACAACCAGAAGTATTACTTTAGACTCTTGGCTTTGATGGGGAAGAATGCAGTTTTCCCCGCCCCTCCCCCAACCTCCTCAAGTTAAATCAGATCTATGAAAGTCGTACTCTAGGGCTTAGAGAGGCCAATAGTCAAGATGGGGAGGGTTGCGAAGGCCCAATGATGGAGGGCTCCACTGACGCCCACTGGTATTGGGGTTGGAATTCGCCTGACCTATCTGCTGCCTCCTTCCTCCTTGAGGTGAACTGAGGAATCCCATCTTCCTAGTCTTTTTTGGGGGGAGGGGTTACCAGAGATTGAACTCAGGGACACTCAACCACTGAGCCACATCCCCAGCCTTTTTTCATATTATCTTTAGAGACAAAATCTCACTGGAGTTGCTTAGCACCTCACTAAATTGCTAAGGCTGGCTTTGAACCCTCGATCCTCCTGCCTCAGCCTCCCGAGCTGCTGGGATTACAGGCATGTGCCACTACACCCAGCATTTCCCAGTCTTCCTTGTCTTCTAGGGGTCTCTCCCCTCTGGCTTGCCCACCAGCCAAGTGTCCTGGCATTTTCTGCATGTTGCCGTACACTTTCACTGCATGGGAAAGCTGGTGGGAAGGAGGTCAGATGAGAATATCAAAGAAAATGGCTGAGCACATTGGAATATTGGGGATTCATTCCTTGTGGCTCCAGACCAACCCTAGGGGGCTGCTGCTTTTCATCCTCTCCCCGTTCCTCACCCAGCACCCCAGGCAAGCCTCCGATTAGCTTTGCCATGCTTGGACATCATTAGTGCTGCTCCCTAGAGGCTTGGCTTTGTGTGGGGTATGCTTTTCCTGGCATTGAGCAGATCCAAGGGGTAGCATGGACCTTGTTGCCCTGGAGTGGAATTGTGTCTGGTTATTCCCTAGAGGAGAGAAAAGAGGTTCACCTCATATCCAGCTTCATACTAGGAGATGAGCATCCAGGGTCCTGCCTCACTGACCCCCTTATGAGTATATACCCTGATCCTTCTGCTGCACAGCCAGACACAGGCTCACGTTGAATCTAAAGAGCCTTGACTTTTAGTGGGGCCACAGCGACTGATATGGCAGCTGGAAGGAGGATTCTGGATCTCAGCCTTAAACTACCCTCCATGCCCCCATCTATCAGCCCCCCTGAGATCGTCTCTCTCCCCTGGTGCCCTTGGAGGGGAAAAAACTCCATTCTAGAAGAAACTCCCAAGTGGGAAGCTGGAAGGAGCTTTAGTCAGGTTGGGCAAATACCCTGATCCAGAGACCTGGATGTAAAGATTGGGGGATTGAGACATCCATGTTCCAGCCTAACGGACAGGTCAGAGCTAGGGAGCTGTGACTTATGGCATGATGTGTGATATTGCCTACTTCCTGTGGAATGAAGTTGTACCATGCCTGGCTGAGGCCTGGGACTCCATGAAGGCATCTTGGGCCTGCTGCCACCAAAACATATTTAAAGGGGGTCAGTGCTCATGGCCCTCCCACTTTCTGTTATCAGACTCTTGCAGGCCTCCCACCCTAGAACCACTTCTAGAACTAGTCTGTCCTCCCAGGGCTCAGCGGTGGTAGGATGCAGATGACAGGTGGTATGAAGCCCAGGAGTTCAGTGACTTGCCCCAACTTCCTACCCCATCTCTGCCCTTGGGTAGGGTGTTGACTAATCTAGGCCTTATTCAGGATGGAGAAATCCAGAACCAAGAAAGTAAGTGAGTATGTAGTCAGGAGCTAGACATCAGACATTCGCACGCTGATTCATTCTCCGACCTTTATCTCCTGCTGTGTTCAGACAGAGTGAGCAAGGAAGACTGCTCTTCGTGGAGCAGATGGGCTGAAGGTGAAGCTGGCAGTTACCTGCTCTGACCCATCCCAGGGAACTTTTTTTTTTTTTTGTACTAAGGATTAAACCCAAGGGCACTTAACCACTGAGCCACATTCCTAGCCCCTTTTGTATGTATATTTTTATCTTTTTATTTGTTCTAGTTAGTTATACATGACAGTGGAACGAATTTTGACACATTGTATACAAATGGAGCATAACTTCTTCTTCCTCTGGCTGTACATACATGGTGCAGAGTCACACTGGTAATGTAATCATACATGTGTATAGGGTAATAATGTTCATCTCATTTGACCATCCCTCCCAACCCCACACCCCATCCCCTCACTTCGCTCCCCTCTGCACTGAGATGGGGTCTCGCAAAGTTGCTGAGGCTGGCTTTGAACTTGCAATCCTCCTGCCTTAGTCCCCAAGCTGCTGGGATTACAGATGTGTGCCACCATATCCCGGGCCCCAGGGAACCTCCTATAGGCTACTTCCCTTGGAAGTGTTGGGAGTGGGAGCCATCAAGGATTGTAATGTGGGAAAAGCTGCATTCCTCATTGGTACTCATAAGTGTTCATCAACACACTCCCTGGCCAATCACTGTGGTAGGTCTGTAGAATGAACTGGGTAGACTCTGGGGCATGTGAACTAAGGGAGTTTCTGGGTTGAAGTGGCCTTTTCTCCATGGGTTAGGGTAGGATCTGTACTAGATCCATTCTTGGGAACCAGGAAACAAGCTAGTGCTTAAAAGTAAGAGATGGGAAGGAAAACAGGGCAGAAAGAAGCTCAGAGAACCCATTCCTAGATTACCACAGACAAACCCACTGAGGCTCCAGGATAGTCAACTGGGGACAAGGGCTGAAGTTAAACCCATTTGCTGCTTTCTGAGGACTTAATACCAGAAACCCATGGGAAAGGCAGACAAAGGATCACAGAAGTACCTCCTTCGTGTCAGGCAGGGGCCAGACCCCTTTTGTCCTATAATTCTCACCATGGTCCTGCACGGTACACAGCATGGCCTCTGTTGTATAGATCAGAAAGCTAAGAGCCAGAGATTTCGGGTCATTTGCCAGGTCTTCCCCATACACTCTGCTGCCTCTTGGTAGCCCTGTGGCTCTCCACAGAATAGGGTGTCACAGTGAGGGAGCTGGTTTTGGTGTAGCTGTCTCCCTACCGCCCTCTGCAAGGGGTAACAGGACAGGTCTCTGGGGAAGCCTATTCTAGAGCATCCAGCAAGGAGGAGGGCCCTAGGAGAAATCAAGGCACTCTGATTTCCTATGGAGGCCTGTAGCTACCTCAAATGAGCTTGGGAGAAGCTGCTAGTGGTGTCTCTGCATTCCTCCAGGAGCCTCACCCAAGAATAGGCTTGTCTGAGGTGACTGGCCTGTGGGGCCTCCCTGAGCTTTGCTTTTCCATTCCTGTGATGGGAGAGGCCCAAGAGGAAATAGCCCAGTCAGGTATGGCAGACTGCAGGAGCATGAGCTCTCAGGAGGGCTGGGGTTGTCTGCCTCCTAGATGATCTGGGGCCAGACAGGCAAAAGCAACAACAATCTCCCTGCCTCAGGTCCCTGAGGGGAGATCCCCCTGGATGACCTAGGGTGCTGGGAGTCAGAGTTATTTCCCAAAATTGAGGGCCTGGGGAAGGGAACACCGCCCAGGGAGAGTAGCTGCACTGGATTCTAGCAAGGCAAAAGGTCCCCCTGGGACCAAAGGGATGAGAGCTGGGGAGAAGATGCCCAGTGCTGGCCCCACACTGACCCCAGGAGCTGGGCTTGAGAGATCCTGAGGACAAGGAGACAGGGAGACCTGGAATGAATGGGTGGAGAGGACAGGGAAGGAGGCAGCCTGGGCCAGTCTGTCATTGCATTTCATTCTCACCAGCTACTTACTGGACCCCTTCTTTGTCCAAAATACCGAGCCAGGCAATGCCGTGACAGGATGCCAAGATGAGCAGGACCCAGCCTTTGTCCTCAGAGAGCTCTTGGGGACATGGCCAACTCAAACCTCAGTCAGGGTGTTGGGGAAGCTCAGGGTAAGAAAGCAGAGGCCTGCTGGCAGGGAGTCACAGGAACTTTGCAGAGGTGGTAGCTTGAAGGACAAGCCTGAATGCAGTGATGAATCAGAAAGCGCAATGCATCTGGGGGCTTCTGAGACCTGCTGTGTCAAGAAGAGTAGGATAGACGACATTTACCCAAACCTCATGAAGGCTCCTGTTCGATCCCACTGTCACTGAGTTGCCACCCTGTGGCCAGTGTGCAGCCATTCTGCTCCCCAGTTTCCCTGTCCTTAAAATGGAAATAATATCCAAACCCACAGAGCTATGGACAATTGTCAAGTGAGATTCATTTTCCTTTCCTTTTCTCTAAATGGCAGGGATGGGCTACCACCCAGTCCAGGCAGTAAGTTATATCTGGGGAAAAGGTAGAAGTCCATTGGATTCTTAAAATTATGTGGAGTAATAACCCTTCCACCCCCATCTGCCATCAACCTGGAGACTTTTCAAAGCATTTTTCCATCTGTCTTTGAGTAACTCTGAGGGTAAGTAGGACAGGTGGCTTTGTTTTGTTGTTGTTGTTGTTGTTTTTAAGGAGGAAAGGTAAGCAGTTTGCACAAGAACTGCAAGCTTGCTGCTGGTGGCCAAGCTGGGTATCAACCAGGGGGCTACAGATCCTTAACTTGATGCTCCTTCCAAAGCAAGGCCAGTGTTGCCCTGAGAGTGGGTCAGGCAATTGTGTGCCAGATACACATTACGTGACATTGGATTCCATTACTGTTCCTTTCACTATACATTGGGTCAAGGGAAAATTCTCCTTTTGGACTCCTGTGTTGTCAGTGCCTATGGAACAATGACCGATGTCCTTTTTTCAGTTGAGTAAGAGAAAATTTGGCCCAGGCTTAATATCTTGCTAGAACTTGCCTTAATATCTTGCTGAACTTGATGACATCATTGTTTCATTTCATTGTGTGCATTTTTCCAGTTATCTTCTGTTTATGCCAAGGGATCCTGGTTTTCCATTCTATGTAGCACAGGGAAATGTCTTTCTGAAAAGCATATTTACATTTGTTAAAGTCAGTTTAAATAAATACACTAAGGAAACACCAGTACAGGTGTTACTCAGGTTAATGTGTTGGTTCCCTGGGAGTTTGGGAAATACAGTTAAAGGACCCTAAGTGGGACACTTTCTCCTGGGCACTCTCCATGTCCCACAGTCTCCTAGGGTGACACCACTGGCTCCCAAATTCCAACTGGGAAAGGATCCTGGAAAAGCATTGGCATTCGTGGTGGCTGCTCCCCACACCATGCAGAGGAATCCACGTTGTCAGAGAGCTGTTGACGTCAGGTGGTACAGAGTTTTTGCAAGCCCTCTATTTAAAATTCCCCAGAAATTAAATAAGGAGGGTTTGGAAGAAGAAATGCCCTCAACAAATTGTGGAGTGGGTTTGTTTTGTTTATGGGGATGGTCTTTAAATTTGCAATTGCTCCCATTTTATTTTTGCCCAATTGAAGAGGGGCTAAACTCAACTGGGAGGATAGGGAGGGTTGTCAGCCTCCAGCTTTTAGTTGAAACCAACTCAGTTCTGGGGCCAGGAAACTTCCATTTTTAGCAAACAGAGGAAAGAGAAGAAATATGCAGACTTGTCCATGTATACTTCTTATGCCCTGGAGAGAGCTCTCCCAAAACATAGGGATAACCCTTTAGTTTTCCAATGAGCAGTGACAACTGCAGGGCCTCCCGGCAGCCTCTTTTCCACACCACCTGTCAGACACAACACACAGGCACATTGCTAGGCAGGCACTTTCCAACCTTGCCATTTTCTCCTTGTACCCCTGGGAGACCGTGGGACTTCAGACTCCTGCTCCCCAGGGAGGCAGTGAGCCTCTTTAGCCTCTTCCTTGGGCAGTTTTGAATAAGCAGGCATCATTCTAGTGCCATGTTTGTTTCCTAAAATCCCTCCCCCATGGTGGTCCCTGTGATGGCCTCTGGCAGTGTGTGTGTGTGTGTGTGTGTGTGTGTGTGTGTGTGTGTGTTTTGAGGTGAGGGGGGATGCAATGCTTCTGTGTCCCAGTGAGAACAGTAGGTCCATCTTTGTTCTCTTCCAAGCCTTGGAGTTTATCTCAGCTTGATGTTCCCCAGTTGTTAACCCATCTGACAGACCTCCCTGGGCAGCAGGCGGCCTATTGGCTCATAGCAGCTCTAGTCTCCTGTGCTTCCTTCTCACTGGTGCTTCGTGGTTGGGGCCAGTGGTCTTATGTGTCTGTTCATGGCAGAGATAGAACATGTCCTTAACAAATTACTTTCCTTTTTTTTTTTTGTCATAGATGGACACCATTTTATATTATATTTATCTTTACATATGAATATACATTGAATTATATATATATTTATAGTATATTAATATATATAAGGATGTGGCAAAGGTTGCTTGTGAAGGGGGTATCTGAGGTTTGAGAGATGCTGATCCCAATTCACTCTTGCCTGGCAAAACTATTGGGTAAGATTTTATGCCAAAAAGCCCCTTCAGCCTGGGTGTCCCTGCTTCACCCTACCATATGGGCTCAGAGGAGAGGTGACCTGGAAGTGGGCCTGAAACCCCCCTGTTAGCCCCCTCCTCTTAGTGGGGGCCAGAGGTGTAAATGTCATGCCTTTGACTTGCCTGAGACTTGGGCTGCTTGGTAGAAGGAGCAGGTGATGCTGGTCTCTTTCTGCAGAGGAATGAATGGCTGGAGAGGTTTTTAAGGGTAACTGAATGAATGCCAAGCTGGGTATCAGACCTGGGTGCTAATCCTGGCGCTGCCCCTACCTAGCCTTGCTTCTTGCATAAGTTACTCATTCCTAAGATTTAACAGACTTGAGAGGAGGTAGGCAGACTTCTCCTTCCAGGCATATTGGACGTCAGGTCCTCAGAAGTCCTTGCACATCCTCATTGCCAAGTGGGTGACCACACAACTCAACAACTCAGCTTGCCCTGGATACTCTCCATTTATACCACCTAAAATTTTGGCATACTTATTAATAGCACTCCTTCATTTGCTTAGACTTTGGGCAGTAAATTATAAGATCATTAGACTAGCCAGGCACAGTAGTGCACACCTGTAATCCCAGCTATTCAGGAGACTGAGTCAGGAGGATTGCGAGTTTAAGACCAGCCTGGACATCTTACCTTCTCAAAATAAAATAAAAAAAATTAAAAAGGGTTGGGGGCCGAGCTCAGAGATAAGGCCCTTGCCTAGCATGCATGGGCCCTGGGTTCAGTCCCCAGCACTGCAGTCACTAAGCCATGTCCTTTCATCTTTCCATTTAACACTTAGCATCTTGTCAGGTTTGACCTGTTATGACCATCTGCTCTTCCTCCTTCCTTTGGCTCCTGATCCTGGCACTGCTTTTGATAAATGAGATGGTGCCACCAACACAGCATCTCAGTCTTCATCCTGGGTTGATTAAAACATCCATTAGGACAGGTTCCCTGGGGATATGCCAGCCAACGGCTATGAATCTGTCCGAGGGCAGCCCTGTAGCTCCCAGGCGCTGGGGAAGTCAGTCAGACCCATGGGCCTGGAAGCTCTGGCTCTGGCACATCCTGGACCCACCAGGCCAGTGGTGCACTGGCTGGTAGAACTCAGGGTGGTTGGCTCGTTGGCCCCTCACTTCCTGCTACTCCCTCTGGCCAGCACTATCTTTGAGGGAGCAGGGATTGAACTCAGGGGCACTTGACCACTAAGCCACATCCCTAGCCCTCTTTTGTATTTTACTTAGAGATGGGGTCTCGCTGAGTTGCTTAGCACCTCGCTTTTGCTGAGGCTGGCTTTGAACTCATGATCCTCCTGCCTCAGCCCCACAAGCTGCTGGGATTACAGGCATGCACCACACTCCAGGCAGCACTATCTTAATTAGTGTGCAGAGCCCCTTTCTGGGTTCTCAGAGCATTGCTCAGGGAATCCCTGTTCATCGGAACCACAGCCAGCATTGAGGTTGCTGATCTCTGCTCTGGAATTGACCTTGATTTTCTTGAAAGTTGGGGCTGCCCATTTTGTGTCCTCTGGCCTTGCTCCCATCTCTGTCTTTAAGATCCCCGATGGTGACTGGCGGGCTGTTTGCAAGTGCTCTCAGAACCTTTTCCTATGGCCAGCTGATGAGATCACATGAAGGACAATCTGCTAGCACCTCCTGTCCCTGCCTTTCGTCCACCTTGCCCTCCTTCCATCAGCAAGTCCCTTCAACCCCCAGTGTGGGTGCCCACTTCTGAGAGTGGACAAGACTGCCACGCACAGACACCTCCTTCCATCTGCCTCCCGTGGCCGCGCCCTCAGAAGAGAAATGTCTCCCTCCTTCCTCTCTGGCCTAGAACCCTTTTTGTTACCCTCAGCATTTTTCCAGGGCTCCTCTTTTGGGAACCTAACCTTCTTGCCCTCATTCTCAGAGGCTTACACCTCCCTGTTGGCCTTTTATGATTCCCACTCTGCCGTTGTCTTTGAACATCTCTCTTTATGGCCGCTTCTCTCCCACTGTTCACCTCATTTATGATCACAGAGTTTGCCTTCCCGCATCTTCTACCCTCCTGAGCCACCTTCTGTTCAGGAATCTGGCCACAGGTTCGTATCCCTGTGCTCTGCTTTATGATGGGGTGAGTGGCAGACTTCCAAGTTGCTTGCCCCTCCCAGTTCTTTCTATGGGGAATAGCCTCCCACACAGCATCCTGGGCATCTAGGCTGGGCCGTGTCCGCCTCCACTCTGCCCTTGCCTCCCCTGCACTGCCCTTCCCTCTGCCCTACAGATTGTATCTTCAGTTCCCTTCATCTCTGTGAATTCCTCCCTGCCTCCTCGGTCTTGTCTCCGGCTATCTGCAGTTCCTTCAGAAAGCATTGCATCAGCCGCCACCAGGTCCACTGCATGGGCTATCTGGGTCACCCTCAGCCGTCTCGTGCCGTGACTCACCCTGTGTATGGCTGTGCCCTGGTCCCTTAGCTGTCCTGTAACCACACAGGGGCCTCATGCCACCTTGTATTCTCTCTGGGGCCCCAGACCCTCTGGTTCCAGGTCTAGAACCAAGCCCACACATTTTCAACGGGGACCTTCCCAGGTCAAGGCTAAATGATAATGACACCAAGTCTCTCTCCCCTGAGACCAGACACCTGAGACCCATGTGTCCAGCCGTGGGTGGCATTAGTTACTGGGGGCCTTCTTAGACTTCCCTGTGGTGTGCATTTAAATTAATGTTAGCATCTTGCAACTAACCAGGAGTCAGGTGCTGTTCTTTATGCTTTTGAAGGACTCACTCTTTTAGTCATAACAACACTGTAAGATGCAGGTACCACTCTAGGTGCATTTCAGAGATGAGGAAACTGAGGTAATTGCCCAAAATTATTAGCTAGGAAGTGGCTGAGCTGGGATTTGATGCCAGCCAGCCTGACTCTAGAGTCCTTAAAACTATGTCATTTACCTGTCATTCTGTCATGTGTTCCCTGCCTGGAAATGCTCCTTAGTCCAGCCACCTTCTGAGTGCCTTGCCCATGACCTTGGCTTGCCCAGACCCACCAGAGCCCTGCAGGCTTGTCTGGGCCCCAGCCCAGCCCTAGGCTTCCGGGCTGGTCAGTGAGGTGGTCAGGCTGGAGCCGAGGTGGGGAGAGGTGGCAGAGGCCCAGCTCTTGCTGTCTTCCTACCATGGACTGCACAGAGCCTTCCAGATGGTGACGTAGCAGCTTGTGCTAATGGTCTTGGAATCCAGGCACCCAGGGAAGGTTCTGGGGCCCTGGTGGCCTTAGAGCCCCATCTGGGGGAAGAGAAGGCCCTGGACAGCAGAGCAGGATGGGTGCCAGGGTTAGGACCAGTTGAGTAGGCCCGGAAGACAGGAGTTGTGAGGGTGCACACAGGAGGGACTGGGGGAGCCTCTTCCCTGCTCCAAAGCTACTACTGTTTTCTTTGGACCATGGAGGCTGCATGCTGAGAGCTAAAGTGTGTCTTGGCAAAAGGCTGCAGTGACAGAGCCTTCTGACCATGGAGGCCTGGCCCGGGAAGGGTGGCCTTTCACTGTTCTTAAAGGCACAGATGCATGGGTGGCCTGCGTTTCCAGTTCCTCTGGTCCCTCACCAGAAGCCTTGGATCTGCCCCAAGGTTATCAGAAGCGGGCCCTTAGAGCCTAAGCTTTTACCAGTATGGCTTGGCTGATCCACTTTAGAGCTCTTCCTCTTCTCAGTGTCCCCTTACCCTCGCTGTTTGGTGTTCACCAATACCTACCTGCTCCCTTCTGCAAACCTGCTCCAAGCAAAGAACATGGGAGCACCTATACACGTCACCCTTCCCAAGAGGACAAGACCTAAGCCAGGACATGCAAGCAGCAGGCCCAAGGTACTGGTTGATATTCTGGGAAGGGAGACTTTGTCTCCCCCAGAACCCAAACCAGCAAGGTCTGGGGCTCTGTCTTCTACATTCTCTAGCTCTGTGAAGTGTCCTTCCCACCTGGATCCTGAACCTGTAGGGAGGCCTGGGTCAGAGTCAGTGCTCCCAGTATGCTCGACTCTGCACCGAGAGGTGGGAAGGACGTTGAATAATGTACAGGGGAAGAACAGACGAGGCCAGGATGTCAACTGAAGTCTGCTAGGTCTCCCAAACTCCCAAATCAGAGTCTCATCCCGCCTCGAAATCCTCTGGTTTGCACCCAAGAGTCTGAAGATGGGCTGGAGCAAGGGAGCCAGAGCTCTCCTGCTGGCCTCAGCTGCCAGCACACAATTGAGTCCCCACAGTGTGCCATGCCCGGGGTGATGGGGAAGCAGAGTCTGAGCCCCGAACGTGTGTCATTCACGGTGCTGGTGTCGTGTGCGTGGAGCAGTGCTCGGCACATGCCAGGTGCTCAGTACATGCTTGCTTGTGAAAAGTTCCTGGATGTTGACTGCATCACGTGTCCCTCATACAGGGCAACCTTGTGAGTAGTTTTTATTATTCTGGTATGTCAGTGAAGCTCAGAGAGGACTAGTGGTTTGCCCCAGGTCATCCAGGTCAGCTAGGAAGTGGTGAAGTAAGGTTCCAAACTGAAACCTGTCTAAGATGCATCCAATGGACCCCTGGGTGAGCAGGGAGAGTAAGGAGAGTGGGCTTCATGGAGGATGCATCCTGACATCTGGAAGGACTGGGAGGATTTCAGAGGGAGAGGAAGGAGCAGGGGTCTCCCCTCCCCCACCATCTGCTTTGTCCTAGGCAGAGCTGTGACCTTGGAGGACTTTATTAACATCCTAATTGTGTGCAGCTGGCCTCACTCTGGCTCTAATGAGCTCATTATCCTCCCTCCTTAAGGAGGCCATTGTGGCCTGGTCACCCTGGGGACAGCAGTGGCCTAGGAGTAGCCATCACTTCCTGCCGCCCCCAGCCAGGCTCAGCCCCCTCCTACAGAGGCTAAGGCCCCCAGCCTTCTCTCTCTCTCTCTCAGTCCCTCTTGCCTCACTCTCTCTCCACCTTAGTCTGTATCACTTTGTTTCTAAGTCTGTTCTTTTTCTTTCCCCCAGCCCCCACCAGCATTGGGAGTCCAGTTAGAGTCCACTTGTGAGGGCTTTGAAGTTGGCCAAACAGGTGAGCCCAGGCCAAACAGCTGGGCCAGCTCCCTGAAGATTATGGTAGCCTGGAGAGCTGGGCTCTGGCCTGGGGTTGGGGGTCTCCCTTCCCACCACTGTAAGCTAGAGGTGCTGCTCAGACCTCTTGATGTTGCCTTCCCCCTCCTTGGCCCCTGGACCCACCATTGAGAAGAGGGTTGTTCCTGGGGCCTACCCAGCAGAGCTGGCTCTGAATGACAGGAACACTTCTGGGCCTTTGCCTACTGGAAAGGCTGAGTCCTGGCCCCTGGCACTGCAGAAACACAGCACTGACTGAAAGGCCAGAGGGATGCAGCTCTCAAGGAACTGGCCAGGTCACTGTTCTCCTTGATAACTAGCCCAGGGTGGGGCCTGGCCCTGAAGACCAGGTTTCTCCTGCTTGTCAGGTGTCTGCAGTGTCCCCTTGAAGGATTCCTCTGGATCAGTTTGCAGTTTCCCATTAGAGGAACTGGATGTGGGATCCCCCTGCCTGCCCACATCTGGGAGGGGTCACCTCAGCATAAAGCTACTCCAGGTGGGAAAACCTTCCCAGGCAAGAGCCTGGTGGGTATCACAGAGCAGGGCTGCCAGGCTGGGCTGGAGGCATACGCCAAAGGGTCTCCCAGCTAGCCTGGGCCTTATGGGGTCCCCACCATCTGCTGCCATCAAGCTCACTGCCTTACCCCCTGAAAGAGCCTGCTTCCCTTTTACCAGGTGACTGCTCAGGAAGAGGCCAGGTGTGACTGCCAGCCAGAGAGCAGCCACTTCCTCAGTCCAAGGCCAGCTACCTTAGTGAAACTGCACTGAGTTTCCAAGAGAGGACAGGACGATGGAAGAACAAGGCTAGCAGAGGCCAGCTTGGAGTCTGGAATAATCTTCCTGGTGGCTGAGAGAAAAGGTGGCTGTGCTGGTCCTGGATGACTATAGTCATTTAATGAAGAGATGAATAAAGCTCATAGCTGCCATTTGTATTCTTACAGTTTCACAGATGAGGAAACTGAAGCTCAGAAAGGTGAAGGCAGTTTCCTGAGGCCACAGAGCCGAGAAGTGGCAATAGTGGAATTCAGACTCGGATCTCTGGCTCCTGTAAATCCACTTTGTGCCAATGTCCTCATCGGCCAGGCTGCTTGCTGCAAGTTCAGTTAATACAAAGTGAACCTGGTGCCTATCGTGCTGACAAGATAAATTCTCAGCAAATCAGCTGTGGTGATACCCTGGGCACTCTTGGACTGGTAATCTGTCCAGGAAGGCTTCCTGAAGGAGGTGGACCACAGCAAGGACTTCATAGGATGAGCTAGATATGGAGAGGAGAGAGGAGATGGCAGGACTTTTGTGCTGGGGAACTGTGTGAGCCAAAGGACAGAAGCCAGGCTGACAGTGGTCCCAAGGCCTTCGGGGCAGGAAGGGAACCCCCCAGGATGTATCCCCTGGCCCTCTTGCTCCCTGTGCTTTGCTGACATGAAGTGCAACTGCTGAGAAAGAGCGGGCCGTGCTGGGGGGGAGACCTCTATTCTTCCAAAACCCCAAGGGAAGCCTGGAAGCTCTGCAGAGCAGGGTACTTGCAGACGGGACAAGTCAGGGCACCCCCAGTTATTCCTAGAAGACTGCTAGGGACCCTCACCAACTCTGGAGGCTGGGAATCCAGATCTCCATCTGGCCCCTGGATTTTACATCATGAGCTTCCTCATGTAAAGCAGAGGAATGATCACAGTAACATTATTCCCCAAGATCCTTGAAGAGTAAAGGGACGTATGTCAAGCTTGGTGCCTGACACAGAATGCCCTCCCCTGTGTTTGGCAGTAATTATATGTAATACACACACACACACACACACACACACACATACACACACACACCCCTAGCTTTGTTCCCATGTGCCCATATGCCCCCCAAACAGATGTGCACACATACATCAGTCACCTCCCATAGACTCCAATGCAAGCCCTGGCCCACACCCACACCCAGCACACAGAGACTAGAAAAGGCAGTGAGGCCCCTGCACATATTGGGGATGATCCTGGGAACCTCACAAGGCTTGCTAGCTGGCACTTGAGCCCTCTTGGACAGTTGGGCCACACCTAAAGTTCAGGTTGTCTTGGTACCTCACTGGAGCAGCAGTGACTGGTGCAGCAATTAATGTCTGAGCCATGGGCATGTGGGAGAGATTTGTCAGCAGCCATGGGTGGGTACAGGCCAGGGAGTCTTTCCAGGAGGCCCAGCCATGTGACTCATGCCAGGAATCCCAGGTCTGTGTGAACCCAGGGCGGGCACCATGTTCACCCACCTAGGCCATGTCTGAGCCTGTCCGTCTTGGCTCAGCAGCGATGCCCACAGCCAAGCCTGTGGCAGGCTCTTCTCTACAGCCATTGTCTCCTCCTCAGCCTGATTCAGGAGGAGCCTGAGTCAGAAGCCACACAGCACACTCTGCAAGTGTCGGGCCGGAGCAGAAGCCTAGACTAGTGTTCTCAGGCAAGGTTGTCAGGGCACCAGGCTGGGCGGATGACAGTATTAGCCCCAGGTCTGAGGGCCACAGCAAAATAGGATCCTAAGTTACTGTCCTAGGGAGAGATGTTCACAGTCAACAGGCAGTGTGCCTAATTGTCCCAGAAGCTGGTAGAACAAAGGAGATTTTAGAAAGGGTAGGATTCAGACAGCAGAACACATCCATGAGACATCCAGAGACCGTGTGAGGTACCAAATGTGGTGATACTTTGCCCACTGGGCGCCTCCATCAACCATTCAGCCCCTCAGCAAGTCCTTGTCCAGTTCCCCCTGTGTGCTGAGGCCTATGCAGCAGAGGTAGGAGGAGGGACGTGGCCTGCCCTGCCCTGGGAGTGCCTCTGGTGCTCACAGGTGCAGATCAACCCTCTTTCCCGCATCCCTGGCTCCTGGGGAAGGGAAAGAGCAGCATGTAAATGGAAGGGCTCCCAGGAATGGAATAAGGGAGAGAAGACATGATGCTTCCAACAGAAAGGGGACCTGAGTCCTGGGATCATAAGGCCCTTGAGACAAAGAGACAGGCCCATGCAAGAGGACAGCAGCTCTGGGACTTGCTTCCCTTTTTAGGATAAAGACCAGGTGGCTGAGACTAATGAAGAAAATCTCCCAGGAAAGCAGAAGTTCCAGGGCTCACAGTCACAGGTAGAGGGAATGTTGTCCCCCTTCTGTGTCTGTGGAAGGGGGGTTGCCTCCTCCTACTGAGGATGACTTTGGGCCCCAAATTCTAGAAGTAGATAGAAGGCTTAGAAGACAGCCAACCATTAACCACCAAGACACCTGCTTATCTGGGACCTTGGGCTCACACAAGGAAAGGGAAGAAATAGTCTCCCAGTGTGGATGAATAGGGAGAAGGGAGGTTGTTTGTGTGTGGCATTGGCAGGGACACCTTCATGTAGAAAAAGAGGCTGGTCATGAAGTGGTCTTGACAAATCCTCAACCAGAGGCATGCTCCTGAGCTGTGCTGTTCCTCAAAGCACATCTTATTTCATCCAGTGACAATAAAATCTCTGGCCCCTGCCCAAGTCTGTCCTGAGGAAACCTGCTTTCCAGAAGAAGGGCTCCCATCTGAGGCCAGGCCTTCCAGGCACTTCCTTGGTTACTGGACATGACTTGGCTTAGAGAGCAGGCCTTTGGAGGTCTGCTTGGAAGGATGTAGATGAGATGGGAGAGCTGCAACTATGCTCTTGGAATTAGACCCTGGACCTGGGCAGGCATGTATAAGCCTCGGCTTTCAAGAGCCTCTGAAAGTGACCAAAAGTTGGTGACTGCTCTTTGGGGCCTTTGGGGGTTATCCTGGTGAGCAGGATTTGGGGCAGTGGCTTGGAGGATTCAGTGCCCACCTGCTGAGGTCTATGGTAGCAGGTTACTTTTGTTCCCCAGACTGGTCTCATGTGATGCTTGATGATTGTGAGGGGTGATTAGTGAGGTCTCTCTCTATTCAAATGACTGAGACCCAGCTCTAAGTCAACTGATCAATTGTCCTCTTCCATGGACCTCCAGGTCAATGAACAGTTCCTTGGCTCACTGCAGTGAGGACGTCCACCTGGCTGGTCTAGCATTAGTACACCAGACTCTTGGGTAGAAGACGTACTTGGCTACTTTATTGACTTGGCTCTCAGGCTTTCTCCTCCTGCATGCCCCTGTGATTCCTGCTTTGTGTGGGACCCAGGATTTAGATCATCAAAGCACCATTGTCAGCTCCTAGAACAGCCCCTGAATAGCCTTGCTTGGGTCACAGACCTACCTGTGAAACATCACAGTATCTGGAGAGACAAGCCAATCAAGAAATGGCTGGCCAGCCGGGCAGGAATGGCACACGCCTGTAATCCCAGCAGCTCAGGAGGATCACAAGTTCAAAGCCAGTCTCAGCAACTTAGCGAGGCCTTAAGCAACTCAGCAAGACTTTGTATCTAAATATAAAAAACAGCTGGGGATGTGGCTCAGTGATCGAGCACCCCTGGGTTCAATCTCCGCAAAACAAAAAAAGAGATAATTGGCCAGGTGCACCCACTTTATTGGCTAAGGAGGCAACGTCAAGCGATGCAAACCCAGTGAGATGGGGCAACCTTGCCTTGCTCCATGACCTTCAGCCAGGGTCTGTGGAGGAACTGCTGGGACTGGAGCTTCCTAGCAGAGACTGATGGGATTCCTGAGAGTGCTTCACTAGAGTCTGAGGGGCAAATATCCCAGCCAGGGACCTTTGAACAGGCAACACTCTCTGGCTGCTTTGGGGCCCCATCAGCCACAGCTTTGGAGTAGCCAAGCCATTGTGGCCTGGGCTTCCTGAAGGATGAAGGTGCTGCTCCACGCAGCCCTCTGGGTGGCCCTTGCCTGATAGGGTCAGAATGTGCAAGTGGCTGTGGGTAGGATGGAAGTGGCCACTCCATCCCATTCAAACAAGACACAGCTCTTACCAACCTGAATTGTGCTGAGCCCTAGGGGAATTCCATGTCCACCCCAAGCCTTGGGTCACAGAGTGCCTGAAGTGCACCCCCACAGGCTGCTCCTGCTTTCCTCTCCCTGAGTGGGCAGCCCTGGCCCTCTGCCTCCTGCTGGCCAACACTGCAAAGAGTGGACAGAGAAACCTCCTTGGGCATCTTTCTGGAGACAGATCTTCTAGCACTTCTTGACCAGCTTGTGGGACTCAAGGTCTTCCTGGTTCAAGAGAGGTGGACAATAAAACCCCTCGCACCATGTCAGTGAATGGTGGTCCTACCAGCCTTCCTCCTAGTGGCTCAGGGTGTCAGATTGGCCCCTTTTGTTAACCAGATGTTGGGCAGGGGCTCCCCAGGGCCAAGGACTACCTCTTCTAGCCTGGCCTGGACCCCAAAGTGAGCATCCATCTCCACTTGCAGGCTCTTGAGGATGCTTAATGCACAATCTGAGCTATCATCTCCCAGGATTATCAGCCTCCTGAACCAGTCACTTCACCTAGAAGTTTAGTGAGCGCAGTTGTCTGGTACCCTAACAACCACCTTCAGATCCAAAAGTTGGGAAATGCCAGTGGATGTCAGTGGAGTGCCCACTAGCCTCTGAACTGCCTTGTGGCTATTTTCCTGGCCCCAAGGGTGGGTACCAATACCTGCCTGTCCCAAGTTGCTCAGTGATTTCAGCTGTTCTCTCTTAAGAAGTTAAGCCTCACCAGGCATAATAGCACACATCTGTAATCCCAGTGACTCTGGAGGCTGGGGCAGGAGGATTACAGGTTTGAGGCCAGCCTTGGCAAATTCAGGGCCAGCCTGGACAACTTAGAAAGACCTTATCTCAGAATGAAAAATAATAAGGGCTGGGACTGTAGCTCAGTGGTAAAGCACCTCTGTGTCCAATCTCTAGTACAGATTTTTAAAAAAAGTAATCAAGCCTCCCTTTTTCCTTGAACCAGAAAACCATCAACTGCAGATCATATCCTCTTCTGGATCCTGTTGATGGGCCTGGTGCAGGAAGTCTCAGGGCCTGTGGGGCAGCATTTAAATGAGAGTTCCCCTGGAGATTGCCTGCCTCCTGCCTGGTCTTGCAGCATTGGCACAAAATAGGGCTTAGGGTCTGCACACTCAGTGTCCAGCCAAGGCTCACAGTCTCTCTACCACTGTGCCTCATCACCTAGGTACCTGTTTGCAAGGTGAACATGGCAAGAGGTGGCCTGGGCATGGGCAGTCCAAGTAAACCATCGTGGGAGATGGGGGTTTGGAGTCAGAGCAGGAAGAAAAGAAAGATATGTGGTTTCACTTCTGCCAGCAATGGCAGTGTCTCCAGTTCTTCCTGACTGATGGTGTGTGACTTGCTGGGCCAGGCTGCTTTTTTCAGGCTTGTATGGGTTGTGTCAAGGGAAGAGTTTGGTCACTGGGATTGGCCAGGCCTGAGGTGGGAGATGGGCCCAGGGAGCAGAGGGCACGATCTGAGTTTTTCAGGGAGGGACCCTGCTGCTCCCTGTCTTTCACCCCAGGCAGAGATGGAAAGATTGTGGGTCATGCCAGGCAGCCAGCAGGGGCCCTGGATCGTGGTATTTGATCCAGCTGAGGCCTCTGAACCACATAGGCCTAGTCTCAAATGCCCTCTGCTGCCCACCCTTTCTGGAGAGTTCTATACTCGGTTTGCAGTTCTGTAAAGCCCATCAAGGCACAGGCCTGTTTGGCTCAGAAGCCCTCCTGGGGTCTCAGTTTTATCCTCTGCAGAGAGGACTGGTTCAGTTCTCTGAGCTGTTGGCTCCTCAGGACCAGGATGCAGGAATAACCTGATGAGCCTTCATCGTGTGGCTGTGATTGTCAGGGGCCACCTGAGGCTGTAATGCCCACTTCCTGTGATTGAAATGGCCACACCATCCAAGGGCAGCTGGCAGTGGCACTGAGGTGACACTACTGCTGACCTGTGCTAAGGAAGTGCATGGCTGTCGTACCTCACTGACTTTGAAGGTAGTGGGTGCCAGCCTCTAGCCTTCCCATGATCATAGTGGGTTGAAAGACCCGAGTCGTCCGTGCAGTGACAAAGCTCACGTGGCCTTTCCTGCAAGGTGCATTTCTTATGTGGGACATCATTATTTTCTATTTTGTCTCTGGATTTTTTTTTTTTTTCATCAAACATGTAGGAATGGGTAGCAGTTTGGTCATCTCAGGGAGTGTGTAGGTTTTTTCTGCCTTATGCGAAACATAAGCATGGCGAGGCTGGCCAAGGGCAAGGCCTTTGCTGGGTGCTCAGGCCATCTGGCCTGATGATGCCCTACCCTCTGGCCACTCCTTCCCTCTACATCCTGGCCCCCAACCTACCTCCGCCATCTGCAAAGGTTCTCATGGCCTGTTCTTTCTTGTCCCCGCTACAGGATGGTGGTTTGTGAGCACCTCTGAGGAACAGGGCTGGGTCCCTGCCACCTACCTAGAGGCCCAGAATGGGACCCGGGATGACTCAGACATCAACACCTCCAAGACTGGGGAAGGTAAGGGTTTGCTGGGTTCTCAGGAGGGAGAGTAGAGGTTGGAGCACATGGCCAGCTGCCTCTGGGGTCAGTCCCTCCTAGAGGCAGGAGGCTCTTCTCCCTAAAACCACCTGAACCACTGAAGTAAGTGGGGCCACATCCAGGCCCCTTCCACCGTATGGAAACCAGCCCACAAGCTCACCTCCCCAGGCCTATTCTGGCTGGCCCCACATGGGGCTGAGAACACAGGGGAAATTCCCATGGACCCCAGAGAGACCCCAGGCTTTGGCAACTTTGGGACAGAGGCTAGGAAGAATAGTCTTAGAGCTAGAAACCTCCAGAAAACTTCCTCTCTCTAGAAGACCTGGATACCTCTCAGGGACCCCATAGAGACTTGCCTATGGTCCCAGCCCCACACTGGGCTTCCTGTAACAAGAATAACACCAAGAGACTGGGGGTGCATGACTCCAGCTGTGTGTGTGTGTGTGTGTGTTTTGCCCGGGTGGCCGCCAGGCTGGCCCATGGCACAGGCTCAGGCAGGTCCGTGAGCCATTTCCCAGATCCCAGAGGAAGCTCAGGCCTTTCTGATTAGGTCTGGCTCCATGAGGTTTTTCTGGGTCTTTCTCCTTGCATTTCGAGGAGCCTGCCTCTTCCCCCAGGCCAATATGGCCTTGGCAGCCTGACTGTGGACTTGGTATTCCCCAGAGCAGGCTGCCTGCCGAAGCCCAGGACTTGAAGCCATCCCCAATTTTCCTGCTGCCTGCTCCTAGTGCCTTCCAAACCTCCCGTGGCCTGGCAGTAGCAAATCTTTTCTTAACCAACCGTGGGAATGATCCAGATGGATGTGTCTGAGAGCCAAAGGGATGTAGGCCTGCCACCCAGGGCTCAGGCCACCTCTAGGCCTGCTCCTCCCTCGCCCACCTCCCTGCTGCTCAGGCCAAAATAAGCAGCTCCCCCAGCGCCAGCTCCTTACTCCTCCCTCTCCTAAATGTCGGTTGGTCGGTTGGGACCCCACCCTTCTTCCTGTGTCAACACTTTATTTCAGCCCCTTGATCAGAGCTTGGCCTTTCAATGAACATCCACCTTGGACAGGTCTCCAGGCTCCATCAGGGAGGGCATGAGTTTCAGACTGGGCTGCTCTCTGAGGCCAGGGATTGAGCCTGCATCCTCTCCCCTCCAGTCCTCTGGGGCAGTGGAAGGCCGTGGCCCTGAGATGGTCTGGTCTAGTTTGTACTCCCCAGGCTCCTCATCCTGCCTAGTTTTGCATCCTGAGAGGCATGCTGGGACCTCTCCATAACGATGGCTCACGGAGGCCCAAGTGCTGGGTCAGGGGCTTTAGATGCCCTTGCCACCCTCCTGGGAGAACACTGTCGCTGTTCTGCTGCTCCTCAGGTTTGAGCCCTCTTGGGCCTCACCGTTGTGCCATGGGCCTCTCCGTGAAGTCTCTGCTCCTTGGCAGGGAGGCCACTCTAGGCCCAGCTCTAGGAGAGTGTGGTTAAGAGGGCCACACCAGCAAGGGCAGAGTAGAGGTGGGCATGCTGGCGTGAGTGAAAACCCAGGGCAGGAAGGAGCCTGGCAGGCCGGGGTGCTGGTTGGAACAGAACACAGGTGCTTTACATGGAACAAGTGGTAGCAGTTTTTTGAGGATTTGACCTTGATGGAGTAAGAATCAGGCAGCATTCAGTGTAAGTTCTGCTTTCAGGGGAGTGTGTATATACATGTGCTCCCAGGGTGCCCCTTCTCTACCTGCTTCTGGTAGGACCCGTGTGCCAACACCTGATCACACATAGACAGCTATGGATTCCACCATCACATCGTGGGCATGCCTTGCCCAGATCCACAGAAGGGTGCAGGGCTGGGTATTCTAGGTTCAAGGCCCAGCCACTGTGATGTATCCACAACTCTGGAGCTGTGTGGCGGGTGTGTATCTTGGGAGGTCCCTTAGTGCCCCTGGACCTCTGCCTCCCCACTTGTGTGATGAGGCTTGTGCTGACCACATAAGGTTTCTGTGAGGCTTGAGCAAGATGATTTATAAGTGGTTTAGACTGGGCCTGGCTTGTAGAGAGTAAATGTCAGCTACTATAAAGGTGGCCCCAGGTCCAGTCATCAGCTGAAGCCCCTCTGCCACCAAGAGAGGCCCCACTCCCTCACATCACCTCACCTGAGAAACCTCACACAGGACCTGATTAATGTCCCCAGGGTTCTTTAAGACCTTGTGTTGGCCCCTGCCAGAGCAAGAGGTGTCACCCTATGACAGATGAGGAAACAGAGGCTTAGAGAGAGGGCAGGCCTCATAGGGTGTCACAGGTCACTGGTGGTGGGGTCTGGACTGGAATCCACACCTCCTGGCCTTTTCCCCAGGCCTCTGCTTATACAAGGCAGGTCAGGTGGGCAGTCTCCTCCCAGGGAGAGTACCTGTATCCCAGAAAGCCTTGCCGGGGTTTGAGCAAGTTTTCTTTCATTCTAACCATTGGCCTCCCTCCCTCCCCTGGCCCCAAGCAACCTTCTACAGTGCCAGGAGGCAGGACCAGCTGGCATCCTGGAGCCCTGGTCCAGTGTCCATTCTCCCTGGGAGTCCCATAGGAAGGTAGGGGCATTTAGAACCGGGATCGGAGCACAGGGGTGCATGGGGGCTCAAAACTCAGCCATAATAACTGGAGGACCAGTACAGGGTCTGCCCAGAGAGCAGCCCTGGCAGAGGGATCTCAAGCAATGAGAAGCTTGGGAAACTCAGTCTCTGTTGTCAAAGACCCAAATGGATGGCATGAAGGAGCAGAGCCAGGGCTGCGGCATCTGTCCCCATGTGTTTTATTCAGCAAACTTTTCCTAGGCCAGAGACACTGTGCAAGTCCCTGGGAGAGACAAGAGGCAAAGTCCTGCCAGGCGCAGTGGCGCACTCCTGTAATCCCAGAGGCTTGGAAGGCTGAGGCAGGAGGGTCACGAGTTCAAAGCCAACCTCAGCAACTTAGCAAGGCCCTGAGCAGCTCAGTGGGATCCTGTCTCAAAATAAAAAAATAAAAAGGGCTGGGGATGTGGCTCAGTGGTTGAGTGCCCCTGGGTTTAATTCCTGGTACCAAAAAAAAAAAAGGGCAAAGTCCTCATCCTCAGTAGACTCCATCCAGTGGGACAAGTGGGAAAACAAAGATATAAGCCAAAGAGCGCTAAACCTCCCAGAAAGGGAGCCCAGGTCTCTCCTGGGCTCACTCATCCCTCCCCACATGCTGCCTGGCCCATGGTGGCAAGCTCAGTCATACTTATGAGTGACTGGATATAAACCCAGGTGCTCTGGCACCCCAAGTCCTCTGAATCAGCCTACCTAGGAAACAGTGATCAATGGCTGCAGCTGAGGGGCTGTCTATCTAGGGCTGGTGTGAGGGACACCCCTCCCTTTTTTTTGGTACTGAGATTGAACCCAGGAGCACTTTACCACTGAGTTACATCCCAGCTCTTCTGCTCTTTTTAGTTTTTTAAATTTTGAGACAGGGTCTTGCTAAGTTGCTGAGGATCTCCCTAAATTGCTGAGGCTGACCTCAAAGTTGCCATCCTCCTGCCTCAGCCACCCCAGTTGCTGGGATTCCAGTCATGCACCACCACGCCTGGCCAGGATCCTAATCTGTAGTTCACTCCATGGCTTTAGGGCATAAGCTGAGAGGTTTGGGTTTGGTTACATTTTTCCCCACATGCCAACAATATCACCTATCAAGATCTACCCCCCATCTAGCTGGGTTTGCCCCTTGGCTCAGTCCAGGTAATGATGATCTGGAAGCGTGTTTGCCCCTCCCTCCCTCTGTCCCCTCCCTCTTCCCTCCCCCATCCCATCTCATCCTCATCTCCATTTTCTCCGTTGGTTCGTGTTGGCCACATGCTCCATCACCATCTCCCACACCAGTGTCCAAGAGACGCAAGGCCCATCTGCGGCGCCTGGATCGCCGGTGGACCCTGGGCGGGATGGTCAACAGGCAGCACAGCCGAGGTGACTGCGGGCACACGCCTCTCTTCCCCCCACAGCTGCTGTCTCTCACTAACGCCTGCTCCTTCCACCCTCTGCCCTCTGCCTGTGGCCTCCTGACTTACCATATGTACAGGACAGGCTTTCCTCTCACCTGCTGCAACTGGGAGCGGGGAAGGGGCCTTGCTTGGGAATTGGGGTGGCACTAGGGGTGGCGCTGGTTTGCTGGTGTCTTGGGGATGGGGGTCATGGGACTTAAGACATGGTTGCAGGTCCCCCAGAAAGGAAAAGAAGCTTGAGGTGAGGGGCAAGGCAGGTCTCTAAGAAAGACCACACTTGCCCTGGATAGCACAGATTAAGGGGATCTCAATCCCTATAAAGGCATCCCACTTTCTCCATCCTGCTGAAAAAGGCTCCATTGGCCAAGCTGTCCCTGTGGCTGCTTGGGAACTGAGCACAAAGAAGGACCAGCCCACAGACCTCCCCCTTCATCCAGCTCCACTTAAACTAGAAAAGGCGCAGAAGCCAGGCATAACCTGGAACCAGGGCACAACACTGACCAGCTGGGGTAAGGTGTTAGACCCCACCAAGAGTAGCAGACTGGGGTTTCATGAGGGGCTAAAGCAAGAGGATTCCAGGGAAGCTCCTGACCTGGCTGTGGGCTGAAGAGACATTTTGCTCTGTTAGTTTTCTGTACATCTAGGAGCTTGGGAGGTGAGGGAAGGTGTGGGCCTCTGAACACACCCCTATTTGCAGACCCCAGACTGGTGGATGGCCAGTTTCTGCTGCCCCACAGAGAGCAGAGATGGTGCTCTTTAGGGTAAAGACATAGCTGGAAGCAGCTTGTCACCCCTGAGAGGGGCATGTAATGAGCAATGGCCTTTTGGGATAACAGGGATGCCCCAGCTCATACTCCTCACCCTGAAAGCTTGTTTCCGGAAGACAGTGGGAGCATGTTTTGGTGTCTGCCCCAAGCCTAAGGCAGCAGGAAGTCTGGACTCTTGGGTGGCCACAGCCCGTGGTTGGCTCAGCATCAGGCTCAGAGCACTGGCCATAAAGGAACCCAGCTAGTCCTGAGGGAGGAGCATGGGCTGGACCCTGGGGGCCGATGCAGGACAGGGCTGAGTTGTAGAAACAGCAGCAGGCTGAATGTAGAGCACAGGCCACCTTCAAGCCTGAGGGAGGAACAGCAGTGCTGGGAAGCAGCCCCAGCCCTGGTGGCAAAGGAGAGTGGAATATGGACCCGGAATCACAGGGACAAAGGTTGGCCTGCTCCATGCTCCACACACTGAGTCCCAGATATGACTGACTCCACAGACACAGCTGGTGAAGTAACCACCCCGACATGGCTCCCGTGGCCACAGGTATGGCTGCAGTACCTTGTCACATCTAACCCCTCCTCCCTGCCACAGCTACACATCAACGGTCCTGTGCACACAACCACTCACAGGACACATATATGATTCCAATTATGCAACCACACATAGACCATGCCACAAGTATGTTACTTAGAGTCACAAATGCTTTATACATACAACTAATTAACGGCTCACAGTCAATCACATCATCATGTTCAGCAACACCCACAAGTCCACATATACAGCCCCCATACAATTGGATGATGCATGTAGACACAATTGCACGAGCAAATTAATACTTCTGCATCACCCATCCATAGCAAATACCTGCCTCCCCAAATAAGAGGCTGAGAGACCTAAACAGCTTAGTTTCCAGCCTCTCTCTCTTAAACCAGGCAGCCAAGAGAGGCCTGCAGAGAGCTGGCTGGGGACAGCACTGCAAACAGCAGAGCAGGCGGGGGCAGGGTGGACAGGGGACATCGAAGAACTAGACAAGAGAAAGCAGTGCTTCCCCAGGG
>CM053404.1:22118610-22148299 GCA_028644305.1 Xerus rutilus
TTTTTTTTTTTTTTTTAATATTTTTAGATGGACACAATGCCTTTATTTTACTTTATTTTATGTGGTGCTGAGGCTCAAACCCAATGCCTCACACATGCTAGGCAAGCGCTCTACCACTGAGCTACAAGCCTGGCCCCAGCTTAGGTACCTTCACTGGTTGCTATCCACCTTTGAACGTCACCGTTAGACCTGGGAGCCATCACAACCCCAATTTCCATCCATCCTTCATTGATGTCTGCCTTCCAAGCCCAGACAGATGAGCTTGGGACAACCTGTGCACGCTCCTGTTAAGGACAGAAGGAGCCTCCTCCTTCCTGTACTCTTCAGCAAAGCTCCGACCTGACAGAAACTTTGGTTTTCATGTTCCTTCTCCCACCTAATGAGCTCCTGAGACAAAAATCACACCAGGGAGGGAGAGGGGAGGACTGTCAGACATCTGGCCTGGAAGAACCATTCCAAAGAGCCAGATGTGTCCCAGGGAGCAGACAGGGACACTGCAACTCAGGCTTGGGGGCACTGGCCAGCAATTGCCAGTCCAGGAAATGAGTCCCCAGCGGATTTGGGTGAAGACTCAACACCACAGGGAAAAGGGAAAAAGCTTGTTTTAAGAAGTCATCAAATCACCAGAAATGAAGTCAGCCCTGTCATTTGTCTTTTGCTTTTGTTTACGAGCTTTTGGGTTTGTTTTGTTTTGTTTTTGTTTTGCCATACCAATGGTTTTAATTTTACCCAGTCATGTGCTTTACTCTTGTCATTTATGGTTTCTACTTTTGGAACCCCACTTAGAAAGAAAGTCTTTCTTAACCCCTCCCCCAAATTATCTAAATATTCATGACTCCCCCCACCTATAGTATGAGGCCAGATTCTTTCTTTCTTACTTATTTTTCTAACCAAATAATGCATTGTCCTCAAATCACTTATTGAATAATCCACCCTCACCCCACTGATCTGAAATGTTGCCATTAGCCTGTTCATAGACTTACTCTGCAAACCTGGCCCATGTGCTGTCCCTGCATAGTACCAACACCCTCCCCAGTGGGTCAGTCTTCTTTATACCCCTCTTCCTAGTTGGTCTCAATGTGTCTATCCTTATGGATACACCTTAGCAGCTACTCTTCCTGCATCTTGCAGAAAAGTAAAATTGAGCTCTAGAAAACAGACTTTTCCAAGGTCCCATAGACCAGAACTCTCATCCTGTGACATCTCTTTCCTCTTTAATAATCCTTTTCTTTCCTGTGAGGCATTTAACTCCATAGACCACTTTCTCATCTCTTATCTCCCATTTCTTATCTCTAGGGTTACCCTCAAATGATTGTGGAATAGCATTCTCGATTGTGAATAGCTATTGTAACATCCAACTTTTGGGCATCCACTGCTGGAAAACTCTAATCTCAAGGCTCCATGTTTACCTGACTTTGCAGAGAATGAGAGCCCATGCCAAGAGGAACCAGGCAAAGCAAAGGGAATTAGAGGGAAGAAGCTGTGCTCTAAGCATCTTTGTGCTCTCAGCAACTCTCGGCTCTGGTTCTCTCTGGAGTAATGGGATTACCAAGTCTCTAGAAGAGCGTGGTAGCAAAGGCTCAGCCGGGCAAGGCCAGATGGATACTGGGGCCTGGGCATGGAAGAGCTGTAATGATAGTGTGGCCCACTCCTCCCCACAGGTACCTGGGCAAAGAGGGCTGGGCACCAGCATCCTACCTAAAGAAGGCCAAGGATGACCTGCCAACCCGGAAAAAGAATCTGGCCGGCCCAGTGGAGATCATTGGGAACATCATGGAGATCAGCAACCTGCTAAATAAGAAGACATCTGGGGACAAGGAGACTCCAGCAACTGAAGGCGAAGGCTCTGAGGCCCCCATCGCCAAAAAGGAGATTAGCCTGCCTATCCTGTGCAATGCTTCCAATGGCAGTGCCCTAGGTGTCCCTGAGAGGACCGTGTCCAAACTGGCCCAGGGCTCTCCAGCTGTGGCCAGGATTGCCCCTCAAAGGGCCCAGATCAGTAAGCACATCACTGACCTCCAGGTCCACAGAGCTCTTTATAGAGGGGGTGTAGGGTGCAAGGAAAGCCAGAGGGGAATGTGGAACCCAAGACACAGACTGAGGGGACCGTGGCCCTCATGCTTTAAGCTCAGGCCATTCTCATCACCAGGGGAAAAGGCAGGGGGGGTGTGGCTGGGCCCCTCCCAGCTGCTCCTCTGAAGGTGAATCACAGGAGTGCAGGCTGCTCCCCCTTCCCTAGAGACAGGAAAGGCCACTCTTCCAAGGAATGTATTCCAAGAGAAAGAAGCGGTTTCTTTGCACTATAATAAAGGCTTTAGGAACCTAGATGGTTGATGTGTAGCTGATTTAAAAATAAAGCCCACAAGCCGGGCGTGGTGGCTCAAGCCTGTAATCCCAGCACTTAGGGAGGCTGAGACAGGAGAATCACAAGTTCAAAGCCAGCCTCAGCAATGGCGAGGTGCTAAGCTAAACAACTCAGTGAGACCCTGTCTCTACATAAAACACAAAATAGGGCTGGGGATGTGGCTCAGTGGTTGAGTACCCCTGAGTTCAATCCCCAGTACCAAAAAATAAATAATAAAATAAAATAAAGCCCACATTTCCCTGCTTTGTTAAGGGGGATCCCTATCTGCCGGGCTTCTGTTGGGAGTGAAAATGTAGAAGAACATCTTCCTGGAATTTAACCACTCCTTCCCTATAACCACCTTCCACTAGTGTCTTTTCTTTCTTTTTTTCTTTTCTTTTCTTTTTTTTTGGTACCAGGAATTAAACTCAGGGATTCTTGACTACTGATGATGATCCCCATCCCTATTTTGTGTTTTATGTAGAGACAAGGTCTCACTGAGTTGCTTAGTACCTCACCTTTGCTGAGGCTGGCTTTGAACTCACGATTCTCCTGTCTCAGCCTCCCAAAGTGCTGAGATTACAGGCTCGTGCCACTGCGCCCAGCCCCTTTTTATTTTTTATTTTTATTTATTTATTTATTTGTTAATGTTTTTAGTTGTAGATGGATGGAATACCTTTATTTTGTTTATTCAGTTTTATATGGGGCTGGGGATCGAACCCAGTGCCTCACACGTGCTAGGCAAGTGCTTTGCCACTGAGCTACAGCCCCAACCCCCCCTTTTATTTTTTTGAGACAGCGTCTTGCTAAATTGCTCAGGCTGGCCTGCAACTTACAATCCTCCTGCCTTAGCCTCCTGAGTCTCTGAGATTACAAGTGTGCGCCACTACACCCAGCTCTTCTACCAGGTTCTAGAAGCCTGAAAGAATGAGAAGCTGAAGCCGGGCGCGGTGGCTCACGCTTGTAATCCCAGCACTCAGGGAGGCTGAGACAGGAGAATCGCGAGTTCAAAGCCAGCCTCAGCAATGGCGAGGCACTAAGCAACTCAGTGAGACCCTGTCTCTACATAAAACACAAAATAGGGCTGGGGATGTGGCTCAGTGGTCGAGTGCCCCTGAGTTCAATCCTCAGTACCAAAAAAAAAAAAAAAAAAAAAAAAGAATGAGAAGCTGAGACTTTAGCACTCTGCACAAAGTAGTTTCAACAGTTTGTGCCAAGGATCTCCTTCAGCTAGGCATGATGGTGCACACCTGTAATCCTAGCTTTTGAAGGAAAACTGTTTTTTTTTTTTTTTGAGCTCTGGCTTTGGTTCTGTTGGCTCTTGTGCATGAAATCTTTCAGGCATCAGGTGGGAAGTCATCATTAGGTATCCCCTCTTGCCTGGCTCTGCTAGCCTCTAAGGATTTAGTAGTGAGCAAAAAATAGACACGGTTTCAACTCCTACCTTTGAAAGTTGGGTAAATCTATGTACACTTTATCCTGGAAAAATGCCCTTAATGTCTGCACATTATATGTGCACATAATTTTAGGAGTTTCATGGATCCCCCTGAAGCACAGACAAGGTTAAAGGTTCCTTGAGTTCCCCTTGAAGAAGCCTTTAAAGCTTCTGGACCATTGTGAATGTGGAGCAGAAGCATGGATTTCAAAGATCAGGAGCTGATCACACTTAGGGATAGCAGGTATAGGCCCTGTTGCTCGTTGTCTGAATGGAATTGCTAAAGCCATGTCTCTTCTCTAGGCTCCCCAAACCTAAGGACAAGACCTCCACCACGCCGAGAATCCAGCTTGGTATGTGTGCTGAATTTCTACTCCGTGTTTCATTCCTTTTCTGGGACTGCTCTGTAGCAGCTCTGATTAAGAGGCTGTCTTGCTGCAGAGCCTACTAGCCCAAAGGTTTTCCAGGGCTCTACTGGGGCTTCCAGCTTTGTGGGTCTGGAGGCATGGAAGGAAGCCTGCAGATCCCAGTCTTTCTAGGGGCCTGGCTGGACAGTTTATAATCGGAAACGCACTGCACTCCAAAGCCAAATAAATCCATCCCAGCCACTGCACTGGCAGACATAAACATTTAGACTGGCCGGCAGCAGTGTCCAACCAGGGAATTGCCAGGAGCTGGAAATGAGGCTGCTGACCATGTCAGCCTGGAAGACTTTCAGCTTTGCCTTGCTCAGGAATGCCTGATGGATGTGGTGGATGCCACAGCTTGGGAGGGCAGAGGGCAGATCAGTGAGCGTCTTCCAGGGAGGGGGAGGAATTACAAGGACAGGCTCACACCAAAGCTTACAGAAGGTCTGCACAGCAGGGTTCCTGGCTTTTGTAGGTGGGGTTTCCTAGTGACCAGCATCTCAGGCAGGAACATGTGCAATCCGGCTAGGACTTGGGGAACCAAAATGGTGGAGGCAAGCTGAGAGCCCTGGAACAAAGAACTGTCATCAGGGCAGTGGACAGATTGGAGCTTCAGGCCTGCCAGGCATGGCTGTGCGTTCTATTTCCAACACGGTGGTGCAGAGACCCTTGGCAAGTCGCTTAGCCTCTTCAGGCCTCAATTTCCTTACAAGTGAGCTCTCTCCTAGGGCTGTCCTGAGGATGGGACGCAATGCAAAGGGCTAGCAGGCAGTTTCCATTTCCTGTGTCAACTTGACTTTGGGGTAGAACCTTCTGGTCTACTGGGAAAGATGCTAAAGTCCTACCTGAGCTTAGCAGCAAATCACTGTGATCAGTGACATCTGCCCTTAGACAGGGAGTAGCATCAGTCTGTGAAAGAGGAGATCCCCTGTACAGGGTTTGGAAGATTTGGCCCTTCCTTGCCCTGACTGTTGGTTCTGATGGAGTTTCTCTTTTCCCCATGGGCTTACAACTGAGCAATGGATTCTGCTTCCCTCCCACCTCTTTTAGCACAAGCTAATTATTTTCAGGCAGACCTAGTTTGTGTGAGAATGGACTCATTCCTTCCACATACCAAATTCAGGATTGCTGAGGCAGGGCCACTGTCTCCAGGTAGGTTCTGCTGGATCTCACCTGCCCAGGAAGCAGCAGGGTCACAGAGCCAGGCACTGGACAGGGAAGGTTGTCTGAAAACCCAGCCCCTGAAAACCAACTTCCTCCCACCCTCATTCACTGTGGCCCAAGACAGCTCTGTTTTGACTGACAGGATTAGGACATGAGGGTTTCGGGGGTGTTGACCTTTGGTCTTTGAGCTCTTCCTATGCTCCTTGCAGTATTAGAAGTTATCGACATATCTCAGTAAGTCTCTTAATGACCTTGTTATTGGTTCCATTTTTCAGATGAGGAAACTGAGGCTCAGAGAGTTGACATCAAGGGTCTCACACACAGCTGGGACTGGAGCCCAGTAGTCTTTTAGGTCTTCCTGTCACAGAAAAAGGAGGGGGGATGAGTAAGAAATGGGTGTCAGGATCTACCCTGGGGCTGAGAACAGTTGCCCCCACCACAGCACGCAGCTGCTTCCTCCACCTCTCTTCTTCCCTCCTCCCCACTCCTAATTGCTTTGTTGTAACCCCTTCTGTATGAAGTAGGTCACACACACACACAGCCCATTCTAATCAGAGTGGAGGCTGGTTGAAGCTAGAATCCACAAAGGCACGTTGTCCATTTGGGTTACTGTTGGATGCCCAGCCTCTCAGACCAGCTTCTGGCACCTGGGAGCCACCTAGCAAATCTACAGTAACAAATGAGGCCCATATTAGCCTGAAATCATGAGCTGGGGCAAAAAAATGTCCTTGAATGTGGGGTTTAGATGTTGCTATACCGGGGTCTAAAAGGCACTTAGGACCTCAGTGTGTTCTATCTGCTGTGGAGGCAGTGTCCTGAGTTCTAATCGGGGATTGCCTAACTGTTTGGCACTGTCGGGACGAGCAGCTGAAGACCTCCCCCCCCAGCTCCACTGCCCCTGGCACTCCCACCTCAGCCTCCTAGAGGCGGTGGGCTCCCAGGCCCTGCCTTGCTGCCAGGAGCCCCACTGGCAGCCCCTCATCTTTTGACTCAGAATGGAGGCTCTCTTCTCCGTAGGGCAGTGTGTGTATTTTGTCAGAAGCATTTCTCTGCTTTTTTATTTTTATTTTGGGATCCGACTGTTGAGGCATCTGAAAACTGGCCCTTTAGAAATGTAAGCATAGAAACTCTTCTGTTAAGGATAAGCATTCTGCTAGCTCAGACCAGTCTCAAGTGAATCCTAAGCACCATCAGAGTCTCCTCAGGAGTGCAGCCTCTTGGGGAATCTACCCTGCAACTGAGGACAGATGCCTGCCGGGCCAGCTGCTGTGCAGCTGGTCTAAACAGCCACACGCACATCCTGGGGCTGGAATGGGCACCAATCTTTGGCCTTGTTACCTCCCTGGTTAGCTGGATTTTGCTTTCCACGTTAGGGGTTCCAGCTGCCGAAGCCACCAGAGCCCCCTTCCGTTGAGGTGGAGTACTACACCATTGCCGAGTTCCAGTCGTGCATCTCTGACGGGATCAGCTTCCGCGGTGGACAGAAGGCAGAGGTGAGCCTTAGCCCCGACGCTGAGGGTTTCACTGCTTGTGGTCAAGGCCTGCATTTCCCATTTTATGCCTTGCTAGCAAAGTCCCCGAGGGACAGGAAGGAATGGTATAGAAACACGCCCCACAGTGATGAGCACTTGATCAAAGCTAGTCAGGGCGACACCAGGACTAGAAATCCAGACGTGTGCCTCCGCCTGGGCCGGCTCACAGTGCTCGCCCTATGGCCGTGCCAGAGCGTGGGCAGGAGCTGAGAATGAGGTGCCTCGAAACAAAGGGCTGCTGTGGGCACACAAGCTCCAAGGACAGGAGTTAAACAAGGTACAACCCATTTTGTTTTTGTACTTGCAGGGCTTCTCAGAGCCTAAGATAGGGTGGTACCCAGTCTGTCATAGTGGCCTTGCCTGGGCCTGTTTGTCCCCACAGCCTTTCTCTCCCAGGAGCACTGCAGGGGCCAGCATACCACAGAGCCCACATCAGGAAGCGCTGTTGCTGGGGGAATGTGGTCCAGGCGGGTGGAGTCACATACTGAGGCCCCCTTGTTGGCCACATCCACACCATAGGACCTCTGGCCTTTGATGCAGTCACTTCTTCCCCCAGTTGTTTTTGTTTTTCTTTAAATACCTTTATTTTTATTTTTATGTGGTGTGGAAGATTGAACCCAGTGCCTTACACGTGCCAAGCAAGCTCTCTACCAGTGAGTCACAACCCCAGCCTCATTACCCCAGGATTTGAGTAGTTGTCTCTGCAAAAGGGGTAAGAGACCCTGAGGTGCCCCCCACCACAGCTGGCCTCTTAGCATTAAACAGCTCTTCATTCACCTCCCCCGCTTATCCACGGGGATACCTTGCAGGACCCCAGTGGATAGCTGCAACCATGGACTGTATCAAACCCAACATAGACCATTTTTCCCATGCACAGCCGTGATAAAGTTTAACATATAAATTAGGCAGAGTAAGAGAAGACAACTGTACTTCATGTCTTACTGGTGCCGAGCATCCTGTTCCAGGAGACAGAGAAGATCTGTGACTGGGTCGTTTCTCTGGAGTGGCTTTGTGTGGCCATGCAGTTAAATCCGAGTGACACACCTGAAGCTGTCAGATTCACTGGGCTTCCTCTGCCTACTGCAGAGGTGACATCCCCAGCATGAAATGTGTTCAACCACATGTCTGGAACTTGGAACTGTTTCTCTCCAGTTCTAGGGTTTCCAGAAAAGCCTAAAAACTTAGAATGTAGTGGAACTGTCATACTTAGGATCCACCTGGGCTTGAATGTCAGCTACAGGGTTGGGCCAGGGTAAAGAATGGAATATAGGACCAAAACAAAAAGAAAATTCTTTTTGGTGGGGCTGCAGAGGCTTGGCTTCAAGAGCTTGCTTTGGCATTCCCCACCCTCCCTCTCTTCCTTCCTCCCCCTCACCCTGTGGTGTCAGTGTTTGCATGTTCCCCAGCCCCAGAAGTCCTCCTTGTGACCTTTTCCTCCACAAGTGTCCCACAATCCCAACTGATCTTCCGTCTACATTCCCCAGTCCAAATGAACCCCAGCACAACCAGTAGCCACACTCCTGGTCATTAGCCCATCTTATAGAAGTCAAGAAGGAAGCTCATTGAACTAGTTTATACTAACATGGAAATGACTGAATGAAAGCCCCTCACCCTTTCTACAGGAAGCCATTCAACCCAAAGAAATCTCAGGTCATGGGATTTCAGTAGGATCCTACAATGAATTGACCATAGGCAGGGGACACTGGGGAGATGCTTTGCCAAGAGGCTGTGGCTTCAGGCCTGAATGTATGTCCCATTTCAATCCATCTACAACTTCCCATTCTCACCTGAGATATCCTTTCAAGGGCCCCCCATGGAGGACCTAGCAATGTTGGGGGTGGGAGGAGGACTGGTAGTGGATTGGTAGTTCTTTATACATCTGGATCCTTGGCAAGTTGGGTTGTATAGGGACTGGGAACAGCGCAGTAGTTTAGGGGAAGAGGAGGAGGTTTCTGTAGAGGAGGTCAACTCAGTGCAGACTTGGAGGGCCAGAGGACAGTAGAAGCCCCTCAACCAGAAGATGCTGGAGGCCTGGGTTTAAATTCTGACCTGTCATTTGCTGCAATGGGTCTGGGGCCACTTTCTCAAGGGCTCAGTCCCCCTCTGCAAAGTGGAGGTGATGGAGCCCCTTGTTAGGCCCCTCACCCGGGACACCACACAGTTCCAGAGACCCTCTCAGCTCACTGGCCTGCCACCTCTTCCCCCAGGTCATCGACAAGAACTCGGGTGGCTGGTGGTACGTGCAGATCGGTGAGAAGGAGGGCTGGGCCCCTGCGTCGTACATCGATAAGCGCAAGAAGCCCAATCTGAGCCGCCGAACAAGCACATTGACGCGACCCAAGGTCCCGCCGCCCGCACCCCCCAGCAAGCCCAAGGAGACCGAGGAGGGTCCTGTGGGAGCCAACGAGAGCCAAGACTCCCCACTGAAGCTCAAGTACGAGGAGCCTGAGTATGACATCCCCGCCTTTGGCTTTGACTCCGAGCCAGAGCTGAGCGAGGAGCCCACAGAGGACAGAGGCTCAGGAGACCGGAAGCCTGTCCAGCCCCGTAGGCCCTCGCCTGCCTCCTCCCTGCAGCGGGCCCGCTTCAAGGTGGGCGAGTCTTCCGAAGACGTGGCCCTGGAAGAAGAGACCATCTATGAGAATGAGGGCTTCCGGCCATATGCAGAGGACACCCTGTCGACCAGAGGCTCCTCTGGGGACAGCGACTCCCCAGGGGGCTCCTCACTGTCCCTCGCCAGGAAAAACTCCCCCAAGTCAGGTTCCCCCAAGTCATCATCACTCCTAAAGCTCAAGGCAGAGAAGAACGCCCAGGCAGAACTGGGGAAGAACCACTCCTCGGCCTCCTTTTCCTCATCCATCACCATCAACACCACCTGCTCCTCTTCCTCCTCCTCTTCCTCCTCCCTGTCGAAGAACAGTGGTGACCTGAAGCCCCGCTCTGCCTCGGACGCAGGCATCCGCGGCACTCCCAAGGTCGGGGCCAAGAAGGACGCTGATGTGAAGCCTGGGCTGACCTCCTGCGCCCGGGCCAAGCCATCTGTCCGGCCTAAGCCCTTCCTGAACCGAGCAGAGTCGCAGAGTCAAGAGAAGATGGACATCAGCACTTTACGACGCCAGCTGAGACCCACAGGCCAGCTCCGGGGGGGCCTCAAGGGCTCTAGGAATGAGGATTCAGAGCTGCCCCCGCACACAGCCTCCGATGGGCCCAGCGAGGGGCCCAGGAGAGGCTCAGCCGACATCATCACCCTCCCGGCCACTGCTCTCCCGTGTTCCCCCAAGAAGGAGTGGGAAGGGCCGGCCACCTCCTACGTTACGTGTAGCGCCTACCAGAAGGTCCAGGACTCAGAGATCAGTTTCCCTGCAGGCGCGGAGGTGCAGGTGCTGGAGAAGCGGGAGAGTGGCTGGTGGTATGTGAGGTTCGGGGAGCTGGAGGGCTGGGCGCCTTCCCACCATTTGGTGCCCGATGAGAGCGAGCAGCCCGACACCCCTGGCAAAGAGCAAGATGTGCTCAAGAGCAGGCAGAACGAGGGCAAGTCAGACAGCCTGGAAAAGATGGAGAAGCGGGTACAGGCGCTCAACACCGTCAACCAGAGCAAGAGGGCCACACCGCCCATCCCCTCCAAGCCCCCTGGGGGCTTTGGCAAGACGTCAGGTGCTGCGGTGGTGAAGATGAGAAATGGTGTGCGGCAGGTGGCAGTCAGGCCCCAGTCGGTGTTTGTGTCCCCACCACCCAAAGACAACAACCTGTCCTGTGCCCTGCGGAGGAACGAGTCACTCACAGCCACCGACAGCCTGCGAGGCATCCGCCGGAACTCCTCCTTCAGCACAGCGCGCCCAGCGGCCACGGAGGCCAAGGGCCGCCTGGCAGAGCGGGCCACCAGCCAGGGCTCAGACTCACCCCTGCTGCCCACCCAGCGCAATGGCATCCCTGTGTCCCCTGTGCGCCCCAAGCCCATCGAGAGATCCCAGTTCATCCACAATAACCTCAAAGATGTGTACGTCTCTATTGCAGATTATGAGGGGGACGAGGAGACCGCAGGCTTCCAGGAGGGGGTGTCCATGGAGGTACTGGAGAGGAACCCCAATGGCTGGTGGTACTGCCAGATCCTGGATGAGGTGAAGCCTTTCAAAGGCTGGGTGCCCTCCAACTACCTTGAGAAAAAGAACTAACCGAGGCTGTGTGGTCCCTCCAGCCTCAGTGTGCCACTGTAGCCGCCACTGGACGAGCAGTGACATGCAGACTAAGGGGGAAGGACACAATGGGAGGGAGTCAGGGAAGAACAACATGAAACCCTGTAGATGTGTGACCTCCAAGATGCCCGCCTCCCAGCTGTCGCCTAGAAGGGAGGATACACTGAATAGGGAAGAGAATGGCCTGGAACCCAGAGATGAGAACGCTGGGACCTATGTGTGCACCTTGGTGACTTTGTTGATGAACTTCATGTCATTTGGGACAGGCCATGTGGGAAACCCCAATTGTGCCTTTGCTGCAAATCTGGAAAAGATGTGGTCATGGGGACCTCCAGCGTCCTCCCCGTTTGGCTGCTTTGGTGGCTACCATCTTGCCACCAGAGGTAGCCCTTGTATTGTCCTTGTCTGTGTTTGTGGATTGTGCTGTTTCCTGGGGATTGCCACCGCCCGCCATGTCTGGGTGCAAATGACGCCACAGGCCCTGGGGCTTGGAGTTGTCTCATGTGAGTTCACGTCTCTCCCTGGGCCAGGCCACCGTCAGTGCCTGGGAGTCAAAGAAAACGCAGTTCCCAGGTACCAGCAAGAACCACCTTCTTAGCTGCCATTGCCCTGGCCTTGAGAAGAGAGCCCACCGTCCTTGTGGCACCCCATGGAGGACACAACACCAGTTTAGAGAGGGTGGGGGAAGCCATTGGGCTCTCCGTCATCAGCACAGACTACTGGGGTATTTCTGGGTGAGCAGTTCCTTTGCATGTTTTGGGAGAGGTTTGTTGATTTGGGGTTTATATGTCAGGCCTTTGGTTTGGGTCTTATTTTAGGTGTTGTTTGGGCACCCTGGGGGGTCAGCCTCACACGGGAAAAGAAGGGGCGGAGGGTGGGCTTTTCTGTTGTACTCTGCGGAGGGGTGTTTTGTATTTGGTTTTCCATTCCTCCCCCTCCATAAGCCAAGTTGTTTCGTTTGGTTTCCACTGTGTGGACTTTGCCTGCAGGGCACTTGTCGGAGGGATTTGGGGTTGGGTAAGCCCAGGTCCCGATCGCGGCAAAACTGTCCTTCTGGTTCCTGCCCAGCCTCAGTGGGGCAAAAACCCTCCCCAGGAGGGAGGAAGGTGTTAGGAGCCAGACCTTTGGAGAGAAGGCAGCACCCAGGCCGGTGGGTGGCTGCCATTCTGTGTATGTTCTCCCGGGGCGGGGCCAAAAGCCTTACAGAGAACTGTGGAGAAGCAGCCGTGGCCCCCACCCCGGGTGCAGGGAACCCCAGCTGGGCACCCTGGGTCAGACTGGAGCAGACACCACCAGCCACTCCTCTGGCCTGCTGGGAATGCCCCGGCTGCCTGAGAAGAAAGAGGGCCTCTGTGCCTGGAGCCAGTCTGGTCCTCCCGAGGGGCAGCGCCCCAGTGAAGAGAGAAGCAAGAGCGACATTCCCTGCAGGTCTTCTGTCAACTCTGGGTTGTTTTTCGTTGTTGATATTTCAGAGGGACTCTCCAGAAAGAAGCCCCGCCAGCTTCTCCAAGGACTCACCCTATGTTGGGAGTGGATTTCCGCACGTGCCTTTGAGTTCAGACAGATCAGGCTTCACAGCCACCGAATGAGCTGCCAGAATCACTGGACTGAGGGCTGCTGTTTCCTACAGAGGAGGGAGGCCCTGCCCTCACCTGCTCCTCCCAAGCAGGCCTTCACCCTCTCACCCCACCCTCCAAGATCCCAGAATCCTTGCCTGGGATCCCCAAGCCCTTGTCCCTCGCCACATACTGATCCTGGCAGCTGTAGCCAACTGTTCACGTTCTTTGTCAAAGGGCCGTGGTGAGATTGTTTTGTTCGTGAGTTTGTTTAAAATCAAAATTAGATATTTTTCTTCTGCTGGACAGTATTAAATAGAGCAGGATGTTGAGTTAATCTGCTAGATTGCAGTACTAATGGTAGTGGATTAGTGTCTTCATATTAATATTATTTTTACTTATTTGAACAATAATGATAAAGAAGTGGTTCATTATTTTTTAATTAATGCACTTTAAGGTGGAATGGAAAGAAACCCAGAGAGCAAAGTGCATTACTTAAAGATGCAGTATATACTTTTCTCATTTTTAAACAGCACATATTTATTAAAAGAAAAAAAAAGTAATTTATGATTATTTAAAATAAAATTTAAAAGTAGAGTGTCTGTCGGGTTAAAGGACTTTCCACACAGCTGCCTTCCTGGGGAGGGCCCGCGGCCTTGCTCCGCAGATGTCCACTCTGAGCCAGTTGAATCACTAGTGTGCCGGCCAGGCCAGGAGGGAGCACAGTGTGTGTGGTGGCTGCCAAGACAGAGCATCTCAGTTGGACTGGACCACAGTGCTCCCCAGAGCCTGCCTCCCCTGCCCTGCCCCACATGTGCATCCGCCCCGTCAGGCTCTCTACCACCCACCAGTTCCCCAGCCCCTCGAGGACCCCCCTCTCCTTGATTCCCTGTGCTCTGAAGCCATAGAGTCATTAAAAGGCAGGGCTAGAAGGGACCCTGGAGGTCACTCCATCCCATCCCTTCCTATTACTGCAGCTCAAGGATAGGAAATGACTTTCTCAAAGTCACATAGCTAGTCAATGGCAGATTTCCCCACTACATGAATCCTGTGTCCTTCCCACCCCCATTATAGCTTATTCTGTGGTCGTCATGTTTACATTGCGACATCCAGCCCCAAGGATGGCTGGGAGTTGCTCAGGCATCCAGGAAAAGTGGGGAATGCTGCCACCTGGTGACATCACGTAGATTTGGGCAGTGAACAGGGATCGCCACGCCCTTGTCTAGACACCACTCCTCACCCCTCCCCATCAGCCCCTGCCTCACAGCAGCACAAGCCCTGCAAACCCAAAGGATATTAATACTTGAAGTAAGAAGGGTGCATGCCAGTCCTTCTCAAGATATGGCCAGGGGGTGCCAGGCCTTGTGCCCCTGGACTCCTAGCCCTACCCTGGGCAAGAGGGCCTTTCCCTAGAGCTACTGAGCTGCTTTGTGACATTGGAGGGAACTGCCAGCAGCAGCGGAGGGAGGAGGGGGCCTGGGGCTCTGACCCACCAGGAGGAAAACCAGCTCGGACTAAAAGGAAAGAAAAATGAAATCTCAGCAGTGTCCAAACCTAGTTTTCCATTAGTTGCGATTGAAAATGTGAAATGACATTGTATTGCTGTATACTGCAGCTTTAATCATAATGAGCCCTTCTGAGGTCATTATTGAGGTTTATATAATGCCCGAAGATGCATCCTTTGGTGCTTTGTTTTTCTATTCAGTTTAAAGACCTTTTTCTTTGATTACAAGGGAAAAAATACATCTTCATCTCTCCCACCTTCTCCCTGTTTGTCCCGGCAGGCCTGGCTGAGTGGCCTGGCTCCTCTGTGCTCAAGAGGAAGCTGGAAGGGTGCACCCCTGAGCGGCAGGTGTGCTGTATGCCTCCGGGTTCCCTCCACCCAGCAGGCTTTGTCTGCCAGGCTTCAGTCTGTCCAATCCCCAGCCTGGCTGCAAAGATTTCTCTCTTCCTCTATTCTCCATCTTGACGAAGGCATTATATAGAATTGTTGTAATCACTTTCAGATGTTAGAGCGGCATATTTTACTGGCATTTGTATCCATCGCTTTCCTCAGCAACGCATGTTACTACTTTCATCATCTTAAGGAAAAAAGACAAGGGAATTTCGGTTGAGCATTATTTTCCTATTACCAGTACTTGCAGAGTAGGCATAGAACTATTTAGGTTTAGGTTGTGGTTTGGTAGTTTGTTTTTAAGGGGAAAAGAATGAAATAACCCCTACTTTTCCTGTTTTTGTATTTAACTAATATATTATTTCTTTAAGGTTACTCACTTCCCCTACCCCTTTCAAATAATTTGCATTCTCTATTGAAAATGAAAACAATCTGAGAGACAGGAAAAGTGCAATATTACCAAGAGGGATGCCAGGGCTTATTTGGCATGGTGGAGGAGGACCCCATGGCCCAGTCTGCAGAAAGTCAGAGGGGGACTGCTGGGAGGAATCAGAACTGTGGAACTGACAGGTGGGCTTTGGGGTTTGATGTTTTAGCCTCTCCCTCTCCTGCTTCCCTGGCAAGATGGCAGGGGTCCCCACCAAAGGGCAGCCCCTTTTACTACTGGGTATCATCCACCCAGAAAAAAGGGATTCAGGGAAGAGGTGTGGGGGCTCTTGAGCTCCTGGGCCCAGTCTCCAGAGCAGAGTGAGGACCTCCAGGAACTGTTCTGTTTTCATTCCCATTGTTTTGCAGCCAGCTGCTCAGAGAGACCTGTCCTAAGACCGCCAGCAGCCCTCTACCCACTGCCCTGCCCCCCGTCTCCCAGTGCGTGGGATATGATCCTTTTGATGTATGTCTGAATCTTTCTAAAACTATGAAACCTCAGTTCAGTTTATGGGCAGGAACCCTAGATGTAACCAAACCCATCTGGAGGGTGTGGGCACCAAAGCTTACCCCAGTGAGATGGAAGTCCTGCAGACCTGCAGCAGGGCCCGGCGCTGGGCCCGCCAGTGGGCCCGGCACTGAGCCTGGCTGCCCGTTCATCTCAACGACTTCAGCCTGAGCAGCGAGCCCTGTCTCTGCTCCACACCCAGACAGTCCGCAGGAATTCTCAGAGAAGAACTGCTTGGAGGGGTCTACTGAGGTCTCTGCAGACAGAAGCCCCCACAACAGGTACCAAGCCAGATCCTCCTTCCTTGGTGCTGATAGAGAAAGTGGCAGGCTGGGAGGTTGCCTGGGGTCCAGACCAGGAGCTCTGCCCTTCAGGACAGCAGGCATGCCCTTGCTAGTTTGTCCCTTCCACCTCCAGTACTGTATGCTTGCTGCTCCAACCCCATATTTAGTGAATTTCTGTACAGACATGGATCTCTGTGCCGAGAGTGGGACTCAAGCCCGTGTGTGGGTCTGTCCCTTGGAGCGACACACCCACATAGCCAATCTTTGAGGATCTTGATGCAGAGCTCTCTGGAAAGAACTGTCCACACTGCTAAAGAATTATGATTCCCTCGCTTTTCTGAGGGTTGTGAGTTGAATATGTGTGTGTGTACACACGTGCGCATGCCTATGTGCATGTGAGTGTTGGTAATTTCCCGCTTGAACTAATAACATGGGGTTAGAGAAAAACATACTGGGCAAGCTGTCTCCACTGAACAAGTCCTTGGCATTGGGCAGGTCCCAGGGGACTCGCAGCTTCTGGCATCAAGTCTGTGTGTCATTCATACACACGATTTTGGCTGGAGAGTGCAATGTGTCTTTTTTTTTTTTTTTTGTGATAATTTTATTATTTAGTTGGAAACTTCACACTGGTGTAAACAGGTCTAGCAGAAGCCGCCTAGGCCATCTTCCCAGGCTCCAAATAAAGACGTGGAAGAGAGATACCATTGGGTGTAGAAGTGCTGAGGTGGTTTCATTAGGTCACCAACCTGCAGGTGAGTCACATTGCAGGTTCCCACCTCTCACCCTACATGTCATCAGTCTAAGAATCCCTGTCTGATACAAGCACCTTTGGTTCTTGTTTCTGAGGGCAGGCAGAGTGGGCAGGGTGAGAACTGACTCCTGGTATGCGCAGCAATACCTGCACAGGCGGACACTGAACGTTTCAGGAAAGTAGCGTGGAGGGCTTCCCTGGACCTGACAGCTTTTTGGCTAAATCTCATCACTGTTTGCAAAATGACTGTTTGCAGTGTCATTTATCTGTGGTTCCCAAGCTCCATGATCAGAGCCAGTGAGAGGACAGGTTCAGTAACTTACAGCCTTAGGGGAAAATAGCCCCAAGTTTTAACTTCCCTCCAGCTTTGTCCTGCACCCCTGGAATCCCCAGGCCACAAGGCACAGGATGGTGCTTACAGACTGGGTCGAGGGTTCTGTTTTCCAAGGCCTTGATCACAGCCTACCTGTAAGGCCAGGATTAGCATGGGATCCTCCTTCCCCTATTCCATAGAAATCTCATGTTTGCACTTGACATTGACAATCAGTACTCCCTCCCTTCCCAGTCCTAGAACTTGGTGGCCTTTGAGAGTAGGGTCCTCTGTGCTAGAGGCCCCTGCCTTGCTCCCAGCTCCATCCTGGGCAACGGGCTGGGCCTCAAGACGTGTGTGAGAAGTGATTCAGAGCAAAAGAGTTGATCGAGCAAGTTGAAGCCAGCGAGAGGCACGTCGGCAAGAGTGTGTGCGCGCGTTTGGGATGGCTGGGGCTTCCCGTCCCTTCACTGGGAAGGAAGCTTCCAAAAGAGTGTGTCTTCCAGACAGAAGGTGTAGGAGGGCTAAAAGAGGGCTTGGAGGTTTGTTTTGTTTTTATTTATTAGAAATGAGGAAGGAGTCGATGCCGAGAGTTTCAGGAAGAAGAGAGAGAGTAGGTAGACAGGAAGCTTCATGATTCAACACGCAAGGGTCCAGTCAGAGCTAGAGGTGGGACAATCCTCCAAACCTAGCCATAGAAGAAACTGGCCAGAGGAAACTGCTACTCACAGGGCCACAAGCTGGGTCTCAGGGAATGGTCATTGATTAATTCAGTGAGGAAGGGGTGCTGCAAGCTATTTCCAGAAGTGTTACATCCATTTCCCAGATTCCCAGCTGAGCCTGTCCACTGCCCTTTGCCTCTTCCAGAGCCAGTCTCTCAAACTGTTCAAATCAGTCATAACAGTGACCATGACAGGCTATGCAATAGGGATCCACCATCCCCAAACTGGACTCCACTGGACCTATCTGGGAGGAAGGTGGCCTTACTCATCTTTTGATACCAATTATTCCAAAGGCTCTCTGTTGTCACCTGTGGTGGTTCTATTTGCAGAGTCTGCCTTCCTGGTATGAATTAGACCAGGTGAGATACACACCCACCCATGGATATGCTCTTCCATTTTTTAGTGGCTTCTAACCAGGACACACTGTTCTTAAGAGTTTATTTCAAGGAAGGGTAAACATCCACCATCTTGCATTTACAGCTATTCTCATTCTCTGCCACAGGTTTTCTTTAAATCCAGGATGCCAGAAGGGAATGGGTATCCCTGCGAGGTACTGACAGGTCTATAGGAAGGTGACTTCTGAGCATGACAGGTTTGAGTGGCCATCTCTGAACTGTGGACTGCATGGTCAGAAGTGAAATGGTGGGTGTCACTGAGCTCCAGAATTGTAAGGAACTCCTTGTGCTCATCCCCACCCAGCTCTTAGTGGGCTCCATGGGGTCAGGAGGAGCCCTTCCTCTGGGTTTTTCCCTCTTCCCCCTCAGCAGAGAAACTGGAGAAAAGGACATTAAGTGCAGTACAGTCAGTGTGAGTGCTAAAATATTCCCAGGATCAATGGTGGTGCTAAACTATCTCCATGTTTCTAATATTTTTAATAGTGAATTTTTTTTTAAATCTCATCACAAAAATGCAGTGTCCTTGGGGAAGGGACCCAGCCCCTTGGCCTGCCACTTTCCAGGTGTCCTTTATCACTTTGACGGGACTCTTCGGTCTGCAGAAATGCTGTCTTGGCATGCTTCTAGACTGTAAAATTTGGGTTGTTTTGTTTTGTATTTTGTTTATGTTTACATGCATCTTGTATTTCCCTAAAAACTAAATAAAGTTTTTGGCCTTTTTAACTGTACGTGATCACCTACTTCTCCCTCACCACAGAAAACCCATTCAGCTAAATAGCAGAGGTCTGTCTATCCCAAACACAGCAGACTCCAGAATTCCTGGTCTCCGAGAGAACACAGGAGGGGGATGCACGTCTCTACTATGAGTGAGAATCAGACACAAGCTTTGCCCAGCCCCTTTCCTGCCTTTGGGAGGTTTCTAGGGGGTGGCCAAGCCTGGCTCCTCAGCTTGGACCACTAGACCTCCATGTATTTGTACTATATCGCAGTAAGAGCAGGGTGGTCCTGGTGTGGGGTTCAATACCAGGCTGAGCCTGGGTAGCCAGGATAAAAGGTGGGTAGGCAGGTATCCCATGTGCCTCTGAGGCCCTGCCAAATAAGCACAGTTCCAAGGTGGTGTGCCCACACCTTGGGTTCAGTTTGGCTGTTTTCCTACCACCCCCATCTTTGCCAGCTATCCAGATTTGCTTAGCCTATCTAGAAAGTTCAGAGGTCCCTGTCCAGTGACTTTCCTGTTCTCCCCAGCTGCACCACCAATGTAGTATAGGCCTGTGCACCCACCATTAAGAAAATAGTTGAGCTGCAGCCACAGGTGAGGCCTGAGTTTAGGGAAGACAGGGCCAGCCCTGCTGACCTGGGTGGAGGACCTGTCATTCTGCCTCTATCCCCTAGGTGGTGCCACCACCACAGGCTCCTATCCAGGTTGGGCCTGCTTAGCCTTGAGAAGCCCAGCATCCTCCTTGCCTCCCACTGCTAAGACCATACCCTGCTCCTCACAGACCCAGGTACTGGGGCCACCAGGAGAGTCATGGCTTCTCCCTTCCAACTTATAAGGTTCACCTGGTACTCTGGCCCCTGCTGTACCCACAAGTCATGTTCTAGCCCATGACTCCTGGGAGCCTTGCCTGATTGTCCCAGCCCACCATGGGGCCTCAGAGGCCCATCGTTTTCTCCCAGGGCCACACCTTTAGATAAGCCCACCCACACACGCATATGCCCACATGCACCCTGCCCTCCCTTGGCCTCCCACATGCACAGCAGAGCCCGCGGGCTGGTAAGAAATCACCTTTATTCACAATCACAGCGACCCGAGTTCACAAAGGTGTGCAGCAGTGGCTACCCTTGCACTAACAGTGGATGATGGCTTCTCCCCAGCCTCCAGCCAGGCAGCATCTGGACCTTTCTTTGTCTCTGGGACCCATGCCTGCCTGACTGATAGGGCCACTTGCTGGCCCCGGCCCACTTCCAGGTCTGGGAGGGGGCATGTGGAGAAGCAAGACCCAGAGTGGCCCAAGGACTTCCCTAAGGTGCCTGCCAGGCCAGCGCAGGTGCCCGTCTGGCCTGGAGTCCTGTCCCATGTTTCTGTCAGGCCACCTCTTGGCAACTGCCCCCCCCACCCCCCAGAGAACACCCAAGAGCCACACAGAAAGTCTGCCCACCCCAAACAGCCACCTCACATAGGAAGCTGAGGCTCAGAGGGCAGCCCCCTGGCCAGGGCCACACACCTGGTCAGCGCCAGGGCTAGAACCCCAGGATCTGCCAGTCAAGGGAGAGGTTGTCTGAGGGTACACAAGAGCCACCTGATGGCAGGAAGTGGGAAGCAGGGGCCCTAGGCCAAGACTGCACTGGCCCAGCCCAGAACAAGTGGGCAGGACTGAGGCGACCACAACCTAAGAGCAGGTAGGGTGGGAGCCAGGCCCTTGCTCCAGGGTAGAGAGCCTTTCCCAAGAGCAGGTTCCCTGCCCTCCTATGACAAGGGTCCCCAGGGCCTTTGCTGGCTCCCTGCCTGAGCCCTCCATTTGATGTCCTTATTGGAGAGGGGACGCCTGGGCCACTTGCAATTCCTGAGCCAACCATGATAACCCAGCTCCTGCTTGGGAAAGGAAGGGCACTTCACGGTGCTGGGTGATCGATCTACCAGCCCCAGGGCACTATGGAGGCTCAGCTGGCCTCTCTACAAAATGGACATGATTTGCCAGGAGGCAGCCCAATTTGGCCCTTTTAGATGGAGTTCGAACTTAGGCCAGCCATGAGCTTCCAAGATGGGGCCTGGGGAAGATCTGAGAGATGATAACCGCTGCTGCCCCCTTGCCAGCACCCGTACACAGGGCAGCATTTCTAGGGGCCCAGGAGATGGGAACTCACCCACAAACCAAAAACTCACCAACCAAATAAATAAATAAATTAAAATAAGGGAAAAGGCTGGTCATAGCCTAGGGAACCCCCCACCCTCACCAGGGGTGATGGCCCTTCCTTGGCACAGTATAGCCTCAGATCATCCTGGGCCCAGGGCAGCACTGAGATGCAGGAGGGCCGGTGGGGGCAGACCTATGCTTGGAGACCTTCACCAAAGACACACCTGCCCCCACCTGAAACCAAAGGGCACTCATGGACAACAGCAAAAGCAAGACTGGGACAGAACTATGGCCAGGAAGGGGTCATTTCAGCTCAGCAGGGGCCAGGGATCCAGAATCTGGAGCCCTCCACAGCCCAGGCCTTCACTGGCCTTCTTGTCCCTAGCTGCCAGGCCCAACAGGCAGGGAAGAGGGGAAAGAGAAGGTGGGTCCAGGTCAGAGTGAGACAGCAACTCAGGAGTTGCCCACCGTGGACGGCTGTTGAGCAGTTTGTGCACTGCTCAAGAGTCACTGGCTGAGGAGCAAATGGAGGCTAAAATCCAGTCCCTACTCCACTGACCAAGCCACATACTCTGGCTCAGGGCAGCATCTGTCCATAAGGTGCACACTTTTTAATTCTCACCAAGGTGCCACATGGGCTATAGGGACCTCCTAGAATCTGCCCCGGATTGGGAAGGTGTAGTACAGGCTGGCCGCAGTTTAGCCCCTCGTCATGGGGGAGAGCCGATGCAAAGAAGGGAAAGGTGGGGTGTGGCCTTGTCCCCTCTGCGCAGTGGTCTGCTTCTGCCCCTGCCTTCCTGCCTCGGGCCTGCTCCACGCCCAAACCTTCAGGAGCCTCAAGTTCCTGTGTCCAATGGAGGAGGCGAATTTCCAAAATGAAGACGAGAAGGGCCCTGTGGTGTGGCCCTCAGCAGCAGCCGGCTGACATCCAGAGGCGGCCGCGGCTAGGCGCTGCGGTAGGTCTTGATGATGTCCTTGATGGGGCGGCGGCAGATGGGGCAGCAGGCGTGCGGGGCCTTCTTGAGGCGCAAGCCACAGGCGTAGCAGAGGCACATGTGACCGCACGTGTAGATGACCGTGTCCACCGCGTGCTCATAGCAGATGGTGCACTCATCGCTCCACTGGCCCATGCCTGGGGTCACTGGCGACTCAGGCAGGCTCACTGGTGAGTTGGGGGCTGTCCCTGGGCACAGAGGGTGCCAGTCAGGAGCAGACGTGGCTGAGCCTGGCACAGGGTTCATGGGCAGGGGGCCCCTGGCCTCTTGTGCCCCAATCCATTTATGGAGACCTGCCTGTTCACCCCAACAATGCAACTTCTGCACAAGGGAAGACACTAGATGCTGGGCAGCCCCACTTTTGGCCCACTCAGCCCCCAGATCAGGAGCCTGGGAAGCCATGCGGCAGTAGGAAGAAAAGAAGGAGGGATGGTGAAGGGACAGGGGCCCCGAATCTAGGGCAGATCCCTTCTGAGCTACCCTTTGGCATTCCCTGTGTGCTTAAAAAGTTGTTTTTGTTTTTGTTTTTCTTGGAAAAAGCAGCCCACTAGGGGACAGGAGAGATACAGCCCAGAAGTCACCACCCAACAAGGGTTCACAGCCGGTTCCAGCTCCTCCTCAGTCCCAGCCCTGACAGCAGCTGCACCCCAATGTGACACAGCCACATGGGACTGGAGGGCCCAGCGTACTTACCACCAGCAGAGCTGCCCAGAGGTCCGGAGCTGCATGTGCTGAGCAGGGGGTCAGACAGGCGGCTGCCCAGGGCACTGGGTGAGGTCGGGGTGGAGGCCGGGGAGCAGGGGAGTGACGGGATGCCCCGCTCCGCCAGGATGGTGGAGCCTGCAGTGAGGGTGGCAGGGAGGGGCTGCACTCATCACCTGGCCTCAGGTGAGAAAGCTAGGCCCCTGCCCCCAAGGTGGGCTCCCAGGTCTCCCACACAGTATGGCCACAGGGTTCAGGGCAGGATTCCAGAGGGTTCAGCAACCCGCCCCTGCTCTGTCTTCACCTACATATCCGAGGGTGGCATTGTCCTCTGGCCTTACCAGCAACCTGGGGACTAGCCTCTCCCTAGAGTCCCACTTTGTCCCTCCCCAGCCATCCTTCACCTGCAAGGTCTCCAGTCCAGACAATGAAGTTCCCACTCTCCCTGCCCCTTTCCTCACCTCCTGTTTAGAGCCCAGCCCTCTTCCCACCATCCCCAGATGTCACCTCTTCAGCACTGATGCATCCCACACCATCCCTTCCTCCCACGTGTCCTGGTCTGGCATTCTCCCCTCCTCCCTCCCCTTGCCCCTCTCTCCCATCCCCCCTGCCCCTCCTGCCCTCCCTCCTTCCTTTAGCTAACCCTTCCTGAGGGCCTACAGGGACCAGGCATTGTCCACACAAGCTGCAGACAGTGCCCTTGTCCCTAAAGAGCCAATTGCCCAAGCAGTCCAGTGGAGCTGCCCTCAGGCCCCCTTTTCTGCGCAGCATCAACTCCCCCAAACACACTGGTCCATCTAGCAGTGACCAACCCCACACCCACTGCAGACACGGACCGAATCACCACAAGCCAGGGCTATTATTCACTCTTTGCCAGGAATCCAGCTCTGTTTCTCCAGTTGAACCACAAGCTTTCTGAGAACAGGAAACCTTACCCACCTGTGGCTCTCCCAGGTCCCTAACAGTATCCTCTGCACACAATCAGGTGCTCAATGGGGTCTTTATATTATTTAGCTCTAACTCACTTAATAGTGTTATTATTCCTAAGCAAATTCAATAAATGTCCAGAGTGCTTCTCTTACTGTGTTAACATCTTTTAAGTCCATTGTCATGTCCTATCGGAAAGGCACACCTCCTATTTACTTTCCTTGTCTTATCGCACTGGTTAGCATTTTTGGAATAATGTCTATAAGGCATCTCTACTTATATTCCTTTTATACACACACACACACCCCAGGGATTGAACCCAGGGGGTGCTTAACCACAGGGTCTCATTGAGTTGCTTAGGGCCTCACTAAGTTGCTGAGGCTGGCTTTGAACTTGCAATCCTCTTGCCTCAGCCTCCCAAGCCACTGGGATTACAGGTATGTACCACCACGCCCAGCTATAGTCCTATCTTTAATGAGAATATTTCTAATAATAAGTATGAAATTGGCTGCAGGTCTGGCAATGCTCACGAGTGCAGGAAATAGCCTTCCACTCTTAGTTTACTGAGGCCTTCCACATAGCCAAACTTTCCCCTGTAAGATCAACAGTGACCCTTCCTACATGGCCATGGATTTGGTTTTCTTTTGGAGTCAAATGAGTGTCTCGCACTACCAATTTGCTGGTTGAGATACCCAATTCCCCAAATAGCTTTGGAGCACTCTGTTTAACAGACGGTGAATTCTGGATGGTTCCTCTTCTACATCCACCTTGGCCTGCTTACCATTGGCAAAGGAAACTCTTCATTTTATTTTTTTGTTTTTAATTCCCCTTTGCTCCAGTCTCGTAAGCCTCTTTGGGCAGCACAACCTTACTGGAAAGCTACTTATCTATTATTAGATGATGCTGACGCGAGAGAGTACCTTGCCCTTATGTAATTTTCTTTCTCTGAGAAGCAGTGTCTCCCGGTAAGTGCAGCTAAATATCTCTTACCTCAGCTTGAAGTTTTTTTTTTCTCCTCTATACATTTTTTTTATTCCATCCTGAATTCTCAACCTAGCCTGACTCATCATCTTTCCTGCTTGGTTTCTTTTCATCTAATCTTTCATTCCTTCCTGATTTATCTTCCCTCAACTCTAACTTGTTAGCACCCTAGCCTCATTTCTTTTCATTCATTTTTTATTTATTTTTCACTCCATCTTCATTTGCTCTTTCCTGAGTTGGGAGTCCCACTGACTTTATCTGATTTCACAGGCTCTCCACTCCTACAATTATCAACAGCACCACACACACAACCACGCACACATTTACTCACACTGCCTCTACCAGTAGGCCAAGCTCATAGAGCAGCTCGAACTCACACATTTACACACACAATTCAAGCTATCGAGCCTGCTAAGGGCTGTGAGACCCAGAAGTCTCCAAACGTGGCAAAGTACACTTGCTTTGTGGGGGGGGAGGGGCAGGGTTGAAGATCAGGGCTGGGGATATAGCTTAGTGGCAGAGCGCTTGCCTAGCATGTGCCAGGCCAGGGTTCCATCCCCAGCACTGAAGGGAAAAAAAGAAAAAAAAAATCAGATGCCCAGAACCTATCCAAGATCTACATAATAGCAATCTCTGGAGGAGGGATCTAAGAATCTGAGCTTCACTGGGCTCTCCAGGTGAGGCTAATGAAACCAGCCCAATGTAACCGAAGCTGGTTAGCTGACCAGAACTGCTCCTTCTGGGGTAACAGAGGTCCAAGGACATACTTTGTGGGGAAAAAGGGAAAGATTTCTGATCAAATTAGTTTGGCAAAACTGTACACCATAACCATCATCACCTTTAAAGATTCTCACCGTGTATTAAAGGCTCTGAGAAGTCCTGCAATAAACACTTCCCACTCCCCTTTTTAACTCAATGTTTCCCAAACCCTTCAACCACAAAGCCCCTTTTTCAAAGAATACCTATTAACATAGAACAATCTGGGAAACATGGCTTACACAAGTTCACATTCTGCAGTCCATTCAAACTGTGTCCCTCCCCGCAGAAAAAAGGCAAGTCTTAGAACTCTGCAACCCCATTTTCCCCAAGGCCACCTGCTCAGGTATTCCTCTAACCCCTCAACCCAGGCACCACCCTGCGAGACACCTGGCTACTGACATACCAACCTGTCTTTCATTTAGACCCACAATCATCCTTAAAGGCAAGGACCTTTATTCCCAACGTGGGGAAATGAAAAAGGAACTTCAAAAAGTCATTTGTTGGTGAAAACTATTTTTCCCCATTTTTAAGCAGCCCCTGGGTTTTTTATGTCTGGGCTGTTTTATGTGTCTGAAGGAATGCCGGTGAATCTGACGAACTCAGACGAACCTTGGGTATCTGGGATTCCCTAGTAGGACCACAGTGAACCAGAGACACCCCTACTCCGGGTCATATCGCTCCCACTACAGGGAGGACCCGCGGCCCAGCACTCACCGAGGATGCGGACCTGCGTGATGGCCCCATGCAGGCCGAAGAGCATCCAGAGTGGCTGCGAGGCGTCCACGCACAGCTGCATGCCAGCGGCCACTCCATTGTGGCTGAGGTGCAGCTCTCCGTCGGCATTCACCACCAGGCCCAGAATGTCGCCGCTGTGCAGAGGCCCTGGCACGCGGCACACAGCCCAGAACTCCTTGCGGTCCACCAGGGCCTCGGGGCTGAAGGGCAAGTCGGCCGGCCGCAGCGTGCTAGGGTCGCACGTGGTGACGCCGACAGAGAGCGCGCCGGGACGCGCGCCGCCCGAGCGCGTGACCTTGATGAAGATGGTCTCGGCCACGCGCACGGGCCGGCTGGTGAAGACGAGCGCGCGCTCGTCGCGCCCGTGCTCCAAGCGCGCCACGGTCTGCTCGTCCAGGATGCGGACGTGCGCGCCTGCGCGCAGTGGGTGGAAGCGCAGGTCGCCGTCGAGCTGCGCGGGCAGCGCGCGGCTGTGCTGCGAGTTGAGCGAGTTCTGCGGGATGGGGCAACCAGCAGCCGGCATGCCATCGTCGCCGTCGCCGTCGCCGTCGCAGCCCGGCACGTTGAGGTCGCACAGGCTCACGGAGAGGCGCGCCTCGTCGGGCTCGCGCCGCAGTGACGGCCGCCGCAGGGCGGTGAAGGAGCGCGGCCGCAGGCAGTCGGGCAGCACCAGCTCGCTGTCTGCAGCGGAGAGAGCGAGAGACAGGGCGACCGTCACTCTGAGGCTTGGGCGGCCTGCGGGTGGTCCCCCTGCGGCCTGATTCTTGCAGTGTTTCAAGTTTGTGCCACTGAAACACTTACCGAATGCTTAATGGAATGGAAAATGCTTATGACATAAATTAGCGAGCAAAATCAGGGAGCAAGGTTGCACCAGAATCTGTTTAGCTAAAGAAGGAGGCTGGAAGGGAAGATACCAACGTCAGGACCGTGCAATTGCTTCTAAGTGCTTAAAACTGACGAGTGCTTTCTTTGCCATGAGTTTATTTTCCTTATTGCCTACAGTAAACATGTAGGACTCTTCGTAAATGTTAACCCCTAGGTCCTCCCTTCTGTATCCCAGCATCTAGAACTGAGCGCCGCACTTAGTAGGCAAACATAAATATTTGTCTTATTAAATGCACTGATGACATTCTAACACTCTGGGAGGCCAGAAAGACCTCCTCCCCCAAGCCCCTCCCCCAAACCCAAATTGTCTCATCTAAGCCTAACACTTATCTTTTGAGATGACCATTGCCACATAAGGACACCAAGGCCAAAAATGTTTAGTCCATGCATCCAAGAGAGCCTTTTTGAGAATGATTTAACTGGGAGTCAAACCCTTTCTCTTTAATTAGACAAATCATACAAACTATTTTATAGAAATACAGTGTGTAGAAAATACAGTTCAGCAGAAAGAAAATAATAACTGCCTGCTGGCCCACCACCCAGAGAAAAGTACTTTAAACATCAGGATCATGATCTCTCAGACTTTAAAAAAAATTTTTTTTGGTTACTTTTTTAATGCAAAATTGAGTTATGCTATATAAACACCAGTAGGTTTTCACCATTTCTGGGTAACAAATCGCTTTGAAAATGTGACATAACTTTGACCTATCTCCCCAGAAAAATACACACATTCTCACTAAATTCTGTGGATAACCTCAGGACATCTTGTGAACATCTTGAAGACTAAGAACACTGCACTATGGATTTTCTTTTTCACAACTACAATTGTTTCCAATACCATATTTTTTTCCCCAAGTACTGGGGATCAAGCACTTCACCACTGAGCCATGTTCTCATTCTCCCTACGTTTTTTTTTTTTGAGACAGAATCTTGCTCAGTTGCCCAAGCTGACCTCAAACTCATGATCTTCCTGCCTCAGCCTCACAAGTTGCTGGGATTAAAGGCATGTATCACCAATGCCCAGATCTAATGCCATATTCTTTTAATGGCCTTTAATAGCCTGCTTTATGGAGTCATATAACTTACAAGGAAAGTAATCATCATGTGCCATGAATGCATTTCACCTTAAAGCAGCCCATGAAGGTGGGCTCACTTTACAGATAAAGCTCAGGGATGTTGTATGACAACCACCAAGCCGTTGATCTAAGATTGAAGCCAGGTGTGCCCAACTCCCACCCAATGCTATACTCTTCACTTCCTAAGCCTCTCGTTGATTGAACTCCTTCAATGGAATGATGTCCCCAAACTTGGTTGGTGCCACCATGGATCAATGCCTTCCCAGCAGCCTTTTCAGCCTCTGTGCTTTCTCTTCAGGAAATGGATAAGGGCAGCTATAATGCTCTGCCATGGCAGGGAAGCTTAGGGGACTGCTCTGGTGGGGACAGCAGAGACCAGGCTGGTCTCCAAAGCCTCTGTGTTATTGTTCTCCTGCCTTCCTGGCCCTTCCAGGTACCATGGTGTCTGGGCCCCATGAGGTTGGTGCTGTGCCTGCCCCCAGGTCTCCTGCCACTCTGCAGAGGCCTCCCGGGGCCTGGCTGGTTGGGGTTTCCCAGCATCATGTTGGCGAGAAGAAGGGAGCCAAGTGGAAAACGCGATTATTCCGGGGAATTGACTCAGCGACAGTAGTGGGGCAGAGGCGGGGGGCTGTGTGGAGCGTGGAGGGCCTGCATGGGAGGCAAGGCCTGGGAGGTGGTGGCGGGAAGCGGGGAGGGCTTATGGCTGACCTGTTCCTGGGAGCAGTCCCTGCGTCCCGGCCTCTCATAGATTCCAGGAACTGGCCCTTGGGGACTCCAGAGAAATGGAAAAGGGGAAGGGAGGGAACAGAAGGGGAAGAGGAACCAAATCTCTCAGAGATACCCAGCCAAAGCCTTCAGGAACTAAGCTGCCCCTGGGCCCAAATGCATATGGACCCCTACACTACCCAGCCACCCCTCAAGAGCAAGCTGGGCAGACCATAGTATGGCTTCTAGTGATACCAGCCATATTTTGGGACATTGCCTCTGCAGAAGGAGTTAAATAAACAAGGAAGGCCTTGTTTTCTGAACAGGGCTGGGTGTGAGCTCTCCTCATCTCTCTGCCCCTTCAGGAGTCTTCTACTTGAATATACCTACCACCAGGTGTTCACACACACACCCAGGCAACCTGTTCCAACCTGAGCTAATCTGCCTTTCAGAAGGTGTTTCTTCCTCTTAAACTGAAGTCTACCTCTCTGTATCTAATCCAGTACCTCCAGGCCTGTCAGACACCTCTCCTCGGGGAATACGCAGACTGCCCACACACCCTCCACCTCTATTCATTAGACAATGAACAGACTCAGTACTCAGATGCACATTGACCATTTCAAGGCACAGTCTGGCTATCACCTCCAATGATATGTGCACTGTACGTCTAATAATGCAACCTAAGAATACTTTGGGCTTTCTTCAGTAACCAAAATCCATATGCTGGTAGGCAGAATAGGAACACAGTAAAGTGCAGTGCATTTGAAATCATCACCCTGGGTTCAAATCCTGACTGCCACTTCCTTACGACAATGTCATATGACCTTGGAAAAGCAGCTTAACTTCATGGAGCCTCTTTTCTTCCACAGTCAGATCTAAGACTACTGATTCACACAAAGTCTGTTATTCTCATCCTGCCCTTAGAAAGAATGCTGTGCCTATGAAATGGAATAAGGTCCATTAGGCACCTAGAAGAAAACCTGGCACATAAGAGTCATTAGGTTAGTATGAGCCTTTTTGTTTTGTTTTGTTTTGTTTTGGTACTGGAGATTGATTGAACTCAGGGGCACTCGACCACTGAGCCACACCCCCAGCCCTATTTTGTGTTTTATGTAGAGACAGGGTCTCACTGAGTTGCTTAGCGCCTC
>CM053404.1:22148399-22242633 GCA_028644305.1 Xerus rutilus
TGAACTCGCGATTCTCCTGTCTCAGCCTAAGTGCTGGGATTACAGGCTTGCGCCACCACACCCGACTGAGCCATTATTAATATCACTTACATGCCTCCTGGTTCAGAAGTTAGTGCACGGCTTTGGGAGGCTGAGACAGGAGAATCACAAGTTCAAAGCCAGCCTCAGCAACAGCGAGGCGCGAAGCAACTCAGTAAGATCCTGTCTCTAAATAAAACACAAAATAAGGCTGGGGATGTGGCTCAGTGGTCGAGTGTCCCTGAGTTCAATCCCTGGTACAAAAAAAAAAAAAGTGCTTGGGCTCTGGGGTGTTCCAGGCCTAAGTTGAAATGCCCAATCTAGCACTTGGCTGGTAGCCTTGGAGTAAGCAACTTCCCTGAAGCCTCCATGGCTTGTGGGAGAACAAGAGTACAGCTACTAGGCTGGGGGTATAGCTCAGTTGGTAGAGAACATGCCTCTCATGCACAAAACCCTGGGTTCAATCCCCAGCACCACCAAAAAAAAAAAAAAAAAAAAGTACAGCTACCTCCCTTGTAACACTTGAAGGAATGGGATCGAAGGGAGCCCCTGATACCCAGAAGGTCCCTGACAACTTCAAGGACTCCCAGAGGTTGAATTTGTTAGCCAAGGTCAGAACCACCTGTACTCAGATAGATCATCAACTTTTTGAACCCTAATGTAGTATTTTACATCCATCCTGATGGGCACTGGGGAAATATTCTCTTGAATGAAATCACTGACTAAAAACCCAGAAGTGCAAATGTGGAGATCAGAGAGGAAAAAAGAGAAGGAAGGAAGGAAGGAGGAGCATTAGAGAGTGGAGAAAGAGTAGGGGCTAGGAAGGTGACCCATCTGGCCTTGCTTGAAATATTATGGGAGCCAAGGCCTGGGAGCTGCTGGGAAACTGCTAAACATGGCATGAATCCCCAGGGTCAGTGCCCAGCCCAAATATGTTTTCTCATGTTCCCGTCCACCCTGTGGGCCAGGAGCAGCTGCAGGCAGCCAGTGAACTCCAAAATAGCCATCTCACCAGTGGGCCCAGCCGTGTGAGGCCCTGAAATAGATGAAACTTGAGATGGAAGAGCACCCTCCTGAAGAGGGACAGTGTAAGTCCCAGCTGAGTGAGCTGACAGCAAGATGGGCATCAGGGCATGTTTGGCCCTCAAACCTCTAGAGAATACCCCTGGAACCGCCCTGAGCTCTGAACTACACTCTGGGATACAGCTGAGACAAACCAGGTGGGCAACTTGAAACCACAAGCAATAAATAGGGTGACTCCACATTTAGAAGTTATATAAATCGGTGCAGGTATCCCCTCTTTCAGGAAGAAACATGTCAGCCAGCCACCCACTCCTGCCTATTCTGGTGCCTAGTGGTGGCTCTCAGATGCCCTGGGCCAGAGCAGAAATAACCAGGCCTTGCAAGGACAGGGAGGCCAGGACCAGATGCCCTACTCACTGACCTCCTGTGTGCCCAGCCCTGCACAAGGGGCACAGGAGAGGAATAAGCCAAGACCCCTAGGGGGCCATCAGCCAGTGGAGGGTCAAGGCTTAGAGGAATGAAGTTATTTTTAATTCAGTTACAAGAGTCTTAGCATCTCGCATTAGAAGGACTTTAGAGGAACTGAGGAGCTAAGGAATTAAGAAATCTGTTTATCCCTGACAAGTTCTCTCTCAACCTTTGCTATGATGCCCCTTGGGACAGGACGCTCACCACCTCTCCAGGCTACCTATTGACTACCTATCTCTGATTGACTATTAGGAAATCTCTCCTTGTATGGATCCATGTGTCCTAGATCCACCCATGGGGCTCCCTCTGATCTTCTCCTTCTTAAGATAAATACCTCCTTTGGAATAAAGATCTCCAACTGAGGTCCAGGTCCTCGTCCCCATTTCAGAGGTCAGGGGAAAGAGTCCTGGAAGAAGCAGGATTTGACCTGGGCTAGAGGACAGGGTTTCACCGTTCATCAACGGTAAAAGACTTGCAGGATGGAAAACCGTTGGCAAATGTCTGGAGAACAATCAGAGAGGCCCGGTGAGGAGCCCCTCGGGCCAGCTCTGGCCCAGAGAACCACCCAGCTCTGTCACACTGGGCCAGCAGTGCAGGGTAACCAGGGCAGGGCCTTGGCACTGGCACAGGGGCCTTCTTTGAAGCAGGGCCCATCATCAGCCCTCGGTCTTATTTGTTTGGATTCTCACATCCGGAGCGCTGGATAATCTTTAACCATGGGTCAGCCTGCAGCCACTTGGCCGCCTGGCCAGTATCTGCCAGCCCCTGTTTGGAAGGCACTGCCAGGCCATTTACTGTCTCCATAAACATCCTCCTGCCGGTCTGCATCTGGCACGGGTAGGGGAAGGAGCCGGGAGGGCGGGTATGTGGCTTGGACAGACGAGGGGTTTCTCCACTCCTCTGGGCAGCACCCCGAGACTCACACCCGCCTCCACCCTCTCCCTTTAAACTCAACCACGGGAAGGCAAGGAGAAACAAACAAGCTTCCTGAGGCTCACAGAGGGAAGGGTGGAATGTTCCGGAATCACTCACAGTCACAGACTCTTAGATTTATAGAATCTTCAAGCCAGAGGATCTTATAGATTCTCAGAATCATTTGGTCTAGTTGTTCTCAAATTTTCTTTTTCTTGTTTTTAATTTTTATTTTTTTAATTTTAATTTTTATTTTTTTTAAGAATTGGAATCTTTTTGTCCAAGGGAAACAAAGGCTCCAATTGAAGTCTAGGAGGTGGGTGCAGAGGCCTGCCTCACCTTCCCTCTGCATTTCTCAGCTGCCCCAGAGACGCCTCTGTAGAACCCCAGTGTTCTAAGGAACCCAGCTGGAGAACCAGAGATCTTGTTCCAAGAGACAATTTAGATCACATGGTTTTCTTCCTGGTTGGGGGACTGGCTTAGGGGTTTGTATCTTTTTGGTGGAGAAGGTTGAGGGGGCTAGATTAGATATTCCTTTTTACCCCACTGACAAGAATGCTTCCCACTTTGTAAATACTTCTGAATCTATGACATCTGTGGGTTAAGTGGGGCATGTATAATTGTGCCCAAATACTCTACCAGAAGGCTGAGGCACCAAGAAGCAAGAGAAACTGCCCACAGCTAGTGAGTGGCCACGTCAAGCCTGGATTCAGTCTCTCTCTTGTTTCTGAAATGAGGGCTTTGTCCTCAGTACTGCAAGGCCCAGCTCCTCCCTATGGGCAGGTCCCACAGCCCCCCAGATCTCTCCAAGGTCCCCAGAACTACATCTTGGGCCAGAGATATTAAGTGGAAACATGAAGATGCCATTTCAGGAGGTGAGAAGCAGGCCATGGTGGTCACAAATGCCCCACTGTGCCCGTGCATCTGGATGAGGGCTACGCTGCACCCTCACAAGGAGCCAGATAAAGCCCTTGGGAACCTTGAGGGAATACAAGGCAGGCAGATGCACCCTTGTCACTGAATCAGGCATCCTAGGACCCCACCGCCCCTCCTCCTTGTGCTGGCACCGCTGGGGCCCTGACTGCCTATCTGTGCCCAACATGTGCAGCTGATCCCTCCCACCTTGGGTTCTCACACACCTTGTTCTGGATGACACACGAGGGCCACAGACTTAATCAGGAGCTCAGATGGCCTCACATCTAGAGACGGCAGGAGGGACTGCAACCCAGGCCGATGGGTTCAGATTTCATCTCCACCAACTCCTAGCTGTGTGATCTCAGGCAAGCTGTCAGATCCCTGTTTCCTTGTCTACAAAATGGGTACAATAACTTTGGGGGGGGTGGTACCAGGGATTGAACTCAGGGGCACTCAACCACGGAGTGCCCAGCCATATTTTGTATTTTATTTAGAGACAGGGTCTCACTGAGTTGCTTAGCGCCTTGCCTTTGAACTCGCGATCCTCCTGCCTTAGTCTCCCCAGCAGCTGGGATTATAGGTGTAGCACCGCACCCAGCAATAATAACTGTCTTTATAAACAGAGGGCAGGGCAATACACGATACAAAACTGCTTAGATCACTTAGACCTCCACATGCTCTGGGAGGTCAAGAGAAGGAAAGGTCATCTGGAAAAGGGGAGGTCAGAGAAAGCTTCCTGGAGGAGGGGGGATTTGGTATGGGGCCTTGATATAATTGGTAGAATTTGGGGTGAGCAGAAAGGAACAGTCTCGGAAACAGAAGGAACAGCAAGATACTTCTTTTTTTCCCCAGGGCTGGGATGGAGCCCAGGGCTTCGGGCATACTAGGCAAGCCCTCTGCCACTCTACCTCTCTGCTAATATCCCCAGCCTTTTTTGTCCCTAGCCCTTTTAATTTTATTTTGAGACAAGGTCTCACTGAGTTGCTGAGGCTGGCTTTGAACTTGCAATCCTCCTGTCTCAGCCTCCCAAATTGCTAGGATCACAGGCATGCCCCACCATGCCTAGCTAAGATTATTATTTTTTAATGAAAAAAAAAGAAAAATTGTCAAAGGAGAAGAAACAGTGATGGACACATCAGCATCCTAGCTGTCCCCCATTCCAAGGGCTAACACAGGCACCTTAAACTAATATTTGTCTATTGGACCCTGGCAGACAAGGCTGAGGGTAAATATTGGTTTAGCCTGAGAAGCAGAAGCCCCAGATGGCAAGGGGCATTGCTCACACTCTCAGTGCCACCAAGATGAGACACGCCCTGGGTGGAGCCTGAAGCCTGGTTTTATCTCTGGGGTTGGGGGAGGGGGTCTTGCTGCAGGACAGCAAGGCTGGCTCCCCTTTTTCCCAACCCCGGCCCAGAGAAGCAGCCCAGCAGCAGCCTGGCCCTCAGAAGGCTACTCAAGAGTCTCCATACATCACCCTCCTCAGTGGGCAGGTGGGGGTCCCTCACCAAGACTTAGGAATGAAATGGAATGCCACAAGCCCTGGGAGCCCCCACCTAACACCCTCCTGGGCTCAACCACTACTATTTGAATGTGCCAACAGGTCCCCTCACGTGACCTTATGTCCACATCAGCCTGGGAGATCTGAATTCCAGGCCTGGCCTGGCTTCTGACCAACTGGGAGAATTTCCCCACAACTGGGGCCTGTCCTCCTTGACTGTCAAGCTCAGGTCCTCCTATGGAACAACTTGACAGTGCAGAAGCTGTGGGAACATTCCAATCTCACCCTTCAGTTGCCGCTACCTTTCTACTTCAGCTTCCCCTCAAGCATCTGCTTCTCTACGGCAGCTCGTTCTCACCTCTGCACCTGGACACACCCCTCCTAAGTCACCTTGGTTGTTCTTCCCCAGCCAACTCATTCTCCTCACCTCCTTAGGTTCCTGACTTAAAGCTCCTCTCCTACCGGAAGTCCTTCTTGGATCTTTCTCCAGCTGCACCCCTACAGTTTTGCTCTTCATGTCACATTTAACTGAAAAATTGAATTTAGGCCACCTCACTGCAATTACATGGTATGTTCCCCAGTGTAAGAACTCTTCAAGGAGAGGGCCAGGTTTTCAGTTCTTGTCTCTCCCCGACCCCTGCACAGTGCCAAAGCTGTGGTGGGCACAAGGGATGCTCAGGAGAAGCCCATGAGTGGATCCAGGCCTTTGCCAGGACCACAGCTGCTCTTCCAGAGTTAACATTTTGGAGAGGAGCAAGGAGACCTCAGGAAGCTGGGATAGGAGTTTATCTGTCCTAGTATTAATTACCCCATAAAACTTGTGTTTGTTTAGTTGCTGGCAGGTCCCTCTTTCTGGAGGTAGGAAGCTGTTATTCTTGGAGATACCAGGCTGGACAAGGGAGCCTGGAGGGCAGCGGATGATCTGCTGAGCCTAGCGTGATGGGGAGGTAGTCTGGAAGGCCTGAAGCTGGCCTGCCAGGTCATAGCATGGGGACCAGCAGGGGCCTGGATCACCATCAAGGCAGGGAGGGATGTGACACCAGCCTCTGCCTCCACTGTGTCCCAGGACAGCCCATCCACTCATGGCCCAGCTTGCAAACCTACTGCGTGCATACCTACTATGTGCACTATGTGCCAGACACCCCAGGACACCTCTGAACTGAGAAGAAGACACAGGCCAGGTGAGGTGTAAAGGGCTTTGGTTCCAGAGGCAGGAGAGGACAGGTACAGGATTGGCAGGATATCCTGAAAGATCAGACACTGGTTTGGGGGGAAATCACCCCAGGAAAGACTGGCCTGTCCTCAAAGCCACCAAGATGGGGCACAGCTTTCTTCAAAAAAGAGACAGCTGCTAAGAAGGGAGCCCAGGAAAAGCAAGAAGAATTTTGATCATGGGATCAGAATTGAAGGGGGGGGTGCTAAAACACACAGATGTAGTGACATGGCCGGCAGTGGGGAGGGGACAAGAGAGGAAAGAAAAGGAAAGGGAAGGAAATTGACCCTGAGTCTCTACAGGGCCACTGGCGTGTCTGGGTAGGGGGCATCACGGGAAGGAAGAGAGGCTGCAGCAGACCACCTCATCTCTCCTGGATGACTCACTCCCTCTCCTGACCTCTCCCTCTCCCTTTTTTACATACACACAAAAAAATCAATTTAGGAGGAACAAAATGAAGAGATATTTTAATCTGCTAATTGAATTTAGGGGCCATAATCAGTGTTTGAAAATGCCCAGGGATTATGGCCAGGTTGGGAATCAGCTGGGGCCTCACCTTATCAGGGTGCAGAGCAGACTGCCTGCTGGGACACCCGGAGGCCACTGCAATACCCCCACCCACCACTGATAGTCAAAGAAGGGGAGTGGGGCCAGGCCAGGTCCCTCTGCATGGGCTGTGACCCCAAGGTGGGGTCCTGAAGATTATTCTCCAGGCCCCCCTCAGCCCCTGGAGGCTGGAAGCCCCATGTCACCTGGCATGTTTCCCTTCATTCCCACCTGACCAGAGCCTCCTGGAACAGGTAGGCCCAGTCCAAATCTCCTCTCCTGAAAAGCCCTCCTGGACTCCATCCTCCCTCACAGACCTCAGCCTCCAATGACCTCAGCCTCCTCGGACTTCCTGCCTCCTTTTATGTTGAAACCTGCTGGAGAAACCAGCTCTGCCACATCCCTACATGGGCAAGCCAGGTCCTCATGGGCCTCAGTTTTATCCCTACCAAATGGGGATAAAAAACACTCCCTTCTGGGCCTGCTACTGAGAGGTTAAAGGAGCTTCTCTGATGGAAAGCATCTAGGACCAGTGTTTAGCAATTTACTACCCTTGATTGTATCTGCAGGGTCTGTCTCCCTAACTGACAAGTAAGCCCAGGACTGTCTGTGGGCCAGGCTGCTCTGTCTCTGCCCCCATCCATCCGCTCTGTTCCTTAGCTAACAAGTCCCTCCTCCTCCCATCTCCCCACTATCCCCTTCCTGCAAATACTACTCAGCATGGCCTCAGGCCCAGCCGAGAGTCCACTCTGGAGAGAAGCCTGGCTGGGCAAGACACAGGTGCCTCCCTCAGCGCCCTCTCTGTTGCAGGAAAAGAGACACGTAGCTAGACCTTGGTTCAGCAGAGGCCTCAGTGCTGCCAAAAGCTCAGCCCCCACGTGGTGGGATGCAGGATGGAGAAGAGCATTCCTGGGGAAGGCTTTAGGGAGGAGGCAGCTTTTGAGCTGGGCCTTCAAGCCAGTGGGGTCGGTGAGGAAGAAAATTCTTTGCTTAGGGAAAAGAAGGAACATTGCCACTACATCCTATATTTCCCCTCCAACGAGACTGTGAAATCTCAAGGGCAGAGACACTCTCCATCTTCCACAATGTGGTGGAACCCAGGAGGGCTAAGTCACAGAATTCACAACCACTTTACAGAGGAGAAGACTGAGGCTTAGACAGGAGTGACCAGGCTGGAACTGAGACTCAAGCTCTGAGATCTCACTGCCTTGATGTGTGCTGCTGCCAGAGCAGCAAGAAGGTGCTCATTTAACCTTGGGTTAAGCACTGCCTTCCCCAGGATAGGTGAGGATGACTGACAACTACTGTATGTCAGCTGCTCCTCATCAGTCCACTCTTCAAAAGAACCCCAGAGTCAGTTACTGTCACCCCATTGTACTGATGAGGAAACTGAGTCCCACCCCTGGCACAAAATGATACCAGAACCCAACCTGGGTCTATCTCTAGCTCAGGCACATCACTGCTGCCCCTCTGCCAGAGGAGGTCTCAGCAGGTGCACCTGGGGCCATAGCAGGAGTGGGAACATACTACTGTCAGTCAGCCTGGGCATCCTCCTTTAGTTGCTGACACCTGGAACAGCCCGTTTCAGGCTTTCAGTGTGTCAGCATGAAGGCAGAAACACTTTTATTGACTTGAGAAACAGAAAGTTCCCAAACTGCGAGTTAATAAAAACAATCTTCTGATGTTCAGGACAACGAACAGGCTTCTGGCCATTACTCATTTGTTTTTATTTTCATTGTCTCTTTACTCAAGTAAGTGTTTTGAAAAGTTTCATTATTTCTATGCTTTGAATTCAGAAAGGGAGGGCAGTGAACCACCTTCACTGTGTTTCCCTGCAAGGGGAAGGGGCGTGGATGGCGATGGAAGCGGGAGCAAGTGCTGGCTGGGCAAACGCTTGGTACCCACGACTATCAGACACTCACGGTGACTCTTCCCACCAACCCATTTGACAATGAGGAAGCTGTGTCAGGCTCAGGTAGGCTCTGCCCAGGGACAAAGACAGTTCGCCAACGTGCTGATCTGTACCCAAAGTCTACTGTGCAGAGTCGCACACACTTGCACAAGTAGAGCAAGGTGGGAAGGACCCTGGACCCAGAGCCAGGAACTGAGGTCTAGTCCCACCTCAACCACCAACTCACTGCGTAACCCTAGGAAAGCTGAGATTCTCTGAAGTCCCTTCCAGTCCTGGCAGGGAAGTCTGTACCTTAGTGCTCCAGGCCACCTCTGATGATCCTTCTCCTTACTACCCCCCACCCCCAAGGTATGTCTGTCCCCACTCTGCAAGAGGCTGACTTATAGCCTGGAGGTAACTGGAAGAGTCTTGGCCACGCCTGGCTCTCCAGTACCTTCTGCTTCCTGCTCCATCTCTTACCTAACCTCCCTGCAAAAAGCACTTAGGTTGGAGTTGGAGCCCAGCCTCCAGGGAGGCTGCAGGCCTAGGCTTTGGAGCCGGACAAACTCAGTGCAGAGCGCTGGTTCCACCACTCACAGGCTCTGTGACTCAACCTCCCTGAACTTCAGTCTCTGTTTCTATAGGCCCAATAATGGAGTCTATTTCCCAGGGTTGCGATGAGAACAGGCAATTGTGAAGTGTCTGGCATCCAGTAAGACCTCTATAAACTATGGCTACTATAATTAACATTAATTACTTCTGCAAGTGGGGATCTCAAGGCTGCTATTTCTGATGGCAAAGGTTGTACACTGTTCAGAGGCACAACCCGAGGGGCTGCCAAGGGGAGGGATCTCACCCAGGTTCCACTTGCCAAAGCTGTGGCTGAGAGAGCTCCCTGCAGTCACACAAAGGCTCCCAGAGCTGCCCTGGAGCCCCTCAGCCCTGGGACTGCTACCAAGTTGGGGAAGTGAAGTCCCCACACCTAATGGCATTGAGCAGTGTCAGGCCCAGCGCCTGGAGACTGAGGGATGTGCCCTGCCCCACAGGGGTCAGAGGAGTGGACACTCACCTAGCAGCTGGACGCCCCGAGTGAGGCCGTAGACATCCACCAGGGCCCAGAGTGGGTCAGCCGTGCGGACCCCGTTGAAGAAGAGCATGGCAGCTGAGTCGTTGATGCGGTAGAAGACACGGCCCTTCTTGTCCACCCAGAAGGCAATGATGTTGCCCTCGTTGGCAAACTCCTCAGGCAGCGCCTTGGCCCAGAAGCCACTCTGCGACACCAGGTCGGGGCAGGCGTACTTGGGAAGCGAGTCCGGGTGGATGCGGGATGGGTCCTTGCTCGTGAAGCCCAGCCGCAGGGCTCCACTCCAGCAGCACTGCTTCTTGGTGATCTGGTGGCAGGGGGTGGCCTCAGCCCAGCCACTCCCCCTTCAGACAGACCAGGGGAAGGGAGGGCACCCTTCTCCGCAGACCACCCTCAGCAGACCTCCAGGGATGTCCTGCAGCCTGCTCCTTTCCCTCCCCCAGGGAGCCTTCTCACGGGTTGGGGAGAGCCAGTGATCCCCAGGGCCACTCCCAGCTCCATTCCTTCTTTGTCACAAAGGAAGGCTGGGAAAGGTGGAAAAGAGGGAAGGGTGGCAATGGAAAGGAAAGAGAAGGGAGAAGGTGCTAATGGCACTAACAGCAGACCCTGGCTGTGGGGAGAGGGTCAGAGGCACAAGGGGACATGGGGGCGGGCCCACCTTTAGCCTGACTTGCTCATAGATGAGCACCGGGCGGTTACTGAAGGTGATGGCGTTGCAGAAGCTGGCCTGCCTCTTGACGGCCTTGTGGCTGAGGTCCATGAGGATCTGGGAGCCCTTGGTGTGTGGGTGGAAGAGCAGCGGCGTGGCTGGGAGCCCCCCACCGGGTAGCACTGGGGGGCAGTTCTTCTGCTTGTGATGGCATCTGTGAGAAGTGACGGGGAAGGAGCCCCCGATGGAGTCTGCAAAGGAACAGGCCACAGCGTCAGAGAACTTACTGGGTCTGAGAACCAGGCTAGGATACCCTAGGGAAGAGCCCAGGGCTAGGCATAGCCCAGTATTTCCACCATCACGGTTACCCTCCACCATGGCCACTTTACCACCGTCCTCTCCTGCTACCATCCACCACAATCTCCTGGGTCACCTTCTCCCATCATCCTTTATTGGTTTAGTATCCACTGCCATCTGCCCTCTCAGCCTCCTCGCTAGTGCTTAACGCCATCCGCCACCTACCCACCCACACAACCATCCGCTATCACCACCGCCACCACTGATTCATATCCTTCACGACTACTGAATACCAGGCTCTGTCCTAGGCACCGGAGCTACAGACACGAAACATCCATGGAATCTGTCCTCCTAAAGCCACAAGTCCAGAAAAGCAGACAGACATGGACATTCTGTTACTATAGCACACGGTGACAAACACCAAAAAGACCAACAGGCAGGTCACTTCTCAGAAAGGCCTCCTGGGGAGAGTTGAATTGAGGTTACACTGGAGCTGGGCTGGCTTGACCATGGGGAACCATTGCAGGCAGGAAGAGAGGGTCTCTGCAGCATCAGCCCCAGCACCGTGTCCACCATCACGTCCGTCCCTCAGAGCCACCTCGGTCCCACTCCAGGCTTCATCTCTGCTCTACACTGCCCGTGCTGGTAGAAAGGCATGGTGCTTTCTTCTATAGACAGCTCTAGAAAATGGGATAGAGAATGGCGCAGGGCCTGGCTGAGAAGCAGACACTTTATAAAGCATTATGGGTGGCATCTAGGAGTTGGGCAGGGAGAGGAAGGAACACAGGACTAGGTGTCATGTGTTTGTATCTGTCACTTGCTGGCTGTGTGACTGGAGAAGACACTTCCTTCTCTGGCACAGGGGTGGCCTCTGCCCCTGGCTCTAAGACAAACATCAGCAGCTGGGTAACATTACTACATGGGCTGGGGGCTGGAGGCCCTCAGTTCCTGCCCAGGAGCTGTCCCCACCAGTCCTTCAGGAATTGGAGTACCTGTGTCTGTTCTGTCATCTTAAGAAAAGAGAGCCACTGAAGACAGGGAAGAAGGAGGTAGAGAGGTTCAGAGCCTCCAAAGGTTACTAAGGTCTTCTGGATGTTTCAAATTTTATTCATCTGAGATAGGAATTTAAGAGAGAGCCACTTCTGCCTCAGGTCTGCCCAGACCCTTCCACTCCTAAAAGGAGGGGGAGGAAAAGAGGAAGTTGGGAGGCAGCAGGCAGAGACCTCTGCCCAGGCTGCTGGCTTTGGTTTCATCACTTTGCATCTCTTCGCATCTTTGCTCCCTTCTTCTCAGAGGGCCTCAGGCAGCAGCTTCCACAGCCCAGGACCAGTCATCCCCCATGCACAGTCCTTGAAGCCTATCTGGAGCAGCTTCCTGCATGCCAGGCCTGGGAGGTGGGAGTGGCATGAGGAAGGCTGGCCTTGCTCTCACGGAGGAGACAAGACGTTCTGGAACTGCCAAACAGTACAAGGTCTTTGAAAGCCGTCGGGCTAAGAGAGCTGGAATTGCTCAGACAGCCCCCAGACAGCCCTGGAAGCTTCCTGGTAGAAGTCAAGTGAACTCTGGACGGTGCAGGGGAAGGGAGGTCATTCCAGGAAGGAGACAGTTGGGGTGAAGGGCAGAGGGTTTGCTGCCTGGAAAAGGTGCCCACTGGGCTCAGGCCGCCTCAGACACAGCTTGACTCTTGGTTTCAAAAAAGACCTGCTGGTGAAAGGAAGCATTTCACACCGTTTAGGGACGTATCCATAATAGAAAGGAACTACAAAGGGGAGAAAACTCCTGCTGCGTGAGCGGATAAGAGAGCACAGAGCATCTGTGCAGGGGACTAGTACTCGGTGGTCAAAAGCAACAAACTGCTGATACGAATGACCACACGGATGGACTGCAAAATAATCATGCTGGGTGAAACAAGCCAGCTTAAATACAGAGCACACAGCCCACAGAGCCACCGCAGAGCTTCCATTCCCTTCTCAAGTTTTCCTCTCCTTGCACTCTTTCCCCTTTTTATTCAAATTCCAGGAAGGACGAACCAAGTTAAGGCGATCAAAAGTAGGAAAGTGGGTGCCTGGGGCAGCCGAGGGAAGGGAAGGGACCACCAAGGAGCAGGAGGCAGCATTTGGAGGTGACATGCTCATCCTCCTGATGGTGGTGGTGATTTCACGGGTGTACACATGCTACAGCACCTCACATCATACACTTTGAGGGTAATGGTTTAGTGAATGGCAAATATACCCCAATAAGGCAAGCCGGGGTTTTTTTTGAGGAGGAGAGGTTCTAGGGATTAAAACCAGGGACACTTTACCACTGAGCTGCATCCCCAGCCTTCTTATTTTTTAGCTTGAGACTGGGTCTTGCTAAGTTGTTTAGGGCCTTGTTAAGTTGCTGAGGCTGGCCTTGAACCTGGGATCCTCCAGCCTTAGCCACCCAGGTCCCTGGGACTGCAGGCCTATGCCACCATGCCCAGCCAATAAATTAGTTTTCAAAGCCTGCTGAGCCTAGCTACTGACTGGAGTATCTCCTTTAGGGTCCTCACTCCCCAAACCAGAGCCCACAGACCTCAGCTGAAGCAAAGCCTCAGCTTCCTTCAAGATATTTCCTCTCCTTCCCACCCACCCCTGTTGGGGCTCTGGGGCTCTGGGGCTATAGGTAAAAGTCTAGAAAACACTGGCTCTGGGCAAATATGGTGGAGATGCCCAGGACCCAGAGATCCAGGCCCTAGAAGGACATTCCCCAAGGCTTCCCTTCCACAGGGAGGACCCAGGGGTACAGATCCCCTACCAATTCCAGGGTTGGATGGGGGTGGAGAGTGGGGCAGGGACAACACAGGGTCCCCATCCTGAGTGAGAGTGGAGCAAATGGAGAAGGTATGCATAGGATACCCTGGTCCTGAGGGCCCAACGTGCACTCAGACATGTGGTCTCCAAAAGCCTCACTCGTGGGTGCACACACACACCTATGAAAACACAAAGGCCATCCCCAAACTAAGCCACATCAGAGGGAGAAGAACTCATCCCTCTTCCTTATCCTGAGACCAGGAACCCCATGTTGACAGGTACAGTTCATATATGCATATGTTCATGTACATGTGGTTATACAAAACAAGGCACAAAAAAATATGTGCCCATCACACATAGGCCATACATATCTAATAATCATGGCAGCCACGTGCCAAGCTCTGAACTGGGAGGGGTTTTTTGTTTTGTTTTTGGGGGCAGGGAGTACCAGGAATTGAACTCAGAGGCACTCAACCACTGAGCCACATCCCTAGCCCTATTTTGTATTTTATTTAGAGACCGAGTCTTACTGAGTTGCTTAGCACATCACTTTTGCTGAGGCTGGCTTTGAACCTGTGATCCCCTTACCTCAGCCTCCTGAGCCTCTGGGATTACAAGTGTGCGCCACTGCGCCCGGCTTCAACTGGGAATTTTACATATCCTAAACCAGTTCTGTCCTCACACCAAACTTATGAGGTAGGAAGGGACATTATCAACCCATTTTACAAATGACAATTTGAGTCTTGAGAGATTATGTGGCTTGCCCAAGGTCACACAGGAGGTAGGAAATGGATCTGGGAGCCAAACCTGGCAATCTGACTCCAGGACTGCCATTTAGCTATTGAGCTTCGAATAGCCAGGAAATCATGAGTTTTGGTGTTCTGGGTACATTTTTTAAATGCACATTAAAATACAATTATAACTTATCAAGATGAAAAAAGTTCATCCAGGTAACACCTAAAATCATGCCATGGAGCACATTCGATCATGCTGCCTCCATGAGACACACAGAACCACCAAAACACAGAAATGCAAACCATATTCTCCGACCTTGTTCACCGCGGGTGGGATACAGCCGGGGACAGCCAGTGTGGCAAACAGGTTGGCAGTTTCTAATAAAGTCACACACCTCCCATACAACAAAGCACTCGCACTTCTGGGCATTTCCCCAAGAGAAATGAAAACACATCCACACAATGACCTGTGCACAATGTATAGCCACTTTATTCATTGACCCCAAACTGGAAACCATTCAAAAAACCTTCCATTGTGAACAGAGAAAGCCAATGTAGTGTGTGTGTATATGACTACTGCTCAGCAAAAACAGCAATGACAACAGAGACACACACAGCCAGGACGAACGCAAAAGCAGCCAAGCGAGAGATGCCAGATACGCAAGGCTACCTACTGCGGGACACCATCCGTGTGACATTCAGGAAAAGGTAGAAGTGGAGAGATAGAGATCAGTGGGTATCAGCGTTTGGAGGAAGGGAAGAGGTCTGACCACACGGGGGCATAAAGGAAGTTTTCTCAATGACAGAATTATTCTCTATCTTGATAGTGATAGTGGCTACACCACCCGTACATTTGTCCAAAAATATGAACACTTTTAAAAGGATGGATTTCATTGCATGTATATTATGCCTCAATTAAAAAGCAATAACTACTCGCATGCACAAGGCCCTGGGTTCAATCCCCAGTGCCACAAAAATCAATCAAGCAAGCAAGCAAGCAACAATAAGCCAGGTCTTCATGAAGATGGAGGGAGGAGAGCCTGGTGGTTCTGAGCCCCACAAGGCACCCCCATCACTCCGCCCCAAGCAGTGCTAGGATTTGGATCATCTCACAGAAGACCCCCCCAAAAGCTGAATTTGATCTGCCACTCTAACTCTTAATTATAAGTCCCTTCCACATCTCTGAAATGAAATGGGTGCTGTTCCCTGCCCCTCATGGGTGTGGAGAGACAGCACTTTGGCAGTTGCAAAGTACCATGTCTCAACTGATTCCCGGGGTCTGAGAAATCCCAAGGACCTTCTTCCTATAGGGAGGTCTCGCAGGCCATCAAGACAGCCACAGAGTTCAGGCCTGCTTAGAGGAGCTGTTTCCAACCCCTTCTCTCTGAGCTCAAGCTGTCTGAGTGATGTCTGCTGGGCATCTCCCACCCTTGGGCCATGGGCTCCTGCCACTTGACAGGCTCCAGCCACACCCCTGACCTGCACCCTCCCACACTTCTGGACCCAGGGGAGTCCCTAAACACACCAAATGCAAATCTTGCCTCAGAAATCAGTATCCCTGGGGTCAGTCCTTTCCTGTCCACTCTGTTATTACAACCGTAGTTCAGGCCATGTCACTTCTTTTTTGAATCAGGACTAGGGCCACTATGTGCAGCCACATAGGCTGTGTCCTGAACACTCTCAGAGTGTGCTGTTCTCATGGGTGACCATGTGAATGGTGGCCACCCTGAGTCTCTGCTTCTGCAATCTCTCTCCCCACTTCAGGTGGCCTGAAAACCCATGGGGGGCAGGAGACAGAAAGCAAAGCGGGAATTAACCTGAGCACAGCTCTGACATCAAAAGTCCAAAGGGGACACCTGGAGGCAAGGCTCCTACCCTACACCACCCAACTTCCTCCCTGCACTTTGACATGCACTACAACTCCTTAAGGTCCCCATTTTATGGATGAACAAGCTGCAATTTAGACTAAACAACTTGCCTGAGTCCACACAGCAATTCTGTGGCAAAACTGGGACCTCAGCACTGGCCTTCCAATGCCATGTCCACAGTCCTTTACCCTCTGCAGCACCTAATATTGGAGTTCACTTCCCTATGAGTTCAAGATCATAGGCTGTGGGGACAGGCTGTGTGGAGCAGGTGCCTGCAGCCAGGCTGGTGGAGCAGCCCTAGAACAGGGCTCAAGGTGGTGGGTATGTGGACTGCACAACTAGTCCTTCAGGGGCCAGGGACCCTGAGTGGACCCTTAATCATGACACCTGACTCCCAGCAGAGCCCCCAGAGAGGGCCCCCTTAGTGAGAGCTTTACAAGCTTCTTGGGAGCCCCAAGGGGCCCTGCTCAGGCGAAGCTGTAGCTGACACATGGAAACTCGCCCACACCAAGCTCTGCCCCAGAACCACTTTGAAGCCCCAATGTCCAGCGTGGCCACCAAGGAGAGAGAGGGAGGAGGAGATCACCACCCAACCAGAGCAGGCACTCACCCTGATGACAGTGCCCAACCGCTGTATGGCTCAACAGGCAGTGTCTTGAGCTTTTCCCACTGTCACTCTGGCACAGCCCTCAGAAGCTAAGTTCCATGTCAAGGTCACCCAGTCAGAGTGAAGAGCCTGGGGCCTGGACCCAGGCCTGCCTGCCTCGCAGCCCAGCAGCTCCATCTTCAACTGGGAAACCTCTGAGAGTCTTGCTTTTCTCATCAGCAAAATGGAGTCACAGCAGACCTTGTTCATGGGATTCTTGTAAGGATTAAATGAGGTGTTGTATGTAAAACTCAGGAAGTGGCTGCTGTCATTATGATTATTACCATAAGTTACATCGCTCCAGCCTTTCCTACCTCCACACGCTGACTCAGACCATTCTCCCTGCCCCATCCAAGTCTCTGCAAATCCCATCTGTCTTAAGGCCCAGCTGAGTCCTGCTGCTCTTGAGATCACCTCGCCCTTAACCCATGGCTCTGAATACCAGGGCAGGTCTTGCCATTTCCTCTGCTATGAACGAGGCTCGTCTCCCTTTCTGCATAACGGGGCAGGCCAAGATCCCTGAGCACTGGAGGCAGGAGGCCCTGGTTCAAACCCTTACCAGCCACAAATTTGCTATGTGATTTTGAGCAAGTCACTTCGCCTTTCTGGACCTTGAGTTCTTTTTCTGGCTCATCAAAGCTGCTCTGCACCCATCTCCAGGCCATTTTGCAGATCCAGTGAATTCATAGATGCCAGAGAATTTTGCAAATTTTAATACCTGACCTCAACATGTCTTATTTTTTAAAAAAATAAATGCAATAATCACCACCATAGGAAATGATCAGCTCATTTCAGCCCAGTGGGAGGCCAGACAACTGGCGTCTTGTTTTATTCTAAACACCATAATCTCAGATTGCCAGTACAGTCCCGATGTGGACTAGCTTCCATGTGCTAAATGAACAGGTAAAGAATTTGAGAGAAAGGGCAGAGACCCCTGACTGGAGGTGGGAAGAAACCTGGATAACAGGGATGATTACAAACCTGTGCGGAAGTGCGCCTCCTGGTCTCCCTCGAGGGGCCCTCCAACTGTTCTTCCCTCCAGGTGTGGCCAAAGCCCATTTCTTAGCTGCAAACCTTCCCATCCCCTTCCCACTATGCACCTGCCTTCCTCTTGATTATCAAGCAGACCTCAATTCCTTTGCAACCCCCAGACGTGGCTAGGGAGAACTGCTCTGAATCTGTGGGGACTCCAACCCCAGCCCTAAACTGAGCATCCATCACCAAGCAGCCATTCCCAATCCTGGTTCCTCCAAATCCCCCAAGGGTCTCAGTGTGCACACCGCATTGACTTGGCTCTTCTATATCCAGAACAGTTCTGGGATAACACCATCCTTGTGAAAGCTGAGAAAGACAACTCAGACCACTTTCTGCATCCTGCAAGCAGCTTCCTGGCTGGGAAAGTCTACAGGGTTCTTTGTGCCTGTCTGTCCCCCTGATGGACTGTGAGCCTCCTGAGGGCAGAGCCCATCGTCGTTTTTTTTACTGCTGTCTCCCCAGTGCCTACCTCTGAGCACATAGCAAATGTTCAACAAAAGCTGTTTGAAGGAATTGCCAGCTTGATTCTTCAATCTATTGTGCAACTGGCAGGTGTTCAGGGAGGACCCACTTTGTGCCTTGCCCTTTCTAGTGGCCAGTGGACACAGTGGAAACCAGAGGAAATAAAGCGGGTAGCTTCCTCCTCTGCCCAGCACTAAGATCCCACTCCACACCCCTGGCTAGAGTTGTGCATGCTCAAGAACCTTCAGCTGAGTGCAGTGACACACACTTGTAATCCCAGTGGCTCAGGAGGCTGAGATAGGAGGATTCCAAGTTCAAGACCAGCCTCAGCAACTTAGTGAGGCTCTAAGCAACTTAGCCAGACCTGTCTTAAAAAATAAAAAGAACTCGGGGCTGGGATCGTAGCTCAGCGGTAGAGCGCTTGCCTCGCATGCGTGAGGCCCTGGGTTCGATCCTCAGCACCACATACAAAGCAATAAAATAAAGACATTGTGTCCATCTACAGCTAAAAAAAAAAAATTAAAAAAATAAAAAATAAATAAAAATAAAAAGAACTGGGGATGTGAGGGGGAAGAAAAAGAACCTTCAATAGCTACCAACTTGCTGGCAGGAAAAAAGTGTGGATCTTTCCTGTACACCACACACACACCAGCCCTTCACATCCAACCTAGACTTGCCCTCCCAATCTCAATCTATGGGAAGCCACCCTTACTGTGGCCCCACTGATCCCCATCCTCCTCATGGCCTTCATGCCCTTACGTGGTCCCTTTCCCCCCACCTGTGGGCTGGACCAACATTCACTTTTAGAGTAGAATATAGCTGAAGTCAAGGCATGGCATTCCCACAACCAGGTTATCAACAACACTATCGTTTCCATCTTAGTTACTCTCTCTGGCCTCTCTGGAACTGCTTCCTCTGGGGAGGCCAAGTGCCACATCACAGGCAGCCCCACGGAGAAGCCCATGTGGTGGGGAACTAAGAACACCAATAACTGAGTAAGCATGAAAATGGCTGCCCTCCAGGCAAGCCTTCAGATGAGGCTACAGCCCCAGCCAACAATGTGACCAAGAATACCCAGTGAACCACACCAGATTCCTGACCACAGAAGGTGAGACATTGAATTTTTGTTGTTTTAAACGCTAAGATTTAGGGTAATTTGTTATTCAGCAGTAGATAATTAACATAGTGCTGATAGTTTCATTTCACAGATAAGGAAACAGAAGCTCTGAGAACTAGTGACTTGCCAAGGTCACATAGCTAGTAAGGGGGCTGTTTGAAGAAATTGCCAGCTTGATTCTTCAATCTATTGTGTAACTGGCAGGTGTTCAGGGAGGACCCACTTTGTGCTTTGCCCTTTCTAGTGGCCGGTGGACACAGTGGAAACCAGAGTTCAGCCAGCCCTGAACTCAGATCTGTCACACCAGTGTGCTCAGCCCCCTCTCCCCTGCCTGAGCCCTCCACTCCACCCAGCCAGTGTCTCCTTAACCTCTCAGCCCTCGTGCACACGCCTTCATCCTTTATGACTCAGAGTGAAGAGCCATGTTAACACCCTATCATCTCCCCAGAGCACCTGACTGCACATCGCAGGTCCTACAGCTCCCTGGAAGAATGAATAGAATCACAATGCCCAGGTGGAGAAAGAAGTGTGTTCAGGAGCAGATGATTGCCACCTCCATAGCCAAGTTCATCTCCAAACCAAGCCTCTCTCACTCACTCACTCACTCACTCACTCTGACATTCCCATCTGCCATTCCCAGCAGCCAGATGTGCAGGCAGCTGTGCATCTGAATATTGTCACTGCTGAGAGGCAGACCAGTCCTCCTTCTCTTCCCTTTTCCTACCTCAAGTTTCCAGAAGGGGATTCCAGATGATTCAGCTTCCTGTCCCTGTCATCCCAGTACCTCTCCAAAGTCCACCAGGCCAGGCCTGAGACAATGAAGGGAGGCATGACTCACATCAAAACACTCGCACCACACAGATCTCCCCCGTGTTCCCCTCGCCTGTGTGCATGCATACACACAAGTGGTAGGGGTGCCTAACAGAATACTCAAGCACCCAAGAAACACTGTCCCAGGACCTGCCACAGCTGCAGGTATGGGGGCAAGTACACCCAGGCCTGAAGGCATCTCCAAGAAACCTTCCTGAAAGCCTGGCCCCATTTGCCACAGGCCAGGTGCCCTGCCACAGAGCCCGTTAGTGTACTGGATCCTTGCTAAACCTCTGCAGGAAGACCTTACCATCTCCAGTCTATGCACAAGGATGTTGAGACTCAGATGAAGAGATTCACTCTAAGACACACAGACCCAGCAAGAGCAGTCGCAGATGTTCACCCAGGAAAACTGCCCCAACTCCCATTCCTCTCTACACCTTGCCTGGTCTTATCGCCCAGCTGCCCAGCTCGGTCTCACCTCTTCTCCCTGACACCCCCCCACCTTCAGCTCTGGCAGGCGCCAGTACCCCAGACACTTCCCTCTTCCTCACTGACTGAGCACCTGCTGCCGTCCACTGAGCTCCGGCACTGGGCTGAGTTAAGGGAACATGGAGCTGAGCCAGCCTACCACCTGCCCTTCCAGAGCCCACAGGCCCAGTGGGGTGCAGGTGTGCATGTGCACAGAAGGTCCCCGGCACACCCTCAAGCTCCAGAGAGCTCATGCTGGCCTAAGCCCCTAGCACTACTGCTAAGAAACTGATTGCTCCCTATGCACTAATCTCGGGGCTCATAAAACCATGAGATGCCTCCTCTCCCACTGCTGGCTTGAGGATTAAGGAACCCAAGAAGGAGAAGTGGAGAGTCAGGCTCCATCGAACAAGGGCCTGTCATCCCCTCTTAGTCACCAGTTGCATGACTTTGGTTATAGCTATTTCCCTTTCCAGGGCACAGCATCCCCTTCTGTGAAAGGAGGGAGTCGGAACCAGTATCTCAGGTCACTGAACCCTGGCACCCTCCAGCACTCAGGTTTGTGAAACCCAGAGACAAAACTGGGGGTGACTTGTCTATCTGAGTGCGCAGCAGGTGTTATCCATGTGTCAATGCCACAGCAGTGGTCCACCCCTTGCCCTGGAGGGAGGGAGTGCCTAAGGGAGATGACAGAGGAAGAATATAAAGTGAAGAGAAAAGAAGAGGGGGTCAGGGAGAGGAGAGGGGGATTCCCAGGATCACAGCTGCCTCCCTCTGTGAGTCCACTCCCACCAGCCTGCCCACAAGACCAGGAGCAGCTCTGGGAACCTGCCTGATGAAAGAGATCAAGCATGCCACTGCCCAAGCCATTTCCAACTGGGAATTCATTTCTCTCGTCAGTCCCCTGCCAGGCTGGTCCCAGAGGAGCCCGAGTCCTTACCAGCAGCCTCAACAAACACACACACACACACACACACACATACACACACACACAGAGGCATGTCACAGGCATAGAATATACCACAAATGTGGCTGCTCACATGGAAACACGGAACAATACACAATCCCTTCAATATACAGATTAGAGACACGTGACAGAGGTACACAAAGACCCAAAACACTGTCTGTAGACACCAAAAACACAGAGACCCAAAACACATGCTTATGCACAGAACTAGATAATGCCACCACCACCATAGCCCAGAAATTCAAAATTGGGGGGCCTGAAACAAACCAAAAGCCCAAGGCCACAGGGGAAATGCAATCAAGGACCACGTCAACGATTCTCTGGGAGTCTGTGCAGGCTGAAAGCACCACTGGGAGGGAGCCAGCCCCTGCGCCTCACACTGGCCGCATGTACCTCCCAGGAGGTAAAACCAGAACCACCAAGAAGCTGATGTGCACATACCGGGTGGGCATGCATGCAGATGAATAGGACATACAGGCAGGGTTCTAAGAGGGACTGTGTGGGCACAGACACATACTCCACTGGACTGAGGTGGATGGCAGCAGTGGCAGTGGCTGGGGCCAGCTTAGGGACGCCCAGCCTGAGGTAGAGGCAGGTAGATAAGGCATCTGATTAGCACTCACCAAGGACCACCTAGCCTAGATGCCTACCCAAGCTATCCTCGTGTTCCCAGGAAAATGGGGTATATGGAAGGGAGGGCTATGACTCCTGGGCTCAGAACGCCTGTCCAAGCTCTCCTGATTTTTCCCAAGCTCTCTGCTCGCATCGATCCATGCGATCCTCAGGCTAAGCTGATGGGGCTGAGATGAGAACGCTGAGGCTTTGGCAGACCCTTCCCCTCGTCACAACCCCTGCCCTCCTCCATCCATTCCAGATCATGAGCTCGGGAGCTCTCGGGGTCCTCTTGCCCCTGTGATGCTGTGCTTGGAGGCAGCTGGAGGGCTGTGTGCTGCGTCCTGAGCCTGTACTGAGTGCCTCTCTGTCCTTCCCAGGCCACGAGATTGCCCAAGTCTGACTCCAGTGGAAAATATCAGGAGGCTCCAGACCCTCTGCCAATAGTGAGCCTTGAGAAGAGCCCCCACCCCACAGACGGGTAGGCCAGGCCCAGGTCAGCCCAACCCGAGTCTCGGGCCAAGGTCCAGGCCACTGGCACTGCCCCTGGCCGACTCCGGATTATGTGTCTTCCAGGGCCTTCCATCTGTCACTTGGCCCTCCGTGCCCAGGACGAAATTAATTTCCTTTTAAGAGAGCCAATGATTTGCGTTTCCCATGTCTTTCCCTGCCTTTTCTTTTTAAATTAAAATTTTAAAGTTCAGATCCTGGAAGGAGGATGCCAACTAGTCACCAGGCTGGGCTTCCCAATGGCTCCTGCTACCACCCTCCTTCCTGCCTGGGCCTTTCCCGGGTTCCTGGATGCCCAGTAGACTCAGCAGATGGAGTGTGGCGTCCAGGGGAAGGAGCTCAGGGGAGTGTGGCAGGGACTCCCCACAGTCAGCATGCTGTTCTGTCACCACTTTGTAGAGGAACCCCAGTTGCTAGTCCTCAGGAAGCCTTCCCCTTCCTGGGTCTGGTACCACATCAGCCATGTTGCTTCCAAGACCACAGCTCTAGAGCCAGAGGGACGAGAGGACAGGAGCTGAGCAAACGGAGCCGACCAGCCCCGCTTCCTTCCACTCCTGTCAGCCTGAGAGTGAAGGTGAACCCCAAGGGTCAGAAGTTCGCTGACACTGAGAACCCAGGCACTATGTGGGCTGTCACTAGCACACCCATGTGCTTAGGCACAAGCCAGCACAGGTACATACCGGCAGACACCTCCAATGCACACTCGTGAGCACAGACCTTCATGCACACACACGTGCCACGCATTCTCTCCAGCTCCATCATGGAGCACAGCACCACCTCTATGGCCCAAAAACAGTCCCCACAGCTGTCTAACTGTGGTTTGCCTCAGTCCCAGCAAGAGGTGGAGAGAAATACCAAGACCTCACATCCCACTTGGGGGCTGATCAACACCCTGGAAGGAGGACAAGGAGACTTCCTAGGGGGACTCAGCTGCCTGACCTTCCAGCTCTCCCCAGACCTCCTTGCTTCCCCTACTCCAGTGCCTACCACTCAAAGGCTCCCCACACAGCCCTGGAGCCCCCAAGGAGTGAGGAGGCAGGGGGATGACCAAGCCCTTAGTCCCAGTGCCCCTCTGTCCCAGCCTCCCAAGTGGTTCCCAGGCTGGGGTGGGCGGGCCCCCCAGGCATCGGCTGGGGCCTTACCGTGGAGGGTGCTCCGGGTGATCTGTCCCCCCATCTCCGGCAGCGGACCGAACAGCACGGCCACCACCGTTTGGCCGGCTGGCCTCGTCACCAAGCCGCCCTGGGCGCCAGCTGCCCCCCTCCTCCCCCCAGCGCTCCCCCGCGGCCGGCCGGCATGGCAGGGCCGAGCGGCCCCTCCTGCGTCCCCACGCGCTCCCTCCCGCACGCACACGCCCGCCCGCCGGCTGGCCACACACGCATGCACACCCCCTGGCCCGGCTCACCGCCGCCTCCCAGCTCCCACCCACTCGGAGCCTCCCCCGCCTCCCGCGCTGGTACAGGCGATGGGATCTGTCATGTTTATTTACATAAGGAGGAGGAGACTGGAGGCTTCCTGAAATAGCCAGCTCCAGAGCGCTCTGGAGATGCCCCAGCCTGAGCGCGGGCGCGCACACACATGCACTCCCCCCATCTCACACACACACACACACACACACACCAGCATCATCCCATGGATGTAGTGACACACAGAGACACCTCGCTGGGATTATAGCCATTGTCACACACTACTACGTGCAAATACGGAGCTAGTGGGGGTAGGAAGGGTGTGAAAGGGAGCAAAAGGGAAATCCTTACTGCCCTCAAGGGGTCCACAATCAAGCTAAAGAAGCTTCTTCACACAGCTAACAGGGTTTCTTTCTTCTTCCTGGCTCTGTTCCAAGCACTTTTCAATTGTTAACTCTTTCCGTCCTCTCGGGCCAGTATCACGGCTATTATCAACAGGTACTATGAGTAGTGTTATTTTGAAGGTGAGGAGGCTGAGACACAGATTACTTACCTAGAACGTGGCAGGGCAGGTATGCAGACCTAGGTAATCTGGCACCAGAATTCAAGCTTTCATTTCCCAGGAAATGAGGCCATCCCCCACCACCCCACCATGAAAAGGGAAAAAACTGCCCCTTGTATCATGCACGTGCACACACGCGCATAGCAACACAGACCTGCTCTATACACCTAGATCATGGCACGGGGTTGTGCACACATGTGGCTCATAAGCTCCTACAGGCATCTACCACCGTGCACACTTAGCTACCTCCTGCCTACCAGGCACAAACCAATGGTTACACACACACCCTGTGCACACTCACCACACCATACGCTTGCTCCCACAGACACATGCAATTTCTGGAGAGATCTTAAGGTGCAGAACCTGGCACCCCACACTGGGAGGAGAGGGGAAAGTGCAGACAGAAGGGACAAGGGAGGCCAGGAAGGCAGGCCTCTCCAGCCCAAAGCAAGCAAATGATGACGCTGTACTCAAATCATCCTCAGGAGGGCTGCTCACTGTGCAGGCGCTGAGCACACCATCTGATGTTTCTTTATTCTGGGTGGGAGGGGCTACTATTAAACCCATTTTGCAGAAAAGAAAGTAGAGGTTTTGAGTAGCTAAGGAGCTTGCTGCAGTTCTTCAGAGTGGAGCCAAGACTCCAGTCCAGGTCTCTGGGACAATCTCACTGTCCATCACAGGCTCTCCTCAGGACAGGGGCCTTTCCCAAAATAACAGGACTGCTCCATCCTCCCAGGCTCTAGCCTGGCCCCAAGCCCCAGGGAAATGTTTGGATGGGAGAAGACAGGGCTGGGGGCTAGGGAGGGAGCCGCAGGCCTGGCTGGAGGTGCCCCACATAGGAGGGAACTCAGAGGCCTAGCTGCTACGAGGGACTGTGCTGGGCCCTGGGTCCTCAGCTCAGGACCCTGCCGCTGTCGTCCTCTATGAGGGCCTGGAGGAAGGGCAGAGAGAATGGGGAGGGACATTCAGGCCTGACTTGGATTCAGCAACCAGAAGCCAAGCAGGCCCTGGGTACTAGTGCCCAGAGGCCAGCATGCTGATGTCTTCCCAGCCAGAGACTTCTCTCGTTGGGAGAAGCCGCAGCTCGGTCTTACCCAAGCAGCCCCCTTTCCACAGGCATAGACGGGCTCCAGGCTATGCACTCACATGCACATGGGCACTTCCTATGGGGAGGGAGGCTCAGGCAGTCTGAAGAGGAAGTCACTCAAACTCCTTTTGTGGGACCAGAATCATATTAATAGCAAACACAAGGCCTTGCTCTGTGTTCAGCGCCGATCTATGCACGCTGCGCGTATGAACTTGCCCAACCTTCTCAACAAGATCAAGAGATGGGTTTGTTTTTATGCCCATTTTACAGATAAGGAAACTGTGACAGAACAAAGTTTCTTTGGAGGCTGTTCCTGTAGCAGCAGGATCATACCCTCATCCCACCTGCCTTTTAATGCACCTGGCTGGGCCCTCACATACCAGTCCTTCCCATTTGGCCAGCCTGGCCTTCCCCACACCAGCCTCCTTCTCACCTTGGCTCCTGTCTTATTGCTACTTGGATGTCCCTTCCCCAGCTACCCAGCACCAGGAATGCCTCTTCCAGGAAGCCTCCCTAGGGCCCCAGGTATAGCATGTGTCCCCATCTTGGAACTTGTTTGTCCCCTGAGCCCAAGCTATGCTTCTCTTACCACTTGTCTTACTCCATCCTACACAGGGACAGCCACAGCCTGGCTGGGGCCTTTTCTGTTTGTCCCAGCTTCACTTGGGTACATGTCAACAACTTAATGCAACTTGATCCACATTTTTTGAGCACCTATGTGCCAGACACTAAGCCATGCACTGGGGAAGCAGTGATGATCCATGAGAAGCAGACCCTGGCTCTTTCAGTCCTGAGGGAAACACATTTATTAAGTAGCCTCAGTAAAGGACATAGAGTCACAATCCTAGAAAAGTGTTCTGAAACAAAGGAGCAAGGTTCTGGGGGACTCAGGACAGGCTTTCATGAAAAGCAATGGTGAAAACAGGGTACTGTCCATGTGTTGTGGAGATAGGTTGATGGACAGAGTAATCTAGAGAGTGAGTGCAACATTTGCAAAGGCCCTGGGGCTGGAAGGAGCCCAGCACATTTGAGAAGCAAGGTTGGTACAGCTGGAGCCGTGTCATCAGGAGGATCCTGGGGAGAGTTGCTGTCGGCAAGCCCAGATGGGCTGGGGATACACCAGGAGGGCCTTAGGGAGCAAGGTGGAAAAACTGGCCTTATTCCTGAACGCAATAGGGAACCCCTGACAAGTTTCAGCAGGGAGGAACCAAGACCAGCCTCACATTTCAAAAAGGCCCTTCCACCATCTGGTGTGGGGCACATGTGGACAGAGGCAAGAAGTGCCAGAGCAGAGAGCAGTGACATCCAGCAAGGCTGGGCCTGCGCCTGGCTTGCTTTCACGGCCCTCAGGCCTAGCATCGCGCCCCCACAGAGCAGGTGCCCACGAATGGAACTGAATTCATGTAATTCTCCAGAAACAGGATTGTGGGAAGGTAACTGAGCAGTAAGCCAGTGGGGACTCAGGAGCTGGGAGTCCACAGTGGAAAGGAGTCCTTTGTCTGGCCACCTGAGCAAGAGAACAGAGGACTGGGAGGCAGTCTGGGTGGCTCCAGGGCTCCCAGCACTACTGGCAGAGGGGTCTTTCAGTAGGCCTACGAGGCCTGGAGGCCTCCATTGCCCTGTTTTCAACAGGAAGTAGCAGTGTCCCTATCTCTGCAGCTCCTCTCCCTACTTCTCCAAAGCAGTGTCCAGGGCCTCTCCAGAGGCAGGCAGCACCCCTTCCACAGGGTGGAACCAGAGATGCACCCCTTCTGTTGTACTCACGGGTATTACGTGAGAGTTCATGTGGTCGGAGGATTCTGTTACCAAAAGGGGTGAGAAAACCACTGAGCTCCATCATTCATTCAACAAGTATTCATGCCAAGCGCCGACCCTGGACCAGCTGGTGAGCAAGACCCAACCCCACCCTTCAGAAGTCAATCAGCAGACGGACCAGGAAACATGATTCCAGATCCCAGTGGGAGCTATGCTGAGGTCAAGGAATGAGGTCCTTTGGGCTCTAGCTGAATCACCGCAGTGCTCCGTTTGGTAGCCACCCTTTGCAAAGGCGGTGAGAGGTTCTATGGAGGGAAGGTTCTATTGAAGAGGTTCTACTGAGGGTTCTACTGAACTGGGCTTCAGACCCAGCCCTGCCTGACATCAAAGTTCATGCTCTATCCAGACAAAATGCCAAAGGGAAAGAACTCCTCTTGCTGGAGGAAGAGAAGACACCGGACAGTAGGCCTCCTTGTACGGAATCAGAGGGGTTCCATGTGTCAGCAGAGCCTAGCAGTCTTCCAAGGGACAGTAGGTGACATCCCAGGGATGGATCCTAAATGAAGGCAGAGGAGAGTGGGCAAGTATAAGCTGAACTTCTCCTCTGCTCACAGGACCCAGACAGACACAAGATCCCGTCTGAGAGAAGGTAGATTCATCCAGGAGCTGGGTGAGATCACAATATCCCAAAGCCCACAGGCAGGCAGGAAGCAGGGCTGGCTGTGCCTTTGGTGGCTCCCTGGCCTGATGGAATCCTCACTGGGTTTCAGAAGAAATGCCCCGCCGCCTTCAAGTGGAGCTGCAGCTGCCCATTGACCTTATCTGGGGAACCTCAGTCCCTTTGACTCTCTGAACCTATTCAGCTCTCAAACCAAACCCACGCCCAGAGCTGTCCCTGTTCCACTTGCATCTCTCCGCCTCTTGACCAGCTCCTCCTGACTCTTGGGCACCATCTTGGCTTCAATGGTGGGCTGCCCAGCTCCATTTTTGCCTTGCCAAGTCCTGTCTCACCCATGTTCCCCAAGGCCCAGCATCCTCGGCCCTATCCTAAACCTGCCCTCTTAGAACTTCAAGTTAAAGACAGAGCCCACAACTGCACAGTGTAACATTGAACAAACTCAGTGGGCAATAGAAACCATCAGACTCAGAGACTGAGATCCTAAAGGGAAAGATCCTCCAGAGGGAATTGGGTCCAGCCCCTGCCTTCAGGAGGACAAAAAAGTCCTATGCCCATTTTACACATGTAGCAAAGGAAGCCTTGTAAATTGTAGACCTTCCCAAGGTTGCACAGTGGGTAAGGTAAGGAGGACTTGAACTCAGCATTAATGTCTTCTGGTGCTAGTATAACATACAGTCCAGGATGTCAGAGGTAGACAAGACAAAATGAGCTGGGCGCGGTGGTGCATGCCTGTAATCCCAGCAGCTCGGGAGGCTGAGGCAGGAGGATTGCAAGTTCAAAGCCAGCCTCAGCAATTTAGCAAGGCCCTAAGCAACTTAGTGAGAGCCTGTCTCTAAACAAAAATGTTAAAAATGGGATAGGGATATGACTCAGAGGTTAAGCGCCCCTGGGTTCAATCCCTGGTATAAAAAAAATAAAAAATAAATGGACAAAGGAGTTGGGAATTCCTTCTCCTACATGAGGTAGGAGAAGTGACTGGTGTCTGCAAAGTTCAGGGAGAGGAGGTGGCCCTGCAGGGAGGATCCAGGAGGCAGCTTCTGGTTGCTACAGTAATTTTTTTTTTTTAATCCAGAACAAGGGATAATTTGATTGAGCTCCTGAGTCACCTGATATTTGGGACTTAAGGCTGACCTGCCAGGGACATCTTCTCTCTCCTGACTTACTGGGCTGGGCCTGGTGCTGGAGAATACAGAAGCTACCCCAGAACGTCTTCTATGCTCACAACCAGGACAAGGGTGCGACTGCTGCCTAGGGTCTGGAAGAGAAGGCAACAGAGAGGAGGAGAAAAACATGCCCAGTGCAAGCTGCATGCTTCCGAGAAACGAGCCAGGGAGCCCAGAGGGCGTCCTCTGGGGCTGGGACAGGTGCCCCAGCAGTGACAGCTGCCAGCCGCCCGGGATGATAGGAACACAACAGGTGCAGAGGCGGGGGTGGAGACTGGAAGGGAATCTGAGAAAGCAGCAGAGTTGGGGGCCCCTCCTGGCTCCTCGGGGCCCCAGGACCATTGCCAGGCAACCCTTTCTGGGACCCTCCAAGACACATAAACACACCTGCTCACGTTCCCTGGTTCAAGCCCCCCGATCAGCCAGGCCACCCCAGATGAGACAGCGGGGTCACTATCCATGCTGGGCCAAAAGGACCAAACAAGGAAGAAACAGGAGCCTCTTCCCAGGACAGAGTGTGCCAGACACAGCCCACGCCCACAGAGCCCCCAGCTGGAAGCAAACATTTGCCCATGATAAGATCTTTGTCCAGGAAGTGTGGATGGATGTACCCACCCCACCCGTATGGAGGCTGGGAGCTCTGGCCTTGAGGTCACCTAGGCCACCTCTACCCCTGTGTGGCTGGACAAACCACTGGGCTTTGTGAGCCTTGCCTTTCTCTCTTCCAATGTGGACTTAATACGGCACAGGACTTGGGGACCAAATGACACAATGTCTGTAAGGCACGCTGCCTGGCAACTGTCCAGAGAAGTCAGGAAGGTGAAACCTGGAACGGTTGAGGTCCCAGTGATGAGATGCAGGGTGTGATGTGAACACACACCAAGAGCACACCTTCCTCCAGGCAGGAGCCACAGAGGCCATCCCACCTGCGCACCAGCACCCCTGGGCCCGCTCACCCCGCACCCAGCCCTGCTCCAAGCTTCCCATGTGTCAGCACGTGTGGTATATGCAAATGCTGTGCCAGAGTGCTGGGGAACAGCAGTTCCACTAAGTACATTAAGCATTGTCCCTTGTCACCTGGGTTGGTGCTCTGCCTTTGATCAGAATGAATTTTAAACTTGAAGCTGGTCCTTGTCCCAATCACAAATGACAAATTATCAGTCTGAATTCATAAGACTTGCTCGCTTCCATCTAACCTTGCTGGGGACAGTGAGGAAGGGCAGACAAAGAGACTTTTATGGTGGGAGGACAGGCGGCACAAGGAGACCCAGAGTGACGTAGGAGACAGGACATATGTGCTGGAACAAGACAGGAGCCTCATGCATCAGAGAAGCGGAAATGCACTGACTGATCCCGCCAGGTCTGCAGGATTAGGAGAAAAGCTGGCATCCATGGCGAGGATAAAGGCCTCCTCTGGAGGAGAGATCCGTCCCTACCCCTCCCTCCCACATGCACACTCACGTACTCACCTTCAGGCCCCGCAGCTTGCTGAGGTTCCCACTGCCCACCCTTTCTAGTGCCAGGCCTCCAGCCAGCTGAAGCCACCCAAGGCTAGGAGGCACCCTGGGCTTCATGCAGCCGACTCTCCTTCCTCTGAGCAATCTGCTCATGCCAAGTGCAATGGCTTCGTCCTCTTTGAAGAACCTTGTCCCCCACCACTATGCTTCCAACCCTAGCCTCAGACTCAAGCTCTGACTACAAACCCCAATCTCACACCCCCCAGCCGTCCCAGAGTCCCTAAAGGCTGGGGACCATATGGGCATGTGGTGGCTTCTATGTGGCCCACCAAAGGCAACTAAAAAGACAGTGGTCCTTTTTTTTGGTACCGGGGATTGAACTCAGGGGCACTCGACCACTGAGCCACATCCCCAGCCCTATTTTGTGTTTTATGTAGAGACAGGGTCTCACTGAGTTGCTTAGCACCTCGCCATTGCTGAGGCTGGCTTTGAACTCGCGATTCTCCTTTCTAAGCCTCCCTAAGTGCTGGGATTACAGGCTTGAGCCACCGTGCCCAGCTAGACAGTGGTCCTTCTGACCAAAGAACAGCCCAAGAAGGGCAGCCACCTCCAGCAAATACCATAGCAGGAAACCCATTTGCTCCCTGCAACCACTTCCTGTCGCTGCCCCATCTCCCAGTGTGCACAGCATCCACCGTCCCATCCTTCCCTCGTCTCTCTCCAGTAGCGTATCAGGCTCTGCCCGCAAGAAACCTTCCCTCCTTCCTTCTCTTCTTGGCTCCAGCCCTGGGGCCCAGGATCAGGCAAGCAACCAGCACTGCACTGGGGGTTTCAAAGTTCAGAGGGTGAAGCCTTCCCTGGGGTCCCGGCAGACCCTGAGGCCATAGCAAAATTCAACCAGGGAACATCCGTGAGAGCCTGGGTCTTGGGTGTTGGGGGACCCGGGGAGGGCATCTCTTTTAGTGCCTCCTCAGTTCTGCTCTCCCATGGGGTAAGGACTCAGGAGGCAGGTTAATGCAGATCCTCCACCAATAGGCATATAGGAGCCGGGATCTTTTCCTAGGGATCCCCTCTCCTCTCTAAGCAAATGCCCCACCTTCACATCCTTGACTCTGCTTAGCCAAACACACTTCCCCTTCAGAGAGGAGAACTCCTTGTTCTTAGGACCAATGAAGGGAGGTGGCTAAATTAGACCTTGCTTAGGAGTCTGTTTTACTAGCTACGACACCACCTATCATACATAATTCACTATGTGACCTCGGGCAAGTCAATGCCCTCCTGGGGCCACAGTTCTCACATATGTGAAGTGGAGGCATGGGCCTCATTCATCTTTAGTTCTGAACCAGAAGTTACCTGCATCAGGAGTATGGGAGGGGGTCCTTTGGGGAGAGGCAATCAAGAATTCCAGACTCAGCCGGGCTCCTATAATCCCAGCACTTAGGGAGGCTGAGACAGGAGAATCGCCAGTTCAAAGCCGCCTCAGCAACAGCGAGGCCCTAAGCAACTCAGTGAGACCCTGTCTCTACATAAAACACAAAATATGGCTGGGGATGTGGCTCAGTGGTCGAGTGCCCCTGAGTTCAATCTCCAGTACCAAAAAAAAAAAAAAAGAATTCCAGACTCACCTAACGCAGAAGTCCCTCTGCCTCCCTGGTTTCCACCAAGGTCTGGTGGGAAGTCAAGGACCCGCCAGCTCTCAGCTAGGTCTCACTGTCTCCCAGTCCTCTTCCTGACCCCACTCAACATGGGCTCCCCAGAACCAAGGCTCCATGGCCTGGTTTACCCCTTGGGTTCTATGATCCAGGCCAGGAGTCTGGTGTAGGCCTAGAGTCCCCTGTTGAAGCAGTCACTGTGCCCTCCCATATTCCTTCCCTCTTTCTAACCTCTGGCTTTTCCCACAGCTTAGGCCACCAGCATCATCCTGACATGGACACTTGCTCCAAACTCCATCCCCTCCTCAAGGCAGCCAGGCTGACCCAGTAGCTCCTAAGAGTCTCAGGATAAACTTGATCCCCGCTTTGGGGAGCATTCAAAGTCCTCTGTGAACTGGTGCCAGCCCATGTGTCTGGTCTCATTTCCCCTGACATCCCCCAACCCAGGCATTCCATGCACACAAGCCATGGGTGTCAACATGGCCACATCTTGCATGTCCATGACTCTGAGTACTGTCCCTCAATCTGGAATGCCCCTCTCCCAAAATATACACTCAAAAACTCCTGATTTACCTTCATCCCTTGATTCGGAGGGATCTTTCCTCTGAGATCATTCCAATGCCCCCAAAGCAGACTTCCTTGTCCAAGAAAGGTCCAGCCCTCTGTGCAACCCCAGCTCTACAGTGACAGCAAGAGACCCCTCCCCATATGAGCAAGGATCTGAGGATAGTCAGGGAGCTTTTTAATCACTGGATCCCCAGCACTTAACTTGTTCATGCACGAAGTATATTTTATGCAGGAAGGAAGAAGAGGCAGGAAGGCTGGGCCAATGGCAGGTGGTCCTTGCTTTGCTCCCATCTGCCCCTTCTCCAGGTTGCAGCCTAGAGGTCGCTGTCCCAGCCACAATGTCCCAGGTCCCTTTGGACCCAGTGGGACTCAAAGTTGACAGATTGCCTGGCCCATGACCTTGCCGCCCCAGAGGTGGCCCTCCCCTTTCTCTTTTTACTATTGGCAGCACCAACTGGTGCTCACTCAGACAGAAAAAGCCAAGAAGCTGAGCAGCCAGGTGTGTCCTGGAACAGTGAGGAAGCGAACACAGAGGCTTATCTGACCATCATCCCTGTAGGCAGCAGAAGAGCATCCCAGATCCTCACTGCCCACTGCAGGACCCCAGGAGGAGATGCTGGAATTCTTGCACCTGGCTCCCTCCCAGCTTCTCCTGGATGAAAAAGGCAGGGGGAAGAGCGCCTTCAACTCGTTTGCATAAACCATTTATAGCAGCACATTCAAACCCACGCCTTCCAAGCCCACTGTGATCGCCTGTGGTTTCCCAGTCTGTCGTTTCCCTTCTCTTTCATTTTTTTGTTTTGATGACAGGGAGCTGGGCTCAAGAGAAATCTCTACCCTGGCTGTTCCTGGCAGAGGAAGAACTTTGCTTTCTCTCCACATTGAATAAGGATGCTAAGCAGCCACCCTTCTGGTGTCAATGACCTACAGTACACAAAGCCTGTGAGCATCTGTGGGCTCATTCAGTTTCCCCAGGAACTGCAGGAGGTAGTTATTGCAGCCCATCTTACAGATGAGGAGACTGAGGCTCCAAGAAGTTCAATGACTTGTCCATGCCACCCAAAACTCATCCTCACTGGTTAAGCCAGATCAGGGCAATATTCTTTATTTGCAACAGACAGCCTGACCCAAGAGCTGAGAATCCAGAATAAAGAACTCTCAAAATTCGAAAATAAGAAAATAACCTAATAAAGAAGAACAGGCAGAAATTTAAACAGACACATCACCAAAACAGACATATGGATGATAAAAAAAAAAAAAAAAGCACATGACAAAATGTTCACTATAATTAGTCATTAATAAAATGCAAGTTAAAACTATGATGAGATACCATTCACATCTTCCAGAATGGCCCAATTAACAAGTGTTGGCGAAGTTATGGAGACATCAGGACTCTGACTCTCCATACACTGCTGGTGAAATGTAAAATGACACAACCATTTGGGAAAACATTTTGGCAGTTTCTGGAAAAGTGAAACACACATCTACTATATGTGACTGGACCATCCCACCTCTAGGTGTTTACCCAAGAGAAAAGGAAAAACATGTCCACACATGGGCTTAGATACAAATATGCTTTTAGTAACTTTATTGTAATAGCCCCGAATTGAAAACTACCCAAATATCCATCAACAAGTGAATGAATAAATTGTGCTGTATTCACATCACAGAATACCACTCAGTAATAAAAAGCAATGGACCACTGAGGTGCACCCCAACATTTTGAATGCATATCAAAATAATTACGCTGAGAGAAGCCAGAGGGGGAAGGAGAGGGGTGTATACTGTATTATTCCATTTATACAGAACTCGGAAAAATGCAAACAAAATTATGACAGGAAACATAGTTGGTTACTTGAGTAGCGGGGTGGGGCAGGGAGGAGTAGGAGAGAGTAATCCCCAAAGGTGCAAGGAAGCTTCTGAAGGTGACAGAGATGTTCCCTGACTTGATAGTGCTGATAACTTCACAAGTCTATATGTATGTCAAAACACATTAAGTTGTACATTTAAATATGTGCATATATCGTATGTCAATTATACTTTAATAAAACTATCCCCTAACTTAATAAAGCACTGTGAGAGGAGAGGGTAGAGAGAGAAAACTGTTGTTTCTATAAAAATCAAGCTGAGTCAATTCCTTTAAAAATTAAAAATAGACTTATCATATGATCCAACAATTTCCTTCTGGGTACAAACCCAAAGAACAGAAAGCAGGAACTCAGATATTGGCACACCCGTGTTCACAGCAGAATTACTCACAATGGCTAAAACGTGGGAGCAACTCAAGGGTCACATGATGAATGAATAAGCAAAAGGTGGCATATATGCATACAAAGGAATGTCATTTGTTATCAAAAAGGAAGGAAATTCTGAAACATGTTACATTGCAAATGAACCTTAAAGAAATTATATTAAATGGGCATGTTGGCACATGCCTGTAATCCCAAACAGCTTGGGAGGCTGAGGCAGGAGGATCACAAATTCAAAGCCAGCCTCTCAATGTGGGGAAAAATGCACACTCGTACACTGCTGGTGGGACTGGGGCAACCACTCTGGAAAGCAGTAATACAGCCACCATTTGACCCAGTTATCCCACTCTTTAGCATATACCCAAAGGACTTAAAATCAATATACTATAATGATGTGGCCTCATCAATGTTTATAGCAGAAAATTCACAATAGCTAAGCTAGGAACCAACGTGAGTGCCCTTCAACAGATGAATGAATAAAGAAAATGTGATATACATACACAATGGAATATTACTCAGCCATAAAAAAGAATGAAATTATGTCATTTGCTGGTAAATGGATGGAACTGGAGATATCATGCTAAGTGAAATAAGCCAATCCCTCAAAACCAAAGGCTAAATGTTCTCTCTGATATGTGGATGTAACACACAATAACGGAGCAGGGGAGAGAAGTTCATTGGATTAGACAAGGGGAATGAAGGGAAGGAAGAGGGGATGTGAATAGGAAAGACAGTAGAATGAACTGGACATAACTTTCCTATGTTCATATATGAATACATGACTAGTGAAACTTCACATCATGGACAACCACAAGAATGGGAAGTTATACTCCATGTATGTATAATGTCAAAATACATTTTACTGTCATTGTATATATAAAAAGAACAAATTAAAAAACCAACCTCAGCAATTTAGCAAGTCCCTAAGTGACTCAAGGAGACCCTGTCTCAAAATAAAATATAAAGAAGGGCTGAGGATGTGGCTCAGTGGTTAAGTGCCCCTGGGTTCAATCTCTGATGAAAGAAGGGAGAGAGGGAGGAAGAGAGGGAGGGGAGGAGGGAGGAAATTATACCAAGTGAAATAAGCCAGTATTTTGTCCTTTGCAAAAGGACAAAAATTGTACAATTCTGCTTATCTCAGATATGTAGAGCAATCAAATCTCAGAGACAGAAAGCAAAATGGTGATTGCCAGGGGTCAGGGGCAGTGAGAAACAGGGAGTTACTGTTGAATGGGGATAGAGTTTCAGTTTGAGAAAATGAAAACATTCTGGAGATGGCTGGAGATGATGGTCGCAAAATAACACATGTGCTTAATGCCACTGAACTGTACGCTTAAGAAGTGGTTAAGATTGCCAGGCTCCATGGCACATGCCTGTAATCCTAACAACTCAGGAGGCCAAGGCAGGACCAGTCTGAGCAAAGTAGTGAGACCTTGTCTCAAATAAAAAATAAATAGGGCTGGGGATGAAGTTCAGTGGTAGAGCACTCCTGGGTTCAATCCCTAGTACCACCAAACAAACAAACAAAAATGGTTAAGATAGTAAATTGTACGTTATGGTGTTTTCCTGCAATTATTTTTAAAAAGTACAAAAACAAACTGAGTTGAATATTTTTAAAAAGATGCTGGTCCCTTAAAAAATGCTGTTAAATTATAGGTAGGCAAGACAACTATAAAACACTCAGGGGGAAAAAAAATCTACAATGACAGGGCTGGAGTTATGGCACAGTGGTAGCATGCTACTCTAGCATGCGTGAGGTCCTGGTGTTCGATCCTCAGCACCACATAAAAATAAAATAAAGATATTCTGTCCACCTACAACTAAAAAAATAAATAAATATTTTTTAAAAAAATCTAGAAGGGGGGCTGAAGTTGTGGCTCAGTGGCAGAGCGCTTGCCTCTTAAGTGTGAGGCACTGGGTTCGATCCTCAGCACCACATAAAAATAAATAAACAAAATAAAGACACTGTGTCCATCTATAACTAAAATATATTTAAAAAAAAAAAAAATCTAGAAGGATTTTGCACACAAAGTCATCCACAAGCATCTTTAGGGTCTCACCGTACGTTTATTCATTAATTTGCTTATTTATTTTCAGTGCTGGGGATGGAACCCAGTCCCTCAGGCAAGCCAGACAAGGGCTCTACGGCTGAGCTACCTCCTCAGCCCATGTTATTCTGCTTTCAGGAAGACCAAACCTGGAGAGCATGCCCCAGGAGAGAGTGCACAAGAACTACCCAGGGGAATTCCAATCTTCAGACCCTGTCTCTACATCAAGATATTTACTAATAAAAGGAAATTTCCTAGCCAGGCGCAGTGGCACAAGCCTGTAATCGCAGCACTTAGGGAGGCTGAGACAGGAGAATCGCGAGTTCAAAGCCAGCCTCAGCAACGGCGAGGCGCTAAGCAACTCAATGAGACCCTGTCCCTACATAAAACAGAAAATAGGGCTGGAGATGTGGCTCAGTGGTCGAGCACCCCTGAGTTCAATCCTCAGTACCAAAAAAAAAAAAAAGGAAATTTCCTGAAGGGATGTTTGTATCATTTTATACCATTCCCCCAATACTGTTCACTTAACCAACCACCAAGGCTTCAACTGTGACTGTGTAAGACAAAAGGTATTCTACAGAGATAAAAATAAGACCCAGGAAAAAATGCACCAAAATGGCAATTTTAATCCTTTCTCGGTGAGTTCTTCCTTTTTTTCTTCATGGTTTTCTGGATTTTCCAAAAAAGTGTGGATCACTTTCATAATAATGTGAGTAATGAGTTGCTTTTAAGATAGCTTTTGCTGGGCTGGGGCTGGGGCTCAGTGGTAGGGCGCTTGCCTAGCATGCGTGAGGCACTGGGTTTGATTCTCAGCACCACATATAAATAATAAGTGAATAAAATAAAGATCCATCAACAACTAAAAAAAATTAAAGGGGCTGGGATTGTAGCTCAGCGGTAGAGCGCTGGCCTTGCATGCGTGAGGCCCTGGGTTCGATCCTCAGCACCACATGCAAAGCAATAAAATAAAGACATTGTCCATCTACAATTAAAAAAAAAAAATTAAAAAAAAAAAAAAATTAAAAAAAAAAAGATAGCTTTTGCTGGTGATGGTAGCAGAACTTTAAATGTTTTTTTTTTTAAACGAGGACTAGAGCAGAGTGTGATGTCCAGGACAGGAGTCCAAAACCACACACAGGCCCAGTGAGGGCTAAGGACCCTGTGGTGAAGTTCTTAAGAGGCTCCTTTGTCTCTATGCAGTCCCAGACCCAGTCAGCTCTCAGAAGCACCAGATATGGAGCCCTGACATGGACTCCCGGGGACTCTCGGGAAGGTGGCTGAATCCAAGATTCCTCCATGTTACCTTATACACTTTTGAACACCTAAATCTGGCCTGGGCATTGAAGGGAAGAATAAGAGAAGAAAAAGAAATTTAACCTTTTTTTAAAAAAATATTTTTTTAGTTGTAGATGGACACAATATCTTTGTTTGTTTATTCTTATGTGGTGCTGAGGATCGAACCCAGTACCTCATGCATGCGAGGCAAGCACTCTACCACTGAGCTACAATCCCAGCCCCAAATTTAACCTTTTTTGCCAGGTATGGTGGTGCACACCTATAATCCCAGCACTTTGGGAGGCTGAGACCAGAGAGTTCAAATTGCGAGTTCAAAGCCAGCCTCAGCAACGGCGAGGCGCTAAGCAACTCAGTGAGACCCTGTCTCTACATAAAACACAAAATAGGGCTGGGGATGGGGCTCAGTGGTCGAGTGCCCCTGAGTTCAATCCCTGGTACAAAAAAAAGAAAAAAGAAATTTAACCCCTTTTAAAGCAGTAGATACAGCCACCGTGGTCACTACTCAAATATCTCCTTTATTCCTCAACGAAGCTGGTCAAAGAAGGTGTTGGGAGGCTGGGGGTGCAGCTCGATGGTGGAGCATATGCTCAGCAAGTGCAAGGCCCTGGGTTCATTCTCAGCAACACACACACACACACAAGCAGGGAAGCCTGGCACACTGATGCACGTCTGTAATCCCAACTCCTAGGGAGGCTGAGGCAGACTCAGTGCCAGCACGTCTCTTGCAGTGGAGGCCTTCTCCTCTCTTGGAGAATGAATAAAATGTTTCATTTTGTTTTGTTTTCTGCTTATTGTTCTCTGCTTGCAAAACTTTGCACCCTTTGTTAGCGCCCTAACAACTCCATCCCATCCATTCCCAGAGGGAGCCTCTGGAAATAGATGGATGGGTATCCACTCAGTCTTAGCCTCTGTTTGCACAAAGTTAATGAATGAGTGGTAAGTAGATGCACATCTAGACAACACAGTATGAAACAGACTAGAGAGCCGTTCCCCTAGATCTCTATATTTCTCACTCCTTCACTGCTTTTCAAGGTCATCAGGCTTTCTCCGGCTAACCTATTTAAAAGTATAAAAGACCCTCACTCATAATCCCTAGCCGTGCCTCTTCATGTCTTCTTTCCTTCCATAGCACGTTATCACCATCTGACATCACATTCTTGGCCTTTTTTTTTTTTTTTAATCTGTCTCTCCTTATAAGAGTATAAGTCCATGGCACAGGGAATCATCCACTGCTGTATCCTAGTGTCCAAAACAGTGCTGGGCACACAGAAGACCTTGAATAAATGTGAACTGAAAGAAAGAAATTCGAGAGGCAGGAAGGGGAGGAAGAAAGGAGGGCAGGGTAAAAGAGGAAGGAGGAAAGAGAAACATAACACTCTAAATACAAAAGGTTCACACTATACATATTGCTACACAAATTTTCTCTTAACAATATGGTAGACATTTTTCATCATGGTACCTCATCAGTGTTAATGGTTGCAAAGTATTCCTCTGTGTGGAGATGCCATCCGTTACTTAATCCACTCCCTCCATCTCGAAACCTTGTGTGGGCAGCAAGTGGGGAGGGGATACAAGGAGATGCCCCTCATGGCTCTTGGCAATAAAGGTTCTTGACTATGAAATCAACTCTTCATGGACCAGCGCATACAAAGTTGCTCTCAAGAGACGATGTGGCCTCCGGATCCAATGGGACTTCAAAGAGACCTGGTTGGAGGTGTTAAACCTCAAGAAAAGATGTGTTTGTTGGGTGCCAGGAATCAGTGAAAAGAGGTGTCACTGAGGCAAATCATGTGGGGCGTGCAACAAAGCCAAGGAAATGGTACCCAAGTGTTGGATCCGCCTGACAGATGTTCCCCTGTTGGTAAAATGGCCTGGGCAAAGCTCAAAGCCCACAGTCATTAAATTCTCAGACTGTTCCCAACTCACCTGGCTTGATAGGGGTTTACTCAGCACTCAAGGAGTTCCCTACAAGGGGGCAGGTGTCAGGCAGTAAATTTCTTTTTTACTTTTGGTACCAGGGATTGAACTCAGTGGTACTCGATCGCTGAGCCACATCCCCAGCCCTATTTTGTGTTTTATGTAGAGACAAGGTCTCACTGAGTTGCTTAGCACCTCGCCATTGCTGAGGCTGGCTTTGAACTCGCGATTCTCCTGTCTCAGCCTCTCCCAAAATGCTAGGATTACAGGTGTATGCCACCGTGCCCGGCTTAAGGTAGTCAATTTCTGACATTAAATTTCTCATTGGGAAATAGTGAATTGACTTCTGAGTTGATCCATGAGTCTATGGACTTAATTAGTGGGAACCAGGATCTCCCACTCCTACCGACTCAGAGGAGACATAGAGAAGATGGGAATTTGGGGCCAGCCTAGCCAAGGATCAAAGGCTGGGCAGAGAAGTGCCTCAGACTGACCATTTATATGATCAGCAGCCTGCCCCGACTCATATCACACCTTCTTTCAACTTCCAGTCATAAACATTTACTGTTTAATGAGCTCTTACTATGTACCAGGCCCTGAACCACATCACCTACAGCTACAGCCTCATTTAGATTGCATAACAGTATATCCACCTTTGGAAGATGAAGGCACTCACCCAAGGACCCCACAGGTCAAGATTCAGGAGTCAGGATTTTAACCCAGGAGCCAGGCCTGGAGGCACACACCTGTAGCTCAAGCACTAAGGAGGCAGAGGCGGAAGGATTGCTTGAACTCAGAAGTTTAACACCATGCCTGGGCAACACAGCAAGACCCCCATCTCAGAAAAAAATAATTTTTTTGAACCCAGGCCTGACTGACCTCAGGGCAAATGTTTCACAATGAGTACCCATGGTCCCTTGCACCAGTATCACCTGGGATTCTTGTTTAAAAAAGAGAGGGAGAGAGAGAGGTCCAAGGAGCCCACCCCCCGGCTTATTAAACTCGCTTATCTGGAGATGGGCCCCAGCAGTCTGCATTTTTTTTCCATTTTTTAAAAATTTTTTAAAAATGTGTTTTTAGTTGTAGGTAGACACAATATCTTTATTTTATTTATTTACTTTTATGTGGTGCTGAAGATCGAACCCAGTGCCTCACGCATGAGGCAAGTGCTCTGCCACTGAGCCACACCCCCAGCTCTCCAATTTTTTATTGTGGTAAAATGCACATATAACGTTTGCTGCCCTAACCATCTTAAGTATGCTGTTAAGTGCTCAATGCCATTAAGTACATTTACACTGTACAACTGTCACCACTAGCCATCTCCAGAACTCTTTCCATCCCACAAAACTGAAACTCTGAACCCACAAAGCACTAACTCCCCATTCCCTCCTCTCCACAGCCCCTGGCAACCACCATCCTGCTTTCTGTCTTTATGAATTTGACTACTCTAGACACCTCATGTAAGTAGAATCAAATAGTATTTGGTGTGTGTGTGTGCGTGTGTGTGTGTGTGTGTGTGTGTGTGTGTGTGTGTGACTGGCTTATTTCATTTAGCATAATGTCATGAAGGTTAATCTGTACTTTATCATCTCTTTTTTTATTTTTTATTTTTTCAATATTAGGGATTAAATCCTAGACCTCACACATCTACCTTTGAGCCACATCCTCAGCCCTTTTTATTTTATTTTGAGACAGCATCTTGCTAACTTGCTCAGGCTGGCCTTGAACTTACAATCCTCGTGCCTCAACTTCCTGAGTTTCTGGGATTGCAGGTACAGCAAAATATTCTTCCTTTTTAATAAAAAGGCTGACTAGGCTGGGGATGTAGCTCAAAGGTAGAGAGCTGGCCCAGCATCTTGAGGCCCTGGGTTTGATCCCCAGTACTGAAAAAAACCAACAACAACAACAAATTTGCCTTTAAAAAGGCTAAATAGTGGGCTGGGGCTGTAGCTCAGTGATGGAGGGCTTGCCTCGCATGCGTGAGTCACTGGGTTCGATCCTCAGCACCACATAAAAATAAATAAATAAAGATATTGCATCCATCTACAACTAAAAAATATTTTTTTAAAAAAAGGCTGGGGAGTTCTTTCCTTTCGCTGCCGCGGCCGCAGCCATGAGTATGCTCAGGCTTCAGAAGAGGCTTGCCTCCAGTGTCCTTCGTTGTGGCAAAAAGAAGGTCTGGTTGGACCCCAATGAGACCAATGAAATCGCCAATGCCAACTCGCGTCAGCAGATCCGGAAGTTGATCAAAGATGGGCTGATAATCCGCAAACCGGTGACTGTCCATTCCCGGGCTCGATGCCGAAAAAATACCTTGGCTCGCAGGAAGGGCAGACATATGGGCATAGGTAAGCGAAAGGGTACAGCTAATGCTCGAATGCCGGAGAAGGTGACCTGGATGAGGAGGATGCGGATTCTGCGTAGGCTGCTCAGGAGATACCGTGAATCTAAGAAGATTGACCGCCACATGTATCACAGCCTCTACCTGAAGGTTAAGGGGAATGTGTTCAAGAACAAGCGGATCCTCATGGAACACATCCATAAGCTGAAGGCAGATAAGGCCCGCAAGAAGCTCCTGGCTGACCAGGCTGAAGCCCGCAGGTCTAAGACCAAGGAGGCACGCAAGCCCCGTGAGGAGCGTCTCCAGGCCAAGAAGGAGGAGATCATCAAGACTCTGTCCAAGGGGGAAGAGACCAAGAAATAAAGCTCCCCTCATCTGTCTGTACATAGTGGCCTTGGTGATGATGTCGATCAGTCCTTGAAATAAAAACAAGCTTTATCTGTTAAAAAAAAAAAAAAAAAAAAAAAAAGGCTGGGGCTGGGATTATGGCGCAGTGGTAGCGTGCTCGCCTAGCACGCATAAGGCACTGGGTTCGATCCTCAGCACCACATAAAAAAATAAAAATAAAAAAATAAAGATATTCTGTCACCTACAACTAAAAAATAAACATTTTAAAAAAATAAAAATAAAAAAAAAATTTAAAAAGGCTGAATAGTATCCATTACAAGTATAGACCACATTTTGCTTTCACATTTATCCACCAATGGACACGTGGGTCATTTCCATGTTTTAGCTATGTGAATAGTGCTGCTATATACATGGGTAACCAAATACCTCTTCAATGCCCTACTTTGAAAAAAAAAAAAAAAAAAGATCCTACTGTCAACTCTTTTATGTACAAACCCAGAAATGGAACTGCTGGATCATATGGCAATTCTATTTTTAATTTTTCAAAAAATCGTCATATAGTTTTCCACAGTGGCTACACCATGTTACATTTCTACTAATGGTGCACAAGAGTTTAATTTCTCCACGACCTTGCCAACACTTCTTATCTCCTGGTTTTAACAGCAGTCATCCTACTAAGTATGTGATGGCATGTCGTTGTAATTTCAATTTGCATTTCCCTGATTAGTGTTGTTAAACATCTTTTTTTTTTTTTTACTATTTTTTAAGTTGTTGTTGGACCTTTATTTTTTCATTTATTTATATGTGGTGCTGAGAATCGAACCCAGGGCCTCACGCATGCGAGGCAAGCGCTCTACCACTGAGCCACAACTCCAGCCCTAAACATCTTTTCATGTTCTTCTTAGCCACTTGTGTATCTTCTCCAGACAAATATTCAAGTTCTTTGTCACTTTTTCAATCAGGTTGTTTAGCTTTAAGAGTCCCCTATATAGTCAAGATAGGAATCCCTTATTAGACACACGAATTACAAATATTTTCTCCCATTTTGTGGATTGCCTTTTACTCTGTTGATATTGGGGGGTTTGTTTGTATTTATTGTTGTTGTTGTTTTGTTTTGGTATCGGGAATGGAACTCAGGGGCACTCAACCACTGAGCCCCATCGCCATCCATATTTTGTGTTTTATGTAGAGATAGGGTCTCACTGAGTTGCTTAGTGCCTCGCCATTACTGAGGCTGGCTTTGAACTTGCGATTCTCCTGTCTCAGCCTCCCAAAGTCCTGGGATTACAAGCATGTACCACCGCGTCCTGCTTGTTGTTTTTGAAATGGAGTTTTGCTATGTTGCCCCGGCTGTTCTCAAACCCCTGAGCTCAATCTATTCCCCCAAGTCAGCCTCCCAGGTACTTGGGACTACAGGCATTTGATACTATTTTTTTTTTTAATTTAAAATATTCCATGCAGTTAAATATATTTATTTTTCTTTTTGTTGTCTGTAAATTTGGTACCATGTGCCAAAGTCAATGTCATAAAGTCTTTTCACTGTTTTCTCCTAAAAGTTTTATCGTTTTAGGTCTTAAATTGAGGTCATGGATCCACTTTGAATATTTGTATATGGTGTGAGGTAAGGGTTCAAGGTCATTCATTTGCATATGGATATCCAGGTGTTTCAACACCATATGTTGAAAAGACTGTCCTTCCCCTTGAATGTTCTTGGCCCCTTTATTGGAAATCATTTGAGCATATATCAGAGGATTTTTATTTCTGAGCATTCTATTCTATTTCATTGGTCTAGATGTCTATCTTTAGGCCAATGCCACATTGGCATTATTGTAGGTTTGCAGTTAAATTTTGAAATCAGGAAGTGTGAGTCCTCTAGCTTTGGTCTTTTACAGAATTGTTTTGGCTGTTCCGGGTCTTCTGAAGAGGAATCTGCATTTTTACAAGTTCCCAGGCAATTTACAGGCCCATTAAAGTCTGAGAGCCACTGCTCTGTGCCACATCATTCTTCTAAACTCACTTCCTGCGTTTCTCCAGCCCTCTGCCCTCTCCTGGCTCTCTCCGAATCGCTCCAACAACTCCTTCATGGTTTCATCTGTCCATACTGTGTCACCTCAATTACTGTCACAGTGAAGCAGCACCTATGGCTGACGACACATTGCAGCCATGACTTCTCTGAGCTTCAGGTTCAAACATGGAGCTGCTGACCCAACATCTCACCCAGAATGTCTCCACACTCCTCGAACACCCCCCAACTAAAGCTCAACCCACCAACTTCCCCTCCAATCCTCCCCTTCTGCCTGGGATCCTAATGGAATCACCACCCACCTTATAACTTAAAAGCCTGGGTGACATCTTGGATTCTTCCTTCTCCCTCTCCACTCATACCATCATTCACCAGTGCTACCAAGCACACCTCTTCAGACTTCGGATCCTTCCTTGAGACAACTCTACTTGGTCTCTCATCTTGTCTCTCTCTCTTTTTTTTAAAATATTTTTTAAGTTGTCAATAGACCTTTATTTAATTTATTTATATGTGGTGCTGAGAATCGAACTCAGCGCCTCACACATGCTAGGCAAGCGCGCTACCACTGAGCCACAACCCCAGCACCCATCTTGTCTCTCTTAAAGCCATCTTCAAAGGGGCAGCTTCAGTGATCCAATCTAAAACCTCCAACTCCCACTGCCCAGAGACAGCCGGGGCCAGCGAGAACACTGCTTCCTACATCATCCCCTTTTTACTTTTACCGCTGAGCTGTTTCATTGGGTGGTGGTTTGTTCTTGGCAACAAGACAATCTTGTAAATGAGTGTCTCACTGACCTTGTAGAAGTGAAAGTTTATTGTACCTTTATAAACAGCCTTGGATTACAGTACTAGTGTTACTGCAAAAGAGCAATGAATGGAATTTTCATAGTAAACTATGCCCTCGTTTCCCCACACCAGGGGCCTTCTAGGTAGAATGTCTCAAGCCCACACTTTCCGACATGGCTCTTTGTGTTTTTTCAGTTCTACACTGGTCCATTACGGCTTCTTCACCCCAGCTGTGTGTTCTCTGGGAAAAGACTAAGTTGACAAATGAGAAGTTCTTTTCAAAAGATGTCAAATGGGGAGCTTCCTCTAGAAAGAATATCTAAACATGCACTTTCTATTTCTCTAGTCGGGGTCCCAGATGGATATAAGGAAGCAGGGTCAGAGAGAGCACCCAGCAGCCAGGACCCTGGCGCAGGGGTCAGAGGTCATCATGCTGGTCTGTTTCCTGCCCATTTCCCACCCTCAGGGGCAGACATTTGTCAACGTGAGTTCAGGTCCTTCTTGGAACAGTCATCATGTACTGCATTCTCTGTTGAGCTGGGGGAAACAGAGCCCTGGATTTTGAAGCTTTTGCCCTGAATTAGTAGGCCAGCCAGTAAGCATCAGAGTCAAGATGTGAACCTCAGTTCTGCCACTCCAGCCCATGCCCTTGGCACAGTGCCTGCTGATGTTCTCTGTCCCCCATCAGCCCCACCCTCTCTAAGAGCCTGAGCAGGAAGAATCATTTCCCTAGACAAATTTCTGGGACTGCAGACTCAAGATTCTGGAGGAGGAAGAAGCCCAAGGGCAAATGGCCCAGGCGAGGGAAGGAGGGGCTAATTCTGGCCAGAGATAGTCAGAGAGCAGAGACCTCACGGAATGTCTGCACCCCTCTGCCAAGGAAGGAGAAACCTGGGCAGAGAGGGACAGTAGCCCGCCTAGTAAGCTGGCTCACATAGCATGTCTCAGATGAGAAACACTCCCTCAACCCGAGTTTATACAGGACACATCCTGAGAGATGCTCAAGAACAGGCTGGGCATCCAGGACAGGTTGGAAGACCAAGGCCAAAGTTACAGGGGCAAAGCAGAGTCAGCCAAAGCCAGCTCTCTTGGACTCCCAGCCCTCTCGCCCTCATCTTCTCCCATGTCCCTTCCCTGGCTCCTGGCTCCTGGCCTCAGTGATCAGCTTCCCAGAACCCTTAGAGGACACCCAGGCTGCACTTCCAGCCACATTCATCAGTGCCCTCAACTCCCAGCCCTGCCAGTGCCTAGGCCAGAGGCATCCTGGCCACTAGCATAGAGGCCCGAGAACCAGGGACCAGAAGCCCTGGCTGCTAGTCCTCCACAAGCTTCAACCCCTGTGAGTCTGGGCAGGACCCTTCTCTCCAAGCCTCGGTTTCTCCTCTCTGAAGGGGCAGGACTGGACAACCCCAGGCCCTCTCCATCCCTGGACCAGCCCAAGGCTGTTTCCAGTCCATGAACCTGGCAGTGTCCCAGGACCAGCTTCTATGTCACAGACACCTTGGTGACTCTTGCAGGGGTCACTTGGGCTACACCCTGGGATGAGGCCCAGCCAGGCCTCCTCAAAGTTCCCAGTGCCTCCCAGTGAAAAACAAGGAATTTCATTCCAAATAAGGGAACCTACAGCAAAGTCCCCCGCCACAGCCCAGTTCCGGCTGGTTTATGTTAGCTGGACAAGACTAAACAGACCTTCACGTTCCCAGTATTAAGCACTAAAAATGAAAAAGCGCCTGTTTGTCTCTGGAGCACTGGGGCACAGGAGAGGTCGGTGCTCCCCTGAGGCCTCTGAGAGGCTCCGCAGACCCAGGAGGTGCTTGCTGAAGGCAGCGGGTGGGAGGCGGACCTCAGCCCCAGTGAAGTAGACGAACACGGGTGATGCCCTGAGGGACAAGTGGAGGGGGCAGGTGGTCCCTACGTCTGCAGAGGCAGGAATGGGAGGAAGGACCAGACAGTGAGAAACTAGAGAGTGGGAGAAAGAAAGGCAGAAGAGAGAGGAGGCAAGGGAAAGAGGGAGGCTACCAGCCCCACCTGCCAGGAAGAAGGGAGGAAGGGAGAAAAGGGACTCAACCACTTCCTGGACCTCCTTCCCAGCCGCCCCACCTGCCTCTCTCAGTGTGGACACAAAGCACAGGAAATAAACATGGAATTGTTTACAAAACAAAGACGACAGAAGCAAGACACAGGCACCTGCCCTCTAACTTAGCCTCGCCCTGCAGGGCCCGCCCTCGCCCCCCCTCCATTGCCTGGACCATGGCCTTTGCCACTGTGATCTGGCAGGCCCCAGGGCAGGCATCACAGTTCCAATCTTAGAGGCGCATAAACAACACTCGGGGACTGAAGTGACCTGCCCAACATGGTTCATCGAGGAAGGGTGGCGGGCTGAGACCAGTGCACCCCCAGCCTCAGAGTCCTTGGTTCAGGTCCTATACCCACAAGCTGCACTGTGCTTGGCCAGCCTCGCCTTATCACAGTCAGGCAGCTCCATCTTCTCCTTCAGCCCCCCGCCCACCATCCAAGGAAAGCCCTTCTCTGTCTACACAGGCTCCTCCATCATCCAAGGAAAATCCCTCCGTCAGGGAGTTCCACCTAACTCCACTCAGGCTGACTGAACGTGCTCTCCTCTGGCCTCCAGTCTCCCTCAGCCCCAATGATCAGCACCACAGCTCTATGAGGGCAGGGCCATGTCTGTTCTCAGAGTCTGGCATAAGGCCTGACACCTGCAAGACACCCAAGGAACATCTGTGTCATGGCTGAGGGAAGCAGGGAGTGAATGCTCCCACCTTGCTCTCTCTCACCTTCTTATCTCAGCCCAGCGCCTGGTATTCAGGAAATGTCATTTCAACAGGGCCCGTGCACAGAAAGTTGGAATTCCCCAGAATCAGCCCTTTCTTGCATTCATTTAAAAAAAAAAATTGTGGACTGCCTGCTATGTGTGCCAGCCACTCGTGGTGATGATACCACAGTAAGCGAGAGAAAGCAAAGGCTACCAGCAAGCAACTGGCCCTGACTACCAGTATCATCAGAGCTGTGACGGGGGCCCAGGACAGCAATGGGAGAGGACAGGAAACCTACCACGGTGTCCAGGAGGCTTGCTGGAGGAAGTATACCTAAGCCAAGGCCTGAAGCCCGAGCCCAGTGATGATGATGGCTGAAATTTGTAATATTTTCATTACCTGTCTCAAATAAGGAACTAGGACATGGAAAAGTCAGGCCTCTGGCTCAAGATGGTTTAGGCAGCGAGACCAAGTCCGACTCGGAGCCCATGCCTCACCCACTGCCAGCCTTTCCTCTTCTTCCTCATACCTTTAGCATAACTAACAGGACTGTCCCCCCAACCCTCCACCCACCAGATGTCCTTGGGGAATTCCAGAGGCCTCGGGGTTGCACCAGAGGTCAACATCTGGGTTGGTTTTCCATAGTCAGACCCCCAGGCCTCCCTGCTTCTCAGGTTCCTTGGTCAAGCCCAGAAAGCAGGGCTAGCCAGGCGTAGTGGTGCACACCTGTAATCCCAGCACTTTGGGAAGCTGAGACAGGAGGACGCGAGTTCAAAGCCAGCCTCAGCAAGAGCGAGGCACTAAGCAACTCAGTAAGACCCTGTCTCTAAATAAAACACAAAATAGGGCTGGGGATGTGGCTCAGTGGTCGAGTACCCCTGGGTTCAATCCTCAGTACCACAAAAAAAGAAAGTAGGGCTGAGGGTCACTGAAGTCCCAAGCAGAGCCACTTATATCCTCAGACAGACTTGCTGGTAAGAGCATGGCTTCCCTTCTCAGGTGCCAAAGAAGGGGCTCTGTCCCACAAAAGCTACTCTGAAACAGGAAAGAAACTTCCGCGTACCTGGAAACTTCCGCGTACCTGGAAACTGTCTCCCATTCACTGATATTCCCTGTTTGAGTACAGCAGGGGAAGACCTGGCTCCTTATTTGAGGTAAGTAAGGAAAGCACAACAAATCTTAGCTATTGTCATCACTGGGTTCAGGTCTCAGAGGATCTCTGAGACAGAAAAGTACCTCTGCAGCAGAGGTCGATGGGGACTGAGGCCAAGGGTCAGCCCCCACCCCAGGCCCAGGGCACAGGAGCAGTGAGGGTGCCTGAGAGACAGACAAGAAATAGGCCAGGCCACCAGCCTGAGCACCCTCCAGGGGATCTTGAGCAAGACTCAGGGGGGAAGAGGACAGAGGATCCACAAAGCTGAGAGCCCAAGACCAATGGAACAATGTTTTCTCCCCAGCAACTCTGGCTCTCTGAGAGAGGGATCCACATTGGAGGTAAGAGGAGAGAGACAGGAGAAGGAATGGAGTGGCTAATATTTTTTGTAGACTCAAATGTTTTTCCTCCAGGTGCCAGCCAGCCTGGGGCAAGAAGACAGCCCCTCTGCATCTCAGCCACTCAGCAGAACACAAGGAAGACAGCCGGACCCCTTTGGATCACAGTTTACAACATAGTTTCACTCACTTCCTGGACCAAGTAAGAGCTGGTCACAGGGGAGGGAGACTGTTGGCCCAGCCCAGCCCAGCTTCCACCCACCAGAGCCACAGGCCAAACCCAAGGACCCAGACTTAACATCCCACTCAACAAGAGCTCCTTCTCCCCAGGGGCCACTCAGCACAAGTTAAGATCTGATTGGCATTAATTGAACCAAGCTAGCAGTGCCTGGGGCAGCTTGAGCACTGTCACCATGGATTTGACTCATGGAGCAATGGCCTTCGGTGCCTTTGGAGCCCACCATTAGTGTCATTTTGGGAGGCTTAAGTGAGTGTGGATGGTGCTTTCTGAGTCAGCTTCACTGTCTGGCCAACACTGGCACCCAGAGTCCCAGAGCTTACAAGTGACTTAGCCATAGTCTTACATTCAGGCAAGGACTGGAACTCAGGGGATATCAGCTCCGAAATCTGTCTACTGCCCTGCATCTGCTGATGGTCCTGTTATGGTTTGGATGTGAGGTGTCCCCTAAAAGCTGCTGTGTTAATGCAAGGATGTTCAGGGGTGAAATAAGTGGACTGGGACAACTGTGACCTAATCAGTCCATTCTAGTTTGAATGAACTGACTGAGTGGTCACTCTAGACAGGGTGTGGCTGAAGGAAGTGGGTCACTGAGGATGTTCCCTGGAAGGATTCACCTCCCCGCTTGCCCCTTCCCCATCTCCCTCTCCCCCTCCTTCCTGGCTGCCATGAATGGAGCAGCACTCCTCCACCATGCCCTTCTGCCATGATGTCCTGCCTTTCCTTGGGCTCAATGCAATGGACTTGTCCTACCATGGACTAAACCTCTGGAACCATGAGCCAAAATAAACTTTTCCTCCTCTAAGTTGTTCGTGTCGGGTATTTTGGTCACAGCAATGAAAAGCTAACTAACACAGCTTTAGAAAATTTGTTCTAGAAAAGAAAACTTTTATCTTTCCCTCAGGTCATGAGACTCCCATCCTGATAACCAAAACCCAAGCCCAAGTGAACCACCCCCAGAGACCCTTACCATAATTAAGCTTCTCCATAGACCCTCCACCATAATTAGGTTTCTTGTCAGTAAGATTTTACCAAGAATGTCAACAGGATTTCACAGGCGTTCTGCAGAGAGCTCACTGTGGTTTGAAGCTTCCTCTTTCTTGTAAATGCCAGGCTTGCAGACAAAAAGGTGTGATAAACTCTGTCTCAAGAGAGTTTTTTGTACAAAAAGTCACTATCTCTGTTTCCTTGGTTAAAAAAAAAAAAAAAAAAACTTGTGAAACCTCTATCTGACCTAAAATATGGGACAAAGAGTAATTGTCATATACCCACCCACTGTCATGTAACCACCCCACTGATTATAAATCTAAAAGAATTTCCAGACTCTGGGTCCCAGAGATTTTTAGGCATTAGTCCCTCTGGACACCTGCAGCTTAAATAAACCTGCTTCCTGAAAATTCCTCAGTTGTCCAGCCTTATCTGTCCTATGTCACATGAGAATCTCAACCCAATGCTAGAATACTGAATACCCAAATGGATGCTTGGCCACAAGACTCAAAGTTCAAGTGCAATCATGAATCCTGGACCCTGAGATGGAGAGCTACCCTCCAGGAATGGAGCACTCACCCCAACATGGATTCCAGATACCCCCATGGAAACCCAGAATCTTGCCTGCAGAAATGGCACCTTCACCACAAAATAGAACCTGGTGCCTCAGGAACTGAACCTTGGTCCTGGGCCGTAAGCCTTCCCCTTCAGAGCAAGTCCTGAATCCCAACAGCCAACCCAGCCAGCATGCCTTGTACTTTGCTGTTTTAACACAACCTTAACTTGGGGCACAGATAAGGAAACCCAAGCTCCCTAAAACAGCTTTCTCTATAGTTTGCAGTGAAGGGTACAGGAAGCCCTGTGCAAGCAGAGCCCCAATTTCCAGGTGGGCTGCCCTCTCATGTAGAAATTTCCGTGTGAGTGGCATCCTAGTCACTCACAGCCTATCCTGACCACCGCCTCTACTTCCTTCGTTCACACCAGAGGCTGGGTGTCTCCTCAGCCCCACAGGTCCACCAGCTCCAGCCTCTGCACTTTATGAGAGGAGGTTTTCTGCTCAGGACTCCAGTAGGAATGGCACTGTAATGGTCCCAGGTCTGCCTTTGTCCTTGGAAGCTCCAGGGCACTCAGAGGTCCTCACTATCCCCTGAGAGTGAGGACAAGAACAGGGGTCCTAAGAAGTCCAAGAAGAGCCTAGAACAAGACTTCGAAGTTTGAACTTTCACAATCTGTGACAATCTGAGGCTCAGCGATAGTGTGAGTCCTTGTCATGGGAGCAGAGAACAGGAGGGGGCAGTTTAAGTGCTACTCAGATGCCAAGGAACAGGCCCTGTGGAAAGCTCCAGTCCAGGGGTCAAGGCCAGCAGCCTTCTCTCTGCTCTCCTCTCCTTCCTCACCCGCTTCCCCATTTCTCAGTCCCATTTCCACACTGTTTTATTACAAGGCCATACATCCAGTCACTCCTCCTTTTGCACCCCTTGCTGGCTTAATAATTTAATAAGTATTGAGCCCCAGGGTGATGGTCCCAGTCTTGATTTGCACTTGCAAAAGCCAGAGAAGACCTGGCCTGTCTGGCTGATTTACGGCCACCTCTCATGTTCAGGTGTCAGTGGCTGGAAACTGGTACCCACAGGAAGGCTGGGGCTACCTGAGAAAGCTTGGCCAGATCAGGAGTAAAGGTCTCGAGTTCCAGGGCCAGTAGAAGCCAGGTGCACCACAGGTGCTGGAGCCTGGCCTCTGGCCTCCCATGAGCCACATGTGACGGCAAAGGGGACATTAATTATTGATGGTGTCCTGGGGGTAGAGATGGAACTGACAACTCAGGGCCAGCCTGAACTTGCTCACTTCTCTCTCCTCCTGGCTCTAAAACCTCACACCTTTGGCAGGAGCACAGCTCCAGAGGGTGCATCCACACATCGGCATGCAATGACCTCCCACGAGGCCCCCTGGGTGATTCACTGCCCACTGCCCCTGAAGTCAAAATTCTGACATATTCACACAAGTAACTAGCTCTTCAACAGCTCCCTCTCCTGGAGCCGCACCTCCAAATCTTCAAGTCCACCTTCAAAAGTATCTAAAGCCACTCCTTGGTTTCCAGGGGATTTGATTCCAGGACCCTGGAGGACACCAAAATCCAAACAAGCTCAAGGCTCTTACATAAATTGGTACAGTGTTTGCGTATAACCTATGCATATCCTTCCTTATATTTCAAGTCATCTCTAGATTACTTATGATACCATGTAAATGCTATGTAAATAGTTGTTATGCCATATAATCTAGGCAATGATGACAAGAAAAGTCTATTCATGTTCAATACAAACGCTTTTTTTCTTTCAGTATTTATGATCCATAATTGGTTGAATCTGGAGGTGTGGAACTCTCAGATACAGAAGGCCCACTGTATCTGCCCCCTGCTCAATTCCTCCAACTCCTGGCAGAAGCCATACCTTTGTCCTCACCTGAAAGACTGCAGTGGCTTCCTGCCTGCCCCCCCCCAAACCCCACCTCTCTCTTGCCCTGAGAGCTTTCTGGGACAGCTAGGTGATCCTGCCACTTTTCCATGTAAAGCCCTTTGGGGTCCCCTGGGCAACACACTCCAAGCAGGCAAACATCCACACCACAGCTGGAGCAAGCATCTGTCCCCCTCAGGTGTTCCTCAGACGTTTGTTCTATCAGTTCCTCAGCATCATCCTGAAAGCTCAGAGCCTTGACCTGGTCACCACCTGGTCCAATACTAACTGTATGATCTCAGATGAGTCAGTCGCTTCCCTTCTCCGGGGCTCAGAAGACCTGGGCTGAGAGAGGAGGTAGGACGAAACAATCTCTGTGATGTACTTGGGTTCTGATGTTTGTAGTCAGTGGCCACCAGTCCTTGCACTAGCCACCAAGCACATGCCTAATCACTACCAGACCTTCTCCCCTCCTGAGGAATGGTTCAGTGGAACTTTTCCTGGGAAGATCAGGACAAGAAAAGGATAGAAAAGCAGGCATGGGGGAGAAGGAGGGCTCCCGGATCTTTCTGCCCATGGAGACCAATGTGTGAATTTGACACGGCTAGGCCACGAGCACCTGGAAGGCAGAGACCAGGCCAGTGTTCGCCATGCCAGCTCAGACAAGGCAGGACATGAGGTGATTAAGCCAGGGCCCCCTTCAGCTTCACTCGACTCTGCCTCCCTGCCCCCTCTTAGGGGCCCTTGGACACTCCCATCTAGGCACATTCTAGGACCATCATCCCCTGGAGAAGACCACCCTCTCAGCAGAGGCGAGGCAGAGGGGGCCAGCCAAGTAGGGAAGATGAAGGTGATAGCCAGGGGCATGTGGAATGGCCTCTGCCCTAATCATGTCACCTGTCCCTGGCAATGTTCTCCTTCTTCTGTCCCTACTTTGGAGCAGCTGGGATGAATTTCAAGAACAAGGCAAAAGAAGCTGTACAGGTAAGCCAGTGAACATCCTTCCCTCCCTCTCTCCCTCCATCCCAAGAAGGGTTCTCCCTCTCCTTCCTCCTGCCCGACTCCTACACAGACTGCCTCAGTGGCCAGCAATTTGCTTCCCTGGGCAGAGTGAGTGGCAGGTGTGGGACAGCTCTGAGAGCCAAGGAAGCAGCTGCTTGACGGTTTTCTGCTCCAGCCAGGAGGGCCAGGTGACTCCGGCTGGTCCCGCCCTCCACACTCAGCAGCGGCTCCAAGCACCCTGAGCCCCATCCTCCAGCACAGGCACCTGTGTTAGTCTCTGACCCAGAAACACCTCTCACTGCAGCCCTCCACCACATCCAGCTCAGTCTTTCAACTGAGTGTCACAATGACATTTAATACGCAGGGATCAAGGATGACAAATGGACAGTTGTGCCCAATACGCTTACTGCTCCAGCTCTGGAAACAGGAAGTCAATCCTAGCTCTTTTTTTTTTTTTTCTTTAGTTGTTGATGGACCTTTATTTATATGCAGTGCTGAGGATCGAACCCAGTGCTTCACACATGTGACACAAGTGCTCTACCACTGAGCCACAATGCCAGCCCAACCCCAGCTCTTTTTCAGGTTGCATCCCTCTAAAAAAGCCTTCCCTGCCCACCTGCCCCAAGATCAAGTTTCCCCATGACAACTCCCTAGTTTTCTCTTTCACACTTTTATCCAAACTTAACTGCTTGAGCAAAGAAATAGCTGAGTCCAGGTGCCATGGTGCTCACCTGTAATCCTAGCAACTTCGGAGGCTGAGGCAGGAGAATCTCAGCAACTTAGTGAAGCCCTAAAGCAACTTAGCGAGGCTTTTTCTCAAAATGAAAAGTAAGAAGAGCTGAGGATGTGGCACCTCTAGGTCAGTCCCTGATACCAAAAAGAAAGAAAAAAAGAAAAGAAAGAAAGAGCTGAGCTGAGCTGAGCAAGGAGTGGAATGTTACTTGCCAGACCTGAAGTGTGGCTCCACAGAACGACTTTCTTCCAAAGAGCGCCAACAGGGAGGAGGGAGTGTGTGACTTGAACTTTAGAATGGAGAAATCTGATGAACACTAGCTCCACCAGGTGCTCAAGGTCAACATCAATAGCAATGAGTCTCATGGACAGCATGCACAGTGGGTGTGAGGTGACGAAAAGCCATTTTACCAGTTTTGCTCCCTCTCTTCATAGTCTATGCAAGAGGAACATAAGACACATTGCAACAGAGAAGGACAGTCTACAAATACCTAACTAGCAATCCTCACAACTGTCAAGGTCATAAAGAACAAGGAAAGTGTGAGAAATCATCACAACCAAGGGAAACCTAAGAAAACATGTCGATAAAATATATAATGTGGTAACTAAAAACATAACATAGTTGACATCCTAGATAGGAATACTGGAACTGAGAAAAGATATCAGGGAAAATTAATGAGATCCAAATAAACTATGGATGTTAATTAATAATGCCATGTTAATATTGGTTTATTGTTGCAGTGTTCCATACTAATATGAAATGTGAATAATAGGGAAACAGAGCCCGGGAAAGTAGCTCAGTGGTAGAGCCTTTGCCTAGCATGCACAAGGCCCTGGGTTTAGTCCCTAGCACTGAAAAAATAATACTGATAAAGCAGGGGAACTGGGTGAAGGGTACATATAAATTCTTTGTACCTTTTTTGCAATAAATTCTATAAATCCAAAACTGCATAAGAGAAAAAATTTACTTTTTTAGAGTCGTAGCTCCAAGGTCAGAGAGATCATGGTTATAATGTCAACAAGCTCCATCTCATACCAGCCATGTAGTCTAAAGCAAGTTACTTAGCCTCTCTAAGCCTCAGTTTATTGATCTGTAAATGGATTAATAATCAGTCCCACTTCAAATAGTTGCTGTAAAGATTATGTGAGCCAGGTACAATGGCACATGCCTATAATCCCAACGACTCAGAAGGCTGAGGCAGGAGGATTGTAAATCCGAGGCCAGCCTCCATAATATAGCGAGACACTAAGCCACTTAGCAAGACCTTGTCTCAAAATAAAAAGGGTTGGAGATGTAGCTCAATGGTAAAGCACTCAGGTTGCATCCCTAGAGAAACCTTTCCTGGATTCAATCCCCAGTACCAAAAAATAAAATAAAGAAGACTAAATGAGACACTGGGTATACGGAAGGTAGTACAGGCGCCTGCCCATAGAATGTGAGTAACAATCATATCCCAACTCATATTTGTTCACTTGTCCATCATTTTTGTTTTCATCTGCTCCCCACTGTTGTTCCAGCAAGCTCTATGTGGCTCTTGCTCTGTGACACTATCTCATGCCTGGGGAATGCTGTGCTGTTGCCCAGGCTTGGTATTTGTGTTCAATGGAAGGGGCTCCCCCCCACACCCACCCACCCTTGCCTTCCTCCAATCAGAGCATCCTAGGAACCCCTCTTCAGTTCCCAGACCCAATAAAGCAGCCCAGCCTCCTCAGAACTGCAGCAAGAGTGGAGAAAGCGGATGCTGCCCACCTGCCTCCCAGAGACTCCTCACTATTCTCTCCCCGTCTCTGAGCCCTTCTTTTCTCTAGGCTTTGCCCCTCCCCCAAACGTCAGCACCTGCTCATTTACCAAAGCAGCAGGATCCGGGTAATGACCCCTGATAAGCATCTTTTAATAAGCCGAAGCTGGATCTGTCATCCAGAAGCTATATTCTCCCCACTCCCCACCCCCGCCATTGCACCACCCATTTCCTGGGCTGGCCCATTAGTGACTCTGGTCCTCCCATGCAGGACCATAGGACCATTGGTCCTCTGGACTCTGGCTTGCTGGGGAATGGTCAACAGGCAGCTCAGGCTCTTCCCTAAGCCTGCCCTTCCTCACAGGCCTGCTCATCTCAGTGGCCTGGCCCAGCTCTGCCTGTGCCACCCAGCCTGACCACTAGCCAGTTCATGTCCCTCCATCCCTGAGGCAGGTTTCCCAGGCGTTACCAAGGAGACCTCTTACATCCTGCCCAAGGTTGCCAAAGCAACCAGCTCAAAGAGAGGCAGCCCCTCAGCCTCGTAGCCCCTGGGTGTGCAGGTCCAGGAATGAGTTGGTCACACACTAATAGGAAATGAGTTCTGCCAGCTGGCACAGTGGGGAGAAGGCAACCCTGGCATTACCTGGGCAGTGCCTAGCTCCTGCCCTCCTTTCTCTCCCTACCTCCCCACTTCTCTTTCTGCTTTTGCCCATCCTGCCTCCATCTTGGGCACTGTGATATGGAGCCAATGCCTGGGCTTCCGTGTGCACTGTTGGAGGGGCACATGCCATCTGCTGGGAACTGAATTTGATCACCCCCCAAATTCATATGTCAAAACCCCTTAATAGGACTATATTTGGAGATAAGGACATAATAAAGGTTAAATGAGGTCATAAGATTGGAGCCCTGATCTAACAGTATCAGTGGCCTTATAAGAGGGCATCTGCAGAAACAGGGAAAGCCCGCTTGAGAATTCAGCAAGGAAGCCATCTGCAAGGCAAGAGGAAAGCCCTCACCAGAACCCAAGCATGCTGGCACTATGATCTAGACCTCTAGCCCCCCAAACTGTCAGCTGCCCAAGCAGACTAAGACATGATCCAGGGTCAGGGAGAAGACATACCAATACAGAGACATTTTCCCCAAGACCAGTTTTCCCCCTCATGAGCTTTGGGGTCTTGGGAAGAAACCTCAGCTCTGCCTTTTCCTATTCCAATATTTCTGGGCAGGATCCTTAACATCTATTAGTTTCTCATCTATAAAATGGGAATAACACCTGCCTCATGTTTATTGGAACATTAATTTATATGAAGGTCCCTAGCATAACATTAGAATCTGGGCTTCTTTTTTTTTTAATATTTTTTTAGTTGTAGATGGACACAATGTCTTTATTTTATTGCTTTGTATGTGGTGCTGAGGATCAAACCCAGGGCCTCACGCATGTGAGGCAAGCGCTCTACCGCTAAGCTACAATCCCAGCCCAGAATCTGGGCTTCTTAAAAATCTTTTTTTTTTTCTTTTTTTCTTTTTGCTTCATTTCCTCTTCTCTTCAATGTCTACTTCTGCTGTTACTTTTTAAATAAAATCATTGCACCCCTTTTGCTCAAAAGCCATCCATGTCTCCTAATGCCTACAGGATAAAATCTAAAACTCCTTGTCCTGACATCCGAGGTCCTCCAAGGTCTTGCCCCAGCCTATCTTCAAGGATTGATTAACTTCCCCAGTGGGGCCCAAATCCCAGGCCGAAGGAGCTGCTCACCAATCTGAGCACCTTGCATGTCTCAGCCCCCTTGTCTTTGCTGCTGGGCCACTCACTGAGGCACCCTTCCAGCCCCACACTAAATCTCCATGCAGCTCCAGGCTCCTCTCGCTTGGAAGCCAATCCCACCTACCCTGAGTACCAGGGTGGGATTGTCCTGAGGGCCCACAGTGTCTTCAATAATTCTCAGATCTTAGGAAATATCAGAATAGCCTGAAGATCTTATTAACGTGCATATTTGGAGGCCTCATCTCTGAGTCAGTAGGTCTGAGCTAGGGGCTGGGAATCTGCATTTTACACCACAAGCAAGAGAAAAACTTCACTTTGAGAAACACGAAGTTCTTTCAAAAGTTCTGGCTGATAGGTCTACATGGCTAAAAACCATGTAGGGGTGGTGTGGGGACAGGGGACTGGGAATTCAGGTTTGCCCAGCCTCTTGGTCCTCTGGCTAACCAAGGCAGGCAGCAGCAAGGGCCCCATCATACTCCTTTCCCTCGAGACTCAGTCCAGAAACCAGGAGATCACTACCCAGTCTCTTTCCCACAGTGGAAGACAGAACCTGAGGCAGAATCCTCTGGGGACAAGGTAGTATAGTGGCCACAATACTGAACTCTAAAGGCAGGAACCCCTGGGTTTGAATCCCAGTTCCATCAGCTTCTGATCATGTGACCCAGGATGTTACTTAACTCTCTGAGCCTCTTTTCCCACCTACAAAATGGTGACAAATCAGGAGGGTATAATGTAAAAAAAATCTACATGTAAGTACTTGGCACACAGTAACCACCCAACATATGGTGGTTATTATAAATATTATTATGATGATTAACAAAAGAGGGTTCAAGGGTAAAGCTGAACGGAAAACCAACAGGGCAGAGGGGAAGGGTGCTGACTCAGCCCAGCCTCTCTGAAGTCTCCAGGTGGCTGAAGAGGCCACCAGACAAGCCCCCCACCCAGGTCTCTCTGCTGCATCTGGGGCCAGAGAGCTGGATGAGCTCCCCTAATCTACAAGTGTCATGGCAACCAAGGAAGAAGTCCAGACAGAGGAATGAAAATATCTGAAAGCTGCCTGAAGAGGCCTTGAGTATCTGATTACAGCAGCCACGACCACTGTGACCAAGGGGAGGGGTAAACAAAAGCAGTGCTGAGGAGGGTCCCTCTGACGGACCATAGGCAGAGAGACTGGTTAAGACAGCAGCTGTCGCAATATCCGGAACGAGGACCCAGATCACTGAAATAGCAGCAGGAATGTGAAGACAAGAGAATTTGCTAGGACCTTGTTCAAGGAGGACCGTCCTCCAACCCCCCAACCCCCAGAGGGCAGTGAGGAAGTTCGGGGTCTGCAGATCAGTTCCTTTGGCTCATTCTGGCCCACCTCAAGAATCGGACCCCCTAGCCAACTTCAGCAGCTCCTCCCTCAGTCACTCAGGAGTCTCAGCGACTGTGGAAAAGAAGCTACAAACACCAGGTGTCACACTCAGCCCAAGCTGGGGGAGGGGACAATCTCCCTGCAGCTGTCACAACCAGTGGCTTTATGAAGTGTCCAATTCCAGAAGCATCGCCTTTTAAAAGATGTGCAGTCCACACCTAGGCACATAAGAATTGAAAACAGGTGTTCAAACAAAAACTCATACACAAATGTTTGTAGCTTCATTATTCATAATATCCAAAAGGTGGAAACAACACAGAAGTCCATCAAATGCATGAACAAACTGTGGCATATTCATACAGTGGAATATTATTTGTCCACAAAAAAAAAGAAAGAAAAGACATGCTACAATATGGATGAACTTTGAAAATACTATGTGAAATCAAAGAAGCCCATCACAATTATTATGTAATTCCATTTATGTGAAATGATTATTGGTTGCCAGGGATTTGGGGAGGGAGTACTTAATAGGCATGGGGTTTCCTTTTGAGGTGATGAAAATAGCTTGGAATTAAAAGTGGTCACACAACATCAAATGTACTAAATGCTAAATTATACTTTAAATGGTGAATTTCACGTTATGCAAATTTTGCTACAATAAAAAGAAGGTGGAAAGTAGCCCACTCGATTCCCACCCATTGGTGACACTGGGGCTGAGTTACTCTCCCCAAAGGCTTTCCTAGTTGCCTGCCCCTCCACACTTAGCACCAAGCAGGCAGACACTCAGAAAGAGCTGGGCAAGGAGGCAAGACCTTTATTCCCTATAGTTTTCTCCATAAAGTATGAACCCTTGCCTCAGTCACCCTGTGTCCCTCACTGATAATAAATACACACAAGTGTTCCCTCTCCCTGACGGTGGCCAACTCTCCCTTTCCCACACACCCTAGGACTTCTCTGTATCCCTTACCATCCAATTCCTGCAGTTCCCTCCATGTGCCTGGGGTTTCAACAGTCCACCCACACAAGCACACAGTTCGATTCACTTCTTCAGCCTTGCCTTTCCAAGTAGACCTTCAACCCATGAAAGCCCAGGAGTGTCAATGCCATGCACCTCTGAGCCCAGCATACAGCAGCTCCTCAGTCTGCCTGTTGGTCTTAAACTACACCATAAACTTCCTCCAAGTCTCTTGAAGACCAGCGATCTTCAGACCCCAGTGGAAATCACAGCAAAATTTGTTGTGATTCAGGAAAACCAAAATCTTTCCTGTGTCTCCAGGAAAACCAAAATCTATCCCTTAAAGGTGAAGATCGACTCCATTTCACATTAGCCTGAGAGCTGGACCAATCTGTGAACTCCAGTCCCAGGGCCCCTACTATTCCAGGTCCCCTCTAATTGTTTTAATTAAAATGGTGAAGAATCAATACAGATTGCAATTACGGAAGAAAAGGAAAAATATCGCTAGTTGTTCCACCCCTAGCAAATTTCTGGACAGGCAGTGCTAAGAAGTAAAGCTGAATTCTGTGTGAGTATAGAAGCACACTCCCAGTGGGACTCTGGGAAGGGGAGTTAGAATCATGCTCTACCCGGGTCAACGCCAATACAATTAGAATGGAATTCCGGCTGACCATTGATAGATCAGAGAAGACACCTAGGTCAATGCTGATCTGAGTAGAAAGGAATTTGGAATGAACACTAAACAATTACAGAATAAAGGTGATGCTCTAATAGGGTACGGAGATGGAAACAGGTCTCTAGAAGTCAAGCTAAGAAGGAGGATCAATGGACCCAAGATGAAGGGTGGAAAAGACCAATAGGTGGCCTTCATGGGCACTTTCTCTCCTTATTTCAAGACTGAAAGGAGCACAACTGAAATTTCCATGATCACCTCCAGTAAATGTGTGAATGGGGACAGGGAAGTGGAACAGCTTCTCCTACCCGCTCTTTCCTTCTGTCAAAGACCCTAGCCACAGAGACCTCAGGTGATCCCCACAATTCCAAACTTTAGATAGAATGAGATACAATTCCTGGAGCCTCCTCTAGACTTCCATGGAGTCAAAAAAAGGAACAAGGCCTTCTTAGGGAGAAATTCCGTGAGTATTAAAGGACCAAGTCAATTCTCCAGCCCCCAGCAAACTTCTCACCCCTGATGGACAGAACCCAGCTTTGCCACTTGAGTAACCCACTAGGTAATTTGGGCAAATCATTATCCTTTTCCCCCATTCTTTGTGCCTGCAAGGGAGGTTGAGTTGAATGTCTGTAGAATACTTTATCATTAGGAATCGGTTTTCAATGCTCAGAAAGTCTTTAGACATGCTAACACTGATAGCTTCTTTCTGATTATAAAAATAATATTTATGGGGCTGGGGTTGTGGCTCAGTGTCAGAGCACTTGCCTTGCATGCATGGGGCACTGGGTTCGATCCTCAGCACCACATAAATAAATAAAGTAAAGGTATTGTGTCCATCTACAACTAAAAAAAAATGGTTTTTTTGGCTTTTTTGGTTTTTGGTACTGGAGATTGAACTCAGGGGCACTCGACCACTGAGCCACATTCCCAGCCCTATTTTGTTTTTTGTGTTTTTTTTTTTTATGTAGAGACAGGGTCTCACTGAGTTGCTTAGCGCCTCGCCGTTGCTGAGGCTGGCTTTGAACTCGCGATTCTCCTATCTCAGCCTCCCTAGGTGCTGGGATTACAGGCTTGCACCACCAGGCCCAGCAAAAATGTTTTTTTTAAAAATAATAATATTTATGGGCTGAGGTTGTAGCTCAGTGGTAGAGCACTTGCCTAGTATGTGTGAGGCCCTGGGTTTGATTCTCAGCACCATATAAAAATAATAAAATAAAATAAAGATCTGGTGATGACTAATATAAAATAATAATAAAAATAATATTTATTGCACACAACTTAGAAAAGAGTAAAATATCAACCAGAAAAGAACAAAAAAAATCTTATATGATCCCATTACCCAGAAGAAACCACTGTTAACCTTTTGGAAACATTTCTTATGGGATTTTGATTGTTTTATTGGTTTTCCTTCTCATTCATATTTCTTTTCAACAAAATTGGGATCATACAATCTTCATATTTTCATATCCAGTCTTTGTGCTGTGATCATCTTACCAAGTCATCAAATATTCTTTAAAAAATATAATTTTAGTGCCTGCATGTGCTCCACCAAGATCACTGGGCATTAGGTTGCTTTCCTACTATAAATAACACTGCCAGGAACATCCTAGCTTGCTGCTCTAAGTGTTTGCCTGCATCTCCATTTTCTTATAATCGGTTCCCTAGATGGAATTAGAAGGTCAATGAATATGTCATTTTTAAAAGGACCAGGACATGTATCACCATGTTAATTTTCAGCAAAACACAAGAGACCCACTGATTTTCCTGAGCTGAGTTGGAACTAACGTTCTGATAGTTGGAGTTAGAATGTAAGATGGTGGTCCTGTCTCTCCTCGCCCTCAGTCTTCAAGGTTAGCTGTCCAGCAATGAGGGGACAGAATTCCAAGTCAGAAGACAAGGCACTACAACCTATCTCTGCCTCTCACTGGCTTGGGAATCTAAAACAAGCCTTGGTTCTCCTCATCTATAAAATGGGCACAATTAGCTCTGCTCTGTTGACTCCCCCCAGAGGTTTCTGTGCTCACTGAAAAGATATTTGTGAAAGTTCTTTGTAAAGTTCAACACTTTGTGTTAAAGGGCACTGTTATCCTTCTCATAACCTGGGGGACTGAGGAAGTGGGTTTTTTGGTGTATTTTTTGTGAAAGCCAAAGGCTTCCCCTCCTGGCTTTTAGCCATCAGTGTGTCCAGGACAAGTGCAGCTGTTCTGAGGATGACAGAAAAGCAGCTTCCTGAAGGGAATTAGCAGGGGCTGCAGGCCTGGGAGGACCTGGCCCTGTGTCTTCTGAAGGTCAAGAGAAGGCCTTGGAAGCTGCAGGGCTGGGGGCTGGGCCTAGGCCCCCCCTAGAGAGTACAGGGTGGATCCAGGGACAGAGAGCAAAGATTTTCCTTGTAAATGTCCCTCTGTTTTAAGGATCCCAGCCCCTCTTTTCTAGGGTTCCAACTAGATATCTGGTCTTTGGGGGAACTGATTCAATGGATGCACATCGTCAATAGCTTTAGGGGACCTCGGGAGCAAGGCATCAACTCTGGCCCCTCTAGTCTTGAATTCTTAAGACCCTCTAATTAGAAATGCAACTAGTGCTTCCAGCCTGATCTCTCCAGCCCTAGGCAGATGAAAAGGAGATCTCTGTGACTCGCTTGAGCTCAGATGGACCACCTGAGCTTCTCTCCACTCTCCTATCCATCTGGCAAATGCCCTTCCCTACCTCTTCATGCTGCCTAGCATCATGGCCCTGAGGGGACTCCCGTGACTGCTTCCAGTGCTGGCAGGGAGAACTGCGCAGACCCCACCTAACGCCCTCCTCCCTGATTTTCACCATCACCACTGGTACCCCCTACTCCACAGGCCACCTCCATGGCCAGATGTGCATCTCCAAAAGCACACAACAGGTGGCACCTGCCGGTCCTCCCCAACCACACCTCTCCATCTCTCTACCCTCCCTCAGCGCCCCAGTCCTCCGAATGCACTCGACCGGCGAAGCCTACCTTTGAGGTTTTGGGGGTGGCCCCGCGGCGCCCGGTTCGGGTTTCCTCGGGGCAGAGAGGGGATACTGGAGAAGTTGTTACCCATGGCATCCGGTCCCAGGAGGTTCTGCTCTCGCTGGGCGCAGGCGAGGCTGGGCAGGAGCGGAGGTAAAATGTGTGCAAGTGTGTGCGCGCGTGAGTGCGCGCGGCCGGGGGAGGGCCCTGGTGGGGCTGCGGCCGGGGGCGGGCGGGCCGCTCCTCTCCTCCCTCTCTCTGGGTTTTGCGGTCCTCGGCGGGTCCTGCCCGCCGCGGGTGTCCTCGCGCGAGCCGGCTACCTGTCTCCCATTCCCCGCGGTGGGGACGGGGGCCGCGGGCGGGCCCCTGGGTCAGGCCCAGCAGCTCCCGGCACTCCGCTCTTTCTCCCGCTGGCGCTCGGGGTCGGGCTGGCGGTGGGTGGCGCGGCGGCTTCGGCGCACTCCCCCCGGGCCATAGAGTCAGGGCTCTGCGCGCGGGCGCTCGGCGGCTCGGCCTGCTGGGTGGCTCCGCTGCTTAGCTGCAGGCTCGGTCCCCGCCCGCGGGGACAGCCGCTGCGGCGACTGGCGTGGCGCCCTCCCGCCGGCGGGTCTGCATGGAGCGGGGCTCGGCGGAGCGCGAGGCTGGCGGAGCGCTCCCGCAGCGGTTGTTCTCCCCAGGCCGCCGCGCTCCCGCCCGCACCGGGTCGTTCCCGCGACCGCCGCCCCCGCCCTCGCCCCAGCGGTCGCCAGGACTCCCGGGCTTCGGTTGTTATGGTGACAGCTGCGCTGGTGAATGAGCGTCTTAGTGACACGCGCGCGCCCGCTCGGCCAGATGTGGCCCTTGGGCGCGCCGCGTTCCCAGCTGCCACAAGTCCTCGGCGATGCGGGGTCCCTGACGCGACGCGGGATCAGACATCTGGTGCAGACTGAGGTTCCGGGGGTTGGGCTTATTCTCTCACCTAAAGGTGGAACTCGTTCTAGAAAACAAGAGACAGTACCGCCAGAACGTTGAGCTCCCTGGACGGCAGGGCGGGGCCAGGTAGTGCTAACTAATATAGCTTCCCGAGTACCGGGTTCAGGGTCTGGCACAGAGTATAAAACCCTCAAGGGTAAATGGATGGTTGAACAAAGGAATCAAGATGAGGAATTCTGCTTTCAATCTGATCCACAGGGACACTATGGAAATGACTTAGAGCAAGAATTCCAGGCAGATCCCATTACCTGACTAATAGCAGAACCATAAGACCAGGTCTCCTGGCAACAGATCTCAGGGACAAACCATCAGAGAACCACCCACTCCGAGCTGAATGGTTGTCAGAGGTCAGGAGAGGGGGATTTGTGGCCTATAGCAGTCAAAGAAAACTTCCTGAAGGAAGGGGGCTTCTCTAAGTGTCCTGTTCACATGACTTTCCTTCCCGTCTCCTCCACCGCCATCCCATTCAAGGCAGCACACCCTTAAGTGTCAGGATCTCCAGGCAAGCTAGAAATATCTGTGACAGGCACTCTCTGGAGTCTGGAAGGAAAGAGCCCCTGGCCCCAGATGCCAGAATCTTGGGTGTGCAGGATCACATGACAGCCAGCTGCAGAATGGACACAGCAGGTCAGGGACTGCTGTCTTATTTTGGGGCACTCTCTACCCAAGTTTCACTCCCATCAGATGACTCATGCATCAAAAAATCCATGGGCTCTGAATAACAGTACACACATTTTCACACACACCTCCACGCTATACAAGTGTACTTGCTACTAAGCATTTTGTACACCCACTTCTAAACAAGCACACACACACACATACATGTGTGTGCGTGCATACACTGCTATGGACCCTGAAATGTGCTTGAATGAAGTCACCATGACAGTCTGCTGGGATCAGACCCTTTACAAGTCAGCATAAATTTGAGGACTCTATATAGAGAAGATCAATTCCCCTCAAGCATGTGAAGTGCAAGGGGAAAGTGCAGGCCCTTCCTAGAGTAGTTTCACATCTCCCTTCTGGAAAGAGGAGCCACTGAGGCATGGACAGGAGGATGGAGGTGGGTGTGAGGCCCCAAGGATGAGGAAAGCAAGGATATCTCATGTGATCCAAACCTGGGGCTCTGGGCAAAGCAGGGGAAAGGCAAAGGTCAAAGGGAAGGAAGAGTCTAGATTCAATGCCAGCTTCTGCACCTCAGGGCATCCTGATCCCAGGGAGCCCCAGAGGAAGGTGAGAGACATCAGGAACAAAGGCAGGGAACTGAGGGCAGGACAAAAGGTTCCCTGACCCCTGACCCAAGAAGATTGAGGAGATCTGGGAGGATCAACAGAGCTAGGGCTGGGATGAGGTAAGGAAGGCACCCTGACACAAACTGTAGGAGACCCAACCTCAATGCCATGCAGGTGTCACCCCTGCACTGGCATAAACCTGAGTGTATGGCCCCTTATGTGTCACACTCTAAGCTCTTCCCTAGCCTTCCCCTGGTAAAACTCCTAGAGAGCTCTGGACTGGGGAAGGGGACATCACTATTAAGTGTCAACTAGGTGCAGGTCTCTGGCCAGACAGGGACCCAGGAGAGGCAGATGTGGCTCAGCCCAGAGAGGCTAAGCATCACCCTTCTGAGAGGTCCTGTGCTCCAGAAACCCTTTCCTGTGATGAGAGGATCAAAGATCACCAGTACCTTCTTTCTCCCAGGACCCCATGCCTTTGAACAGATCTCCACCAAGACACTGCCAGGCCAGGGAAGCGGCCCACCCCATCCCAGAAGGGAGGAGGGAGGAGGAACCTGCCAGGGAAGGATGAAGTCACTGTTTTGGTGGCTCCAATGGAAGCTATTAATACTCACAAGGTGGTGCTCCAGTACCTGTCGCCGTGGCAACCCCCTCCCAGTGGTGGATTCTGAGGACTGGGTGGGTGTGCTTACGCTTGCTGGTGCATGCGAGCGTAGGAGGGAGGACCCAAGGCAGGGACCCAAGGAGGAGCCTGGATTCCTTCAGCAGTAGCTCTGAACCCCTTCCTCCTCTTCCTTCACCCACCTAGTCCCCCTTCCTCAAGCTGTTCAGAGCATGAGCTCTCTCTCACCATTACCAGGCCCTTCCCCCTCCCCACCAGTTCCTTTGTCTTTCTCGCCCTTCCTTCTCTGTTTCTCCCCATCCATGTCACTCTCTCCTAGCTGTCCCTCTGCTCCTATGGTTCCTTGCCCCATATCTTCCCCCCTGATTCACCTCTACCCCTTCTAACTTCACAGCTCCTACCCAGCTATGTTCAAATCTTGAAAAGTCTCCAAGTTGATAAAATAATAAAATATTTGACTGAGAGTCCACTTTCTTCCTTCCCAGTGCTGACCCAGAGACAGCCACAGGGTTGGCCCCTACCACGCAGGCAAGAGCGGGGGTCATCTAGGCCGACCTGGGCCCCCCTAAACTATAGACTGAGACCTCTGAAACCATGAGCCAAAATAAGCTTTTCCTCCTCTATGTTGTTCTTGTCAGGTGTTTGGATCATGATGACTTAAAACCTGACTAAAGCCAGGTGTGGTGGCGTGCGCCTGTAATCCCAGCACTTTGGGTGGCTGAGACAAGAGAATCGCGAGTTCAAAGCCAGCCTCAGCAATGGCGAGGTGCTAAGCAACTCAGTGAGACCCTGTCTCTACATAAAACACAAAATAGGGCTGGGGATGTGGCTCAGTGATCGAGTACCCCTGAGTTCAATCCCTGGTGCCAAAAAAACAAACAAACAAACAAATAAAAAAACTGACAAAAATGACAGTAGATATACTATATATTTATTAAGTGAATAAAGAAACAGATGAATTAACCTATTAATACAGCCACCCAGCCAGTCAGAGAGTTTTGCCAGGAGCAGTTCCCTTCTCAGTAGTTCAATGGTACATTTTCCTCAGTTTCCCTGAGGCTAGACGCCTTCTTTCTGTGGGATGGAACTCTGTTACTACACATTTTAGCATGGAATGGACATCATACTGCTATTTTCGGGTACTTTGGAATTCAGATCCTTTCATTGCCCAGAGACCATTTATTGAGCACTAACTGTATACCTGGCACTGAGCAGGGTGCAATTTCCTTGCTAGTACCAAGGGGAAGACTGTCCTATGCATCTCTGTGTTCTAGTTCCAGTTCCACCTCCTGGGCCTGTGTGCAGGGCTGACTCCTCAGTCAGTGTCACAAATACTGATGGCAGAGATTGCACAGCCAGGCAGTTGGCTCTGAACTCCAAACTTTTTTGATTGTGCACCCCTAGCAGCAATAAAATTTTAAATGTATATCCTAATATATGTATTTCCATATAATTTATAATCTGTATATGTATTACTATACTCATATTAGGAAACTTCTCTAAATAGAAAAATGGTTGAGTAAAACATGAATCTCTTGCCCTCCTCCTGGGACACACACACCCCAGACTGATAATTCACAAACTTAAGTGTGCATCCAAATCATCTATAGGAGTTTGGGGAGAGGGGAAGAAGGTCACTAAAATGAAGATCCTCCTCCCCACAAGATTCTGGCTCAGCAGAATCTGATGCAGGTCACTTACTGATCACACCTTAGGAAACTGGTGTTATCTATTTGGGGGATGAAATTTAAAGAAGGCCTACTGTTTTTCCTGGGGAATACTGGGTACCACTTGGAGGACCAGGGCACCCAGCAGGGCTAGGAACCTTGGAAGGTAGGGCAGGAGGTGGCTATGCCTGGACCTTAGTTTCCCTCACCTGCTCTGCAGACAGACTTGCCCTCTGGGAGGTGGCCCCTGAATGAATTATAAGATCTTCATACACCCCAAACTCTTATCTTTGGGATCTAACTCCATTAGGTCAAATATACTAAAATATACCACATTCCACCTGAAACAATTTTCTTGCCTCATACTTTTTGAAAGGGTTTTTACAAATCTGGCTGTTGGAATCACTGGACTACAAGGAACTCATCAAATTTACCACTTGTTTTACTTCTAAGCAATGTGTTGAATGTCTTGCCAAGTGAGAAAAACCTATGATGGTCTTCAAATGTAATGAAATTTTTATGAGTACTACCATTTAATGATTAATAAAGTCGATACAATGTTAAGTTTTATAGGCATTTAACAGAACACTTCTAAATTTTTATTTCAAAGTTTTCCTTTCATAATTTGGAGCCAGTAATTTTTCCCCCAGTCTCAAGCAGACCCTTAAAAGTCCTATAGGCCTAAATACTGAGCTTACAGTGCCCATTCATAAAATCCAGGCCTGAGTTGGGTGTAGTGGTGTGTGCCTTTAATCCAAATGACTCGGGAGAGTGAGGCAAGTGGATCGCCAGTTCAATGCCAGCTTCAGCAACTTAGCAAGGTCCTGTCTCAAAATTTAAAAAATTAAAAGAGCTAGAGATACAGCTCAGTGGTAAAGCACCCCTAGATTGAACTTCAGTACAAAAAATATATATATATCCAGGCCTAAAGCTGCATGTTCCCAAGGTTGCATCTGAAAGGGCCAGTAGAAGTCCCAGCAGGAAGCAGAGAGGGAAATGTTCAATGCCAGAAAGAGGATAGAGTGCCCCCATCTGAGAAGCTTATGTAATGACTTCAAAGTCCTGTTTCCATTGACCCATCCCAAGGCCACTTAACTCAGATCACCATGGCAAGTGACGTTAATGAAGGACTTATTCCCATGAACTAGGCCTTGGTCTAAGCAGTTGATGTCTGGGAAATACAAAACTTTTTTTTTTTTTTTTGGTACTGGGGATTGAACTCAGGGGCACTCGATCACTGAGCCACATCCCCAACCCTATTTTGTGTTTTATGTAGAGACAGGGTCTCACTGAGTTGCTTAGTGCCTCGCCATTGCTGAGGCTGGCTTTGAACTCGAGATTCTCCTGTCTCAGCCTCTCTAAGTGCTGGGATTACAGGCTTGAGCCACTGCGCCCGGCTCAAAACTTTTTTTTGAATATTTTTTTAGTTGCAGATGGACACAATAACTTTATTTTATTTATTTATTTGTTTGTTTGTTTGTTTATCTGTTTGTTTACTTTTATGTGGTGCTGAGGATGGAATCCAGTGCCTCATATGTGCTAGGTGAGCAACTTACCACTGAGCTACAACCCCAGCCCCCAAACATTTATTACAGTCCTGGAAGGTACAAACTCTCGCTGATGTTGTGATTTTACTCCTCTTCTTTTTTCTGTTTTATGAATGAAAATCCCAGGATTTAGGAAAGCTAAGTTGCTTGTCTAGGAGCAGAGTGAAGAGCGGAGTTACACCTCTAGCATGTTCTGAGTCCAAATATCCTGCCCATGTGATATCATGCCTGTACCAGGCTGGATTCCTCTGAGTCCCCAGCCTGAGGGTGACACTTATTGCAGGGGAGGTCTCCTCACTGACTTCTGGAAGCAGCCCCTTCCTGATTAAGACCCCTTACAACTCTTACCACTCCCTGTGGCTCTGGCTCAGCTCTCTGGAAGTTAGCCAACCAGCGCCCAGCTGCTAAAGAACATAAAATAGATTCAAAAGAACAACACTGAGATTGAAGAAAGAAGCTTGAATAATTGCAGTATCCCTGCATCCTCCCTTTCTCCTCTTTCTCTCTCCCTCTCTCTCTTTCTCATAGACGTTTTAAATGGCCTTTACTTGGCAGGAAAACCTTTCCAAGAAACTTACATAACCAGAGAATCATAAAGGAAAATTATGATAAATATTACTGCATAAAAATGTAAAACTCCTTCATGGCAAAAGCTGGAAGATAAATGAGAGCCAGGAAGCCCCTCTCCAATGAGCCAATATCCAACTCACATTAAGTGCCCTTCATCCCAAGCTCCGAGTAGGGACTGACCTTTCTCCAGTTGCTGCTGACAATGTGCCATTGCACTTTGACCCACATGTCCCCAGAGGTCATAGAGGTATATCCAAAAGTTCCTGAGAGAACCCCTCAGTTGAGAGCCCTGCGCCCCACCTACCTCCTGCTCCCCCTCCTTTTTCCTGTCTATTTCTCTTGCCAGCCACCACTAGGTAGCACTAGAACACCACAAGAATCCCCTTTGTCTCTGGCAAACTGACAACCCTAACATCTTAAGAGATATTTACAGAGTTACTCTTTTCCTCTTTCAAAATGCAAAGAACTTTTCTGGGGGGGAAATGTATGTTCTTATAGCTTTTATTAGTGACTTCATTATAAGGAAATCATGTCATTGAGGAAATTGGCCCTTCTGTTTAGCCACTGCAAGGTTACCTTGTGAGCATGTTTACCTCACTAAGGCCGTCTCCTTCCCCTTCCCCATTCCCTCCCCCTCCTCCTCCCCCGCTTTCACCCTGAGCCAGAGCAGAAGCCCTCCCTATGGTGGTAACTGTTCCAAAGGTTAAATGCAACCATGGATCAGGATGCTCCAGAGCACTCTTGCTCAAGGTGAGATGCCCCACATGGACATCTGTGTAAGGCCAACACCTGGCCCTCTGCAGACACCTGGGAAATATTTGTCACTATAGAGCCAAAGCTTGAAGGTATGGTCAGCAGGGAGAGTGCTTCCTAGGGTGGCCTCTGAGCACCTGATCACTCTCAGAGCTGGGGCTACTCACTTCTAGCCCCAGCATTTCCCACAAACCCCTTCTTCATCCATTTAACCATGCTGGGCTGTCTCAGAAATCGCTTTCCTCTCATGAGTATGAATGGAGGCAAGAGTGCGAAAGGTGACCTGAAGTCACATTGACTTTAGTGTGCTTTTAGAGCAGAAGTGGAATTCGAGAAATCTAGCTGAGTACTGCCCTCTCCTGCCCCAGCAACCCATTTTATTTTTTTGGCCCCCAAGTCTCTGCATTTGGGCCAACATGTAGGGTCTGATTCCATTGTAGAAAGATCTCTAAGCCAGAAAACCAACCCCTTCAGTAGGGTCTGCAAACAATTTCATTTCAGTTTGGTCATATAGTTCTCCTTGACAGCTTCTTAGTCATTCCAAAAAAAAGTGGGGAGGGATAAGTTTATAAAACTCAGGCTTATTTGTCTCTTCTGAGAAAAGAAGGAGTTAAAAGTATATTATGAACCAGGGAATCTATATCCTGTGGAGTAAAGACCAAGCGGGGGTTTTGGTGGTTTTTTGTTTGTTTGGTGCTGAGAATTAAACCTGGGACACTCTACCCCTGAGCTATATCCCCAGTCCTTTCTATTTTTCATTTTAAGACAAGATTTCATGAAATTGTTGAAATTGGTCTTGAACTTGGAATTCTCTTGCCTCAGCCTCCCAAGTTGCTTCGATTACAAGCATGTGCCACTGTGCCGGGCAAGACCAAGAATGTAAGGAAGAATGTTAGGATTTGAACCTGATTGTCTTATTTTGTGTCAGTGGTAACATTCTAAACCTATTTTTGTTTTGTTTTTGGGAACGGGGGATTGAACTCAGGGGCACTCAACCACTGAGCCACATCCCCAGTCCTATTTTGTGTTTTATGTAGAGACAGAGTGTCATTGAGTTACTTAGCACCTTGCCGTTGCTGAGGCTGGCTTTGAACTTACGATTCTCCTGTCTCAGCCTCCCAAAGTGCTGGGATTACAGGTGTGTGCCACCACACCCGGCTTCTAACCCTATTTTTCTAAAGTGACATGTGCTTTGAATTTATTACCAAGCCTCCCTTCAAAAGCCCTATACATTTGTACCCCAACTGTTCATGCGTGAAGGTGACTATTTTCCTAAGTCTTGTCAATATTGAGTATTATCAACATTTTAGTTTCTAACAAGTTAAGAAATTTTTTTAAGTACCTGATTGTTTAGATTCCTATTTAATTTTGAATAAGGATTAGAATCTTCACAGAATTTTTGAACACTTGTCTTTCTTTTTCTGTGAATAGCCTGTTTACATCCTTTATCTGTTTCTTCTAGAGGATTGTTCATTTTGTAATGACTTATATGAGCCTTCCGCAAATTCAGAAAGATAGGTCTTTGTATGGCGTGTGTGTGGCAAATACCCTTTTTTTAGTTTGACAGTTCTGTTTTTCTTATTGGTATTTTTGCCCACTGAAGTTTCTAGTTTTGATGAGGCCCACTTTATTTTTTATTTTTATTTTTTTTTTGTGGTACTGGGGATTGAACTCAAGGGCACTCGACCACTGAGCCACATCCCCAGCCCTATTTTGTGTTTTATGTAGAGACAGGGTCTCACTGAGTTGCTCGCTTAGCGCCTCGCCATTGCTGAGGCTGGCTTTGAACTCGCGATTCTCCTGTCTCAGCCTCCCTAAGTGCTGGGATTACAGGCTTGAGCCACCGCACCCGGCTTGATGAGGCCCACTTTATTCTTCTCCACAGCTACTAGATGAACTCTACTTCCACAGGGCCTTCCCAGCCTCCAAGGAGGAATCAATTCACCTACATTTTCTTTCTGGTTTTTTATAATTTTAATTTTTATGCTTAGATCTTCAAACCCTGTGGAATTTATTTTAGTATTAAGAATGAGATGGTTATGTACTATGACTTGAAATGCATTTAAATAAAATAACTAAATTAAAAAAAAAAAAAAAGAATGAGGTAGAGAATTTATTTAAGTTGTTCCCAAATGGTTAATCAGTTGTTCCAGTGTCCTTGGTTAAACAGTCTCCCTTTCAATGTTTTCTTCCCTCCAATCCTTTAAGGGGCATGTGGCTCGGCAGTGTCCCCAAGAGTGAAGCCCATATTAGTGCCACGTGGCTTCCCCCAGGTCTGCCAGGACCCCAGGGAGGCCTCTGTCCTCAAAGTAGCCAAGAAATCCTGTCACTGTTGGACAGAGAGGCCCTACTGCTCCTCTAGACACAAAAGAATAATACACACAGCTGGGCGCAGTGGTGCAAGCCTGTAATCCCAGCACTTAGGGAGGCTGAGACAGGAGAATCACGAGTTCAAAGCCAGCCTCAGCAATAGCAAGGCACTAAGCAACTCAGTGAGACCCTGTCTCTACATAAAACACAAAATAGGGCTGGAGATGTGGCTCAGTGGTCGAATGCCCTTGAGTTCAATCTCCAGTACCAAAAAGAAAAAGAAAAAGAATAACACCCTCCCCGGCCTGAGAGAGAAGTGTGACACACTCCACTGTCTTTCCTTAGAAGGAAAAAGAAAAGAGAAACTCAGGGGAGGGTTTCTCATTACACACAAAGTAGTAACTTAATCACACACATATTTCTGAGCACACACACACTACACATATGCTCACCTCACAGCAGATATGTACACACGAAACATACACACACACACACACACACACACACCCATGTGTGTACGCCCATGTATGCATGCACACCCCACCCATCAGATATAATGAGATTCTCCAGCAGGGGCCGTCAGGTGCTAACAGGCCTTCTTAATAACAGGAGCTATGCGAATGTAAAGCCATTGTTGCTCAATTAATATCCAGATTCCTTTGAAGAAGAAAAAATTTTAAAGACCCCCAAGAATATATCTGCAAGACTCCAATTCAAGATAGAAACCAAAGACTTACTCTATAAACATTCTAGCTGCAAGTTAACACATGTTTACAAATAGTTTTTGAAAATCACTTTTTTAGTCATCATTAAAAAGAAAATATGATTTGTAATCCCAGTTCCTTGGGAGGCTGAGGCAGGAGGATCACAAGTTTGAGGCCAGCCTGGGCAACTTAGTGAGATCCTATTACTTTTTTTTTTTTTTTTTTTTTTTTTTTAAATATTTTTTTTTTAGTTGTTGATGGATCTTTATTTTATTCATTTATTATTTATATGTGGTGCTGAGGATCGAACCCAGTGCCTCACGCATGCTAGGCAAGCGCTCTACCACTGAGCCACAGCCCCAGCCCGAGATCCTATTACTTTTTCCTGGTTAGGAAAAGAAAAAAATAATAAAATACAGGAAAAAATGTTTTAAAAGGGGGTGCTGGGTATGTAGCTTAGCAGCAGAGCACTTGCCTAGCATGTGTGAGACCCTGAAAAGGAGGACGAGGAAGAGGAGGAGGAGGGGGAGGAGAAGGAAGAAAAATTTTTAAAATGTGAACATCTGTAGTGCCAGCTACTTGGGAAACTGAGGCAGAAGGATCACTTGAGCCCAGGAGTTCAATCCCAGCCTGGGCAGCACAGCAAGATCCTGTCTCAAAGAAAGAAAAAGAGCCAGATGCCATGGAGCATGCCTGTAATCCCAGCAGCTCCGGAGGCTGAGACAGGAGGATCGCGAGTTCAAAGCCAGCCTCAGCAACAGCGAGGTGCTAAGTGACCCAGTGAGACCCTGTCTCTACATAAAAACACAAAATAGGGCTGGGGATGTGGCTCAGTGGTCGGGTGCCCCTGAGTTCAGTCCCTGGTGCCAAAAAAAAAAAAGAAAGAAAAAGAGCCAGATGCCATGGAGCATGCCTGTAATCCCAGCAGCTCCGGAGGCTGAGACAGGAGGATCACGAGTTCAAAGCCAGCCTCAGCAATGGAGAAGGGCTAAGCAATTCAATGAGACCCTGTCTCTAAATAAAATACAAAATAGGGCTGGGGATGTGGCTCAGTGGTTGAGTGCCCCTGACTTCAATCCCTGGTACCCACCAACAAAAAAAAAAAAGAAAAAGAAAAAGAAGGAAAAAACCCTCCTAGAATTAAAAGACCCTGAAGAACTTTGTTGCAGAACTCTGGGATGGGGTGGGAGATTTAGAAAGTCTGGTTACAGGCATTATCACACAGCAGGTGTGCAACTGAATATCTTCCCATACACATGAGTAAATTAGGTCCTTCTATTCTTTCCTCTGTTTCAGCAAGCCCAGGCTTAAGGCAACAAAATGTGATAACCATTTCACCTTGTATCTTTATCCTTTTGAATTTTTCCAATAAAAATATTTTGTCATCTGGGTGTGGCGGTGCACACCTGTAATCCCACTGACTGAGGTGGCTGAGACAGGAGGATCACAAGTTCAAGGCCAGCCTGGGCAACTCAGTGAGACCCTGTCTCTAAATAAAAAATAAAAAGAACAAGGGATGTAGCTCAGTTGTAGGGCACTCCTGGGTTCTAAACCCACTAATCGCCCCCCCCAAAAAAAGTTTTATGATTTTATTAGAAATTTTCAAAAATTATAAAAATAGACAATTCTGAAAAAATATATTTTTAAAACTTTACAGTCATCTCCTTGCCCTGAGAGAAATAATATCTCTACATCATGGTTGGTTTCCTTCATCTTTCTCCTGCTAAAGCATTTCTCAGCAAACACCTAGCAAGGCAGTTGCTGGTGCCCAAGTGCACATCACTGCCCTGCAGGAACACAGGGGCCTGGGCTGACCTGAAGCTGTCTCACCTCTCACCTTGACCTCTCAGAAGCACTGTTTGTCCCTTTCTGGAAACTTCCAAGGTAAGAAGCAGCCCTACCTCAGGCCACCCTATCCTGCACACCAGAATGGGAGCAAGTGTTGCTCAGGACCCTCCCAGGCTAGTTTTCTTGTCCTGCTGGCTCAGGAGGGAAGAGCCTGGACCTTTTCTGGTCAACAGCCCAGTGGGTGACTAAGGCAACAAGGCACAAGAGAATCGCAACTTTCTTCCTGACTCTGTCTCCACCAGACTATGTGACCTCAGGCAGGACACCCAGCCTTTCTGGGACTGCCTCCCACTCAAAATTGTGGTAGGGGTTGTCCTCCATGATATTAGGAGACAAAAGCTTCCCAACTCTTTCCCTCTTTTCCTGCCTTCTCCTTCACATGGTCATACTTTGATGACCTGTAGGAGACTCTCCTGGCCCTCTCAACTCTACCTCCGCCATTTTCCCTACATAGTTAATCCTGTCTTGGAGGACCAGGACTAATATGCATATTATGTGAAATAAAAACAATAAATAGGCCCAGATTTTTTGTTTTGTGGGGTTGGGAATTAAACCCAGGGCCTTGTGCATGCAAGGCAAGCACTCTACAAACTGAGCTATATCCCCAGCCCCCAGGCCTAGGTTTTGTCTCTTCCTGCTTCGTTAGAGGTACAGGCTACGTGGATAGTTATAAAATTTGCGGGATGTATTTAAGATGGTGTGACTTAAAATATAGGCTACACAATATTCCTTTTGTGGGTTCCAGGAGTCCCTCACACAGTCCCAGTTCCCCAGCCTGGGGAACTCCAGGGCCCTAGCACAAGTCTGGAAGGACACCCACCACTGCAGACAGGCAGACTCTCTGCATGTGCAGTGATGGGAAGATATAGTGCTATCTTTGAATTTTTCACAGTAGTGTTTGGTTTGGTTTGGTGCTACAGGGTCTATCTAGTACATTGCCCAGGCTGCCCTTGAACTTGTGATCCTCCTGCCTCAACCTCTGAAGTTGTTGGGAGTACAGGTGTGCACCACCACACCTGGTCATAATAGTGTTTTAGCAGGGAAAAAAAAATTAGAGATGTTTTCATTTTCTAAACGTTGCATAAGAGTATGAAAGAAAGTCTGGTTGGTGCAGCCACAGTAGTCAGGGTGAGTTCAGTGGGACTGATAGACTGATAGTCAGGGTGAGTTCATGGAGATAGACTGTCAGTGGGACAGATTCAGAAGGATGTCCAACTGGTGTGACTGTGGGAAGCACATGCATGACCATGAGGACCCAGGGCCTAAAGTAGGGACAACAGGGCTGATGCAGGCTTGATGGAGCAAGTGACAGTGGAGGTCAAATCCATCCCAGTCTGAGACTTCCCTTTTCTTATCAGTGGCTGTGGGCAAGGTTTGAAGGAGCTAGAGAAAAGAAGGCTGAGGAAGAGCCTGTGAAGTTGGGGTCTGGATATTCAACCACTCCTACCCCTCATTCAGGCCCAGGTGACTTCCTACCTCAGGAACAGGTATGGGTTGCTGTGGCTGTCACCAGGCTGCTGACCCCAGAACTGAAACTCATGTGGACAGGGGTGCTAGAAAGGAGAGACAGAAAGACAGAAAGAGGCAACAACAGAAAGAGACAGACAGAAGCTGGGCACGGTGGCACACGCCTGTAATCCTAGCACTTTGGGAGGCTGAGACAAGATAATCGTGAGTTCAAAGCCAGCCTCAGCAACGGCAAGGCACTAAGCAACTCAGTGAGACCCTGTCTTTACATAAAACACAAAATAGGGCTGGGGATGTGGCCCAGTGGTTGAGGATCCCTGAGTTCAATCTTTGGTACCAAAAAAAAGAGACATAGATACTCAGAAATATATACTAAGGGACCATAGAAAGAGAAAGAGACACACAGAGAAAGGGAGAGTTAGAGAGACAGAAAAGGAAAGAATGAGAGACAGAGAGAGACACAGAGAAACTGAAGGCGAGATCTACATCCATTCATTTGCTTCTTAGGAGCAGAGAGGTAGGTGGGTACAAATCAAGAGGTGGAAAGTGAAAGAACAGAGCTAGAGAAGAAATCAAGGATGGTCCCAACATCAATGTCATGAGAACAAACATTTGCTGTCATTTACAAACATTTGCTTAGCACCAACCTAGATGCTACAGGAAACAAAAAGGTGCAGGCCCGGGTCTGTACTACCTAGAAGGGAGATCAGCCCCTATACCTGGGAAAGATTAATAAAGGGCTCAGGCAGCCCTCCCTGGAAGGGCTGGAAGGGAGGTAAGGTGGAGCTCAGGACACCCGGGGTTCTTGGTAGAAGGGCTGCATTTGAGCTGCCTGCTGGAGAGCAGGTGGAAGGGAAGGGTAAATGTCCCGGGGAGAGCCTGGCATCAGCAAAGGTGCAGAGGTAGGAAGTCAAGTACAGTCAGGAGGGCTTGAATGCCAAGCTCAGGAGGCTGCGGGCTGTGCTGAGAAGCGTGTGGTGGAAGCTGTGTTTAGCCAGACCTGGAGAGCAGCAGAATAAAATGGACAAAAGGGAGGCAGCACCCCCCTGCAGCCCCTTCTCCTACACCCCCGTCTCTCGCTTTTCTTTCTCTCTTTTTCTGCAGTGCTGGGGGTTGAACCCGGGGTCTCGCTCTATGACTCTCTCACTGAGCTACAGCCCCAGTCTGCCTGACACTTCTCCCCCCTGGCCTTTGGTTATGCAGTACACCCACCTGAAAGGCCTTCCCCTCCCACAACCCTTTTCAAGGCCAATGCTGAGACAGTTTAAGGCTCTTCCCAGAAATCTTCTCTTCCAGAAGCCCCGAGGCAGGGACAGGTGCTCCTGGCCTTGATCCAAGTCCAGGAACCCACAAGAAATCCTGGTCTGAGTCAAGTCATGTTTTTTTAATTGTTGATGGACATACATTTATTTATATACTTACATATGGTGCTGAGAATCGAACCCAGTGCCTTGCACATGCTAGGCAAGTGCTCTACCACTGAGCCACATCCCCAGCCCCGACATCATGTTCTTGACCAAGACCTGAAAGCACAATTTGGTTCCATCTGCATCTTGGCCTTACCACACCCAGCATTTGCCTGTCCCTCCATCTGGCTGGCGTGAGTATCCAAATCCCCAAAGAAAAGAAGAATAAAGTGGGGAGGAGTGGAGTGACGGAGTAGCACCCATTTGCCTAGAGGTGCTTTGGGCTGGCTGGTCACAGAGCAGTGACACAACCCCCAGCACAGAAGGAGCAGCACTGGGGACAACTGCTTGGTCAGAAGAGCCTTCGTGGAGACAGCCTGCCTCTGCCTTAGTCCTACGAGTTGGGCTAAGGACTAGACACAGCCTCCTCCTCAGGCCCTTGGAAGAGGAGAAAGAACCTCCTGGGGGCCCCGTGTGGCCAGGCCTCAGTGCACCCATCTGGCAGCTGCCCCCACCCGACCCCAGCCATGGAGAAGCTCCGCTTGTTCTTCCAGCACTTCCAGACCAGCTCCGAGTCTGTGATGAACGGCATCTGCCTGCTGCTGGCTGCGGTCACCATCAAGCTGTACTCCTCCTTTGACTTCAGCTGCCCCTGCCTGGCGCGCTACAACACCCTGTACGGCCTGGGCCTGCTGCTCACGCCCCCGCTTGCTCTCTTCCTCTGTGGCCTCCTGGTCAACCGGCAGTCTGTGGTGGTGGTGGAGGAGTGGTGCCGGCCCGAGGGGCACCGCAGGAAGGACCCGGGCATCATCAGGTAGGATCCTACACCTCTTCCCTCAGCAGTCCGTGGGCAGCGTCAGGGCCTCCCTCACCCAGCCCAAGGGTACCATCCCTCTCAACTGCCTTCGGCTCATAGAGGCCCATTTGCCAGTTTCCATCTAGAAAGATACGTATTTTTGCAGCGCTAGGGATTGAACCCAGGGCCTAGCATATGCTAGGCAAGCACTCTACTACCAAACCACATCCCCAGTCCCTTTTTTTACTTTTTTTTTTTTGGTACTGGGGATTGAACTCAAGGGCACTCGACCACTGAGCCACATCTCCAGCCCTATTTTGTGTTTTATGTAGAGACAGGGTCTCACTGAGTTGCTTAGCACCTCGCCCTTGCTGAGGCTGGCTTTGAACTCGCAATTCTCCTGTCTCAGCCTCCCAAAGTGCTGGGATTACAGGCTTGAGCCACCGCGCCCTGCTCCTTTTTTTACTTTAATTTGAGATAAGAGTCTCACTAAGTTGCCCAAGCTGACCACAAACTTTGCCATCCTCCTGCCTCAACCTCCCAAGAATGGGGCTGGGGTCGTGGCTCAGTGGTAGAGCGCTTGCCTCGCATGCGTGAGGCATTGGGTTCGATCCTCAGCACCACATACAAAATACATACATAAATAAATAAAATAAAGGTTGTTCTAAAAAAAAAAAAAAAACCTCCCAAGAAATGCATGTATACTCCTGTTCCTATCTTGGTCACGTTTCCATGACCAGTGCCACAAAAATATGAATGATACAGGGTTCCCAAGAATTCCCCAAGCCTCATCTGTCATGCTAGCCATGGATTATAACTTGCCACGTTCACCAAGGGTGACCATGGCACGCATAGCAGTTTCCTGCATGTAATGAGAAGCAGTGGTTTACTTAAAGGCTACATGCCCTCTGCCGCAAGTTTCCAAGGACAAGGACCTCACCTGTATACCCCTAGGCCTCAGGGCATGACCCATGGGCCATGCCTTGTATCAAAATCAGCTGATGGAGCCTAGTAATTCACAATGCTCTCCAGCCCCTGCTGCATACCAACTTGGGGTCAAGCTCTGTTCTGCTAAGGGCCTTGCGAGCATGGCCTCTCTGAATTCTCTCCTCAGCCCTGAGTCTGCTCCTTGATAGGGCCCATTTTTGAGGGTGAGGATCTGAGGCACAGAGAAGTTAAGTTACTTGGCCAAGCTCTCACATCTAGGAAGTGGCTGTACTCAGACTCCAACTCGGGCTGACTCCAACTCGGGCTGAACTCTGCCTGCCCTTTGTGACTCCTCCTTCCTCTGCTCCCAGGTACATGTGCTCCTCTGTGCTGCAGAGAGCACTGGCTGCCCCCATGGTCTGGATCCTGCTGGCCCTCCTTGACGGGAAGTGCTTTGTGTGTGCCTTCAGCAATTCTGTGGACCCTGAGAAGTTTCTGGACTTTGCCAACATGACCCCCAGCCAAGTGCAGCTCTTCCTGGCCAAGGTGCCCTGCAAGGAAGATGAGCTGGTCAGAGACAACCCTGCTCGAAAGGCCGTGTCTCGATACCTGCGGTGCCTATCACAGGTATTAGGGGTGGTCCTCCCCCAGACCCTGCATCCCTGAAGATATCCTGCATGGGTTTGTGGGAAAGGGCTGAGCAGGGTCTATATGATGGCCTGAGGAGCCTCCTCACTGCTGAAGACATAACTAAATAGCAGGAGGTTGGGGGAATCGGGAGCATGATCAGGACATGCGGGTCCTTAGGAAATGACTGCTTGACCATCAATACTGACCTACCCCAGAATGAGCACCAGGTGCCCATCCACTCTGGAGAGTCAGCTAGGCCCATCTCCAGGAGGCTGGATGACAGGAAAGCACTGGAGCTGTACTGCTCTGCCTCCATGCCTCCCACACTCTTCCCACAAGTCAGAAAAAAAAATATATGAATTCTCATTTCTCGAGCACTTCTGCATCAGGCATTGTGCCAAGCATTTGAGATGCATTAGTTCATTTCATTCTCAGCACATCCTTCAGAGACAGATACCATTATTCTCTTCCCATTTTCCAATGAGGAAACTGAGGCTCTGAGAGTCTTTAGTTAACAAAATCAATGTCATACAGCATATGAGAGGCAGGGATCTGAATTCATGTGTCATTATTCCTTAAATCCTCCCCCCACCACAGTGCAGGTTCCCCTCAGTGCCTGGCTCTCTATAGGGCACCCACTCCATTATCCTAGGGGCAAACCCAGCCCTACTCCGAGATTCCAGATTTCGTCAACACCACCCCCCAGATCCCTGCGCTGGGCTGTATCCACCAAAGAGCATTATGGGAGACCATTATGCGCAGAGTGCCACAAGGGTTACGCCATGAAGACCCAAGCCCTGCCTTCTGTGGGGGCCTGCAGTGAGAGAGGATTAGTGCTTAGGCAGTACTTGATTCTGATACAGACTTTGACCTTGGCCATGGCACTGACCTCTGGGCTTCAGTATCTTATGCAAAACAAAGGGGAGGGTTGCTGTCCTCCCCCACCTTGCTGGTCCCTGTGGGCTTCAACACTCTTAAGTTCTCCCAAGTCAGTGGAAGAGCGTGGAAAGTGGAGTCAGATAGGGTTTGAATCCTAACTCAGCTGTTAGCCATCAGTCATGTCAAGCTCAGCAAATTGTCTGATTTTCTTCTCCTCATGTATAAAATATTCACCTTAAATTTGGGTGGGAGGGTCCTGTGTGCAGTCATATGAAACAGTCTGGTACATCATGGGAATCACAGCTATCAATGACAAGCATTCAGATGTCTTTGTTATTTACAGGAGTGATTTCTCATTGCTCCAGGCCTTAAGCTGGGCCTTGAAAAGATGCAATTTTGGAAGGTAGAGAGAAGAATCTGCCAGATGTAGGCTCCAGCCTTAGAGAATGGCTTCCAGTTTCTCACTGCCTGGACATTATTCCTAGCACAGTGCCTCCCATTAAATAGAGCATGAATGCATGCATAGATGAGAGGACGGATGGATGCATGCACGTGAGGATTACATGAAAGACTAAATGAGAAGATGAGGATGGATGATGGACAAGATGGGAGGAGGGCTGGATGGGGAGATGATGGATGTATAGTCACATAAGAGGGTAGATATTGGCTGGATGGGTGGAGAGATGGTTGGATAGATGAATGGCTAGAATAGAAGAATGAATGGATGGATGGAGAATGGCTGGTACGATGCATGACTGAATGGGAAGATGGATAGAGTTGAGGGAGGATGAAGGAGTAGTAAAGAGAGGGACTTTGGAGCACCTCCACAGTTTGGGACCCCACCCGAGCCCCACTGCACCCCACCTCATGCCTCCTCAACCTCTAGGCCATCGGCTGGAGTATCACCCTGCTGCTGATCGTGGTGGCCTTCCTGGCCCGTTGCCTGAGACCTTGCTTCAACCAGACAGTGTTCCTGCAGCGCAGATACTGGAGCAACTATGTGGACCTGGAACAGAAGCTCTTTGACGAGACATGCTGTGAGCATGCGCGGGACTTTGCGCACCGATGTGTGCTACACTTCTTCGCCAGCATGCAGAGTGAGCTGCAGGCACAGGGGCTGCGCCAGGATCTGGTAGACAAGCTCCCTGAAACCCTGGAGGAGCTGGATGGCGGAAGTGGGAAGGTGCACCTGCGCACAATCTGCAGCCGAGAGCAGGTGGACCACCTCCTAAGTACCTGGTACTCCAGCAAACCTCCACTTGACCTTGCAGCATCCCCCGGGTTCTGGGGAGCTGGCCTCAGCCACCGCGCCCCCATGGTAGCTCCAGGCACAAGGCTGTCCCAGCACACTGATGTGTAGGGACCCTGCCAGGCTTGAACAGCAACAGTGCACCCATGTGACATGCCCATGTTGACACAGATCTGAGGACTTGCCAAGCCCTTAGGACCCCGGGGCAGGCAGCCTACCCTTGTTGATCTACTTCCCAAATGGCCCAATCTCAGCCTAGCTCATGGATGTGGATTCAGTGCATCCAGGACTGGGCCCCAGAATCTCAAAGCAAGCTCTTAAGTAATACTGATGTTTCTGGTCAGTGGACCAAACCTTGTGTAGCAAGAGTCTGAATAGATATTGTGTGCATGTACAACTATGTAACAATGAATCCCACCATCATATACAATTATAACGTACTGATTCAAAAAAATGAGGGAGAAAAGAGTCTAAATAGAACTGTTATGGGTTCTGGGTCCTAGATGTCAAATCTAAATAATAAAAATAGTCATAATAGCACATGCTTATTTGGTGACTATTATGTGTCAGGCATTGTTCTAACTTCTCTACATATATTAACTCATTTAATCCTCATGATGAAGTAAGTATGAGCCCAATTTTTTAAAATTGTTGATTATTTTTTACCTTTATTTAATTTATTTATTTTTATGTGGTGCTAAGGATCAAACCCAGTGCCTCACATGTGCTAGGCAAGCGCTCTACCATTGAGCCACAACCCCAGCTCCAGCCCAAATTTTTAGAAGAGAAAACTGAGTCCTAACGAGGCTAAGTTCCTCAAGGTCACCCGTGTAGAAGCTGGAATTGGATGCCAGGAGGCCCGGCTTTAGAATTTGCTCTGAGCTACCACATCAGTCTGCCCTCTAGACTATTTGGTTGGTTGGTTGGTTGGTTGGTTTTCAATGCCCTTGTTGAGTTTCCTAAAGCTTCTATTAAGATTCTCATAGTAAGGGGCTGGGATTGTAGCTCAGCGGTAAAGCGGTTGCCTCGCATGCGTGAGGCCCTGGGTTCGATCCTCAGCACCACGTACAAAGCAATAAAAATAAAGACAGTATATCCATCTACAACTAAAAAAAAAAAAAAAAAAAAAAAAAAAAAAAAAAAAAAAAAAAAAAAAAAAAAAAAAAAAAAAAAAAAAAAAAAAAAAAAAAAAGATTCTCATAGTAAGTGATAGATATGGGAATTAGAAAAATAATATAGTCTGAGGAGAAGAAGAATGGCCAAGCATTACCTGTTTTCCTGATGTTGGTCATGCTGGCAGCTCCCACCTTCCCCAACATTGTCTTTTTAATGTTAATCATGCAGGCTGCGCTACCTTTCCCAGCTCTGTCTCTTTGATGTTAATCAAGCCAGCAGTTAGCACCTCCCCTAAACAGATGCCTTCCTGAGGCAAAACCAGGAAGGAAGGGGCTTATCACCACACCGGAGTGATAAACTAATTGATGAAACAACCCCAAATTCCTAAATGCCCGTGAAAACTAAGAGCTTATATAAACCCAGTCCCTTCCTTTGTTCAGGGCCTCATTTTCCACCGGGAATATGGGTCCACCACCTCCGAATAAAGCCTCCCATGACTTGCATAGTTTGCTGCCGCTGTGGTCTTTTTGCCCTTACAGTAAGTTCTAGCAAGCTCTGCCCTTTGAGTTCCTCTAGAACTCAACTCTAGTTAGTGTCTCTTACTGGCCACTCCAGATGAATAGTTTCTATTTTCCTATTGAGTGTATTTTTCTGTGTTTGAATGTCAAGGGGGCTGTTCTGTGCAGCTACTACTTTCTCACTTCTACCAGTTCTGTTTGCAGCCAGCCAGTGCTGGGGCTGGCCCAGGCCCTTCCCAGTGCGGCCCTTTCTCCGTCCAGCCTTCTGTTCCCCTTCAGTTGGCAGGGGCTGAGTCCCTTGTGCTTCCACTCACCTCCATCTCCACAGCCCTCAGCCCGACCCCTGAGCTCAACACAATCCCGTAGTCTATCACTTCCAGGGCTATTTGTCTGCTGCCCTGAGAGGTTGGCCTCCTGGCCAGCAAGCTCTATGGTCAGATATGGGTGTGGGGTCTAGCTCAGGGGCAAAAGTCCTGAGACACCAGTGTCAGATCTGCACAGAAAACTACCATTCAGTCTCCAGAAGCCCTAAAAGGAAGACTTAGGGGAAAATCTAGTCATTCAGCAACCCAGGGCCTCCTCTGCCCCTCCCTGATGACTCATTCTCACACACACACACACACACACACACACACACACACACACAAACTGCCTTTGCCAGCACAAATGGTTGCTACGCACATGCACAGCTGGGTTCACCCAAGGCTTTTATACTTCCTTAGGATCTGGGCAGTACAGGAGCCCCTGGAAACCTTCCCTGGAGCCCAGGTCCCTCCACCCAGGCCATCCCAGCACTCCTGGGCTCTTGCCAAGGGACCTTATGAGAACAGAAAATCTCTGCAGCCCAGCCTCCACTAACTCCTGGTGTGGTCAGGCCATGCAAATGTCTGAAATGGCACAAGGGTAGGGCATGGTTTAGGAAAATTGCTAGCAGCAGCGATTGAGGGGGGAAGTAGAGATGAGAAGTGGCATCCTGAGCCTATGTAGATGAAGTTAAGGGCCTACATACCGGCCCCTACAGGCTTTCTTTTAAAAAGCAGTTTACCCAAAGCCATTCTGGCTGTGCTCTGACTTAAGTCAATAGGATGCTGCATTCCTTGACCAAAAACTTGTTATCCTTAGAGCTATTCTCTGAGCCACAGAATTTAGAACTCCTCTCTGCCTATAAGAACACAAATCATCCTGAAGAGGGGACTTTTGTGACCTTCATGCAGACCAAAGATTCCAAGGCCCAGGAGAATAGGATAATTAAAAGCAAAGCAGACGTACCGTAAAATCTGTAAAAGCAAAAACAAAAAAAACAAGTTCTAGTTAGAATTAGTCGGCATGGGCCAAGATGACCAAGACTTGCATTTAGATCTTTAACATATCATTTTAATCTTATTATCATAGCAAAATTTCCCTCTTCCTCATCATGAGTTTCACTTGAGTACCTGTAGTAAGACCATGTGCAGTAGGGATTTAAAAATCTGATGCAATCGTACTGTCAATCAAAAGTTAAGAGGTGAGATGGAGTGGTAGCTAGTGGCAGAGCGCTTGCCTAGCATGTGTGAGGCACTGAGTTCGATTCTCAGCACCACATAAAAATAAATAAAATAAAGGTATTGTGTGCATCTACAATTAAGAAAATATTTTTTTAAAAAAACCTTCTAGGACTGGAATTGTGGCAAGTGATAGAGCACTTGCCTAGCATGTGTGAGGCACTGGGTTCAATTCTCAGCATCACATATAAATAAATAAAATAAACGTCCATTCACAATTTTTGAAATATTAAAAAATAAAAATAAAAAAATTTTTAAAACCTTCTATTTAAAAAAAAAAGAAAAATGTTAAGAGGAGGGCCAGGGGCTGGGATTGTAGCTCAGCGGTAGAGCGCTTGCCTCGCATGCGTGAGGCCCTGGGTTCGATCCTCAGCACCACATACAAAGCAATAAAATAAAGACATTGTGTCCATCAACAACTAAAAAAATATTAAAAAAAAAAAAAAAAAAAAAAAAAAAAGAGGAGGGCCAGGTGTGGTGGCACATGCTTATAATCCCAGCTGCTCTGGAGGCTGAGGTAGGAGGACTATGAGCTTAAAGCCAGCCTCATCAACTTAGTAAGGCTCTAAGCAACTTAGTGAGACCCTTTCTCTAGATAAAATATAAAAAGGGTCTGGGAATGTGGCTCACGTCCCAACACGGTGTGCTTCCTCTTTGGAAGGTCTCATAGAAAATTAAGGAGTTCTCTGGTGAGGGCCCAGCTCCACCCAACCCTTTGAGACCAAGTGCCCCTAGGTTGAATCCCTGGTACAAAAAAACAAAACAAAACATAGAATTAAGAGGTGGTGGGCTGAGGTTGTGGCTCAGTGGCAGAGCGCTTGCCTCACATGTGTGAGGCACTGGGTTCGATCCTCAGCACCACATAAAAATAAGTAAACAAAATAAAGACACTGTGTCCATGTATAACTAAAAAATATTTAAAAAAAAAAAAAAGAGGTGGTACCTGGGTGAGACTTTCTAGAAACTTCTCTAAGACCCCCATAAAACTAGGGAACAAAGGGGACCCATTCTCTCCCTTTAGGACATCTTTCCTTTCTCCTCTAAAAAGCTTTGCGCTCTCTCTCTCTCTCTCTCTCTCTCTCTCTCTATATATATATATATATATATATATATATAATTTTTTTTTGGTACTAGGGATTAAACTCAGGGGCACTCGACCACTGAGCCACATCCCCAGCCCTATTTTGTGTTTTATGTAGAGACAGGGTCTCACTGAGTTGCTTAGCACCTCGCTGTTGCTGAGGCTGGCTTTGAACTCGCGATTCTCCTGTCTCAGCCTCCCTAAGTGCTGGGATTACAGGCTTGAGCCACCGCACCTGGCAATATTTTTATTACAATTTGTGTCTTGTTTCCTGTTTTGCTTGAAATTTTCACCTGCAAGGATATAAGAGCCACTGTGGGTAACAAGATGACCTGCCCCTACCCTCAAGGACCTCATTGTCAATTTGGTGAACAGGGAGGGGTGCGGGAATAGTGGTGATCCACAGTGAACAGGGCAATGTAATGGGGGCAAGCCAAGTGCCTTTTGATTTTGCAGGGAGAAGTAAAGTTCCAAGCTGGGGACCAGGGAAGGCTTCACAGCTGCCTGGTCCCAGGGCCATCCCAGGGCCCATGCCTACCTACTCTTTGACGCTCACTCTCCATTGTCTGTGGGTTTCGCTCTTTTTTTTTTTTTTTAATTTTTTTTAGTTGTAGATGGACACAATGTCTTTATTTTATTGCTTTGTATATGGTGCTGAGGATCGAACCCAGGGCCTCACGCATGCGAGGCAAGCGCTCTACCGCTGAGCCACAATCCCAGCCAGGTTTCGCTCTTAAAGTTCACAAGACAAGAACCCAAAAAGAAGTCACTGGCAGGCAACTGGGGCAGTGACGCTAAGCGGGCATTTCCTGCTGTAGCGAGCTGCAGCACACGTCCCAACACGGTGTGCTTCCTCTTTGGAAGGTCTCATAGAAAATTAAGGAGTTCTCTGGTGAGGGCCCAGCTCCACCCAACCCTTTGAGACCAAATATATGTTTTTTTCCTTGCCTGTGCTTGGCAGACTGTCAGGGGAGTCCAGAGGGCTGTGGAATGGGGAGAGTATCTCTGAAAGTCTAGAGAAGACCAGCGGGAATGGTCTGGGATGGCAGATGGGGAGAACAGAGGTAACACTGAGCTGCCTTGCAGTGAGATTTGACACCCACCACCTTTAGCCCTCTCACTCTTCTCACAGACCCTCACCCTGGAGGGAAACCCAGAACCAGAATGGCAAGTATTGTCTCCTGTTTGCGTCTGGATTCTAGCCTCCCCACAGAGTTTCGTCTTGGGCCAAGGCTTACTTCATTCACATATTGAAGTGCATTTATTCAGCACTTATTAACTGAGCATCTTTATATACCCAAAGTACTTAAGCTTTGAGTCTAATGAATAGGACGGATGTGGACTTTTAGCTATATCTGAGCCCCAGACAGTCAATAAACACACTCCCTAAGTAATTAAGTGTGTAACCTCTGCTTGAAGGGAAGTTATGAAAGCCTCTATCAGCAGACTAACTTGAGATGAGGGTTCAGGAAGATCTCCCTAAGGGAGGATCATTAACCTGAGAACTTAAAGATGAACAGGAGTTTTGCAGTGAAGAATAGGGGGATAAGCATTCCAGGGATGTGCAAAGCATGTGCAAAGGCCCTGAGGTAGGAAGGGGTTTGTACTGTGTGGGAATAGAAAGAAAGCTGGTGAGTTGAAGTATAGACCCTGAGGAGAGTGTGGTGTTTTGTAGGCTGTTTGAAAGATTTTGGACTTCATCATTGAAGAGAATGAAGCAATAGATTAATCAGACATTTGCTTTTAAAATATCACTCTGGCCACAGCCTCAGAGTGGCTTGATTGGGGCCCAGTGTGAACTGTAAAAGGCAGGTTAGCCCTGATGAGCTTGGATGAGGGTGGAGATGGAGGGAAGTGGTACATTACAGGGATTTAGGGGTAGAACAGACTCTGGGTGTCCTGCTTAAAATGTAACACAAAGAGCTGAGTGCAGTGGCTCATGCTCGTAATCCCAGCACTTTGGGAGGCTGAGACAGGAGAATCGTGAGTTCAAAGCCAGCCTCAGCAACAGCAAGGTGCTAAGCAACTCAGTGAGACCCTGTCTCTACATAAAACACAAAATAGGGCTGGGGATGTGGCTCAGTGGTCGAGTGCCCCTGAGTTCAATCCCCAGTACCACAAAAAAATAAAAATAAATAAATAAATAAATAAATAAATAAATAAATAAATAAATAAAATGCATCCAGGTGCAGTGGCAAATGCCGGCAACCCCTGCAACTCAGGCAGCTAAGGCAGAAAGATGACAAGTTCAAGGCCAGCCTCAACAACTTAGCAAGACTCTGTCTCAAAATAAAAAAATAAAAAGGACTGTGGATGTAGCTCAGTGATAGAGTGCCCCGAGGTTTCATCCCAGTTCTATAAAAATAGATAGATGATAGATAGATGATTGATTGATAGATAGATAGATAGATAGATAGATAAAATGCAGTAAAAATAAAGCCAAAATGTTAATGGCTTAACATTACAAAGACGTACGTCTAACTCAAGCAAAATCTCAAGGGAGAAGGATGGGGGAGGGACTCACTCTGCAGAGTCACTTGAGGTCCCAGCTGGCAGATGGCCCCCATCTCGTGGGGCCACCCTCAAGACACGTGTTATCCCCAGAGGCAGGGCCTGGGACAAAGTGAGTACAAGTAGCTTATGTGGAAGTTGCTCACAGAAAACCCTGGAGGGAGCAGAAGTGATCCCCAGTCATGGCCTTGGGTGTCTAGAGCATAATCTCATGGAGACCTTGGGGACCACAAGGAGTCAGCAGAACAGTGGAGTGTTTCCTCCCAGTCTCATCATCCCTAACTGGGCACTAACTGGGTCCTCACCAGCTAGCCTTAGGCCAAATGTAAACCTAGTACTGGAATGAATGCCCATGGGCAGCAGGTCGCAGGGGACTTCAGTGAGCAGCCTTTAGGAGTGCTGAGGGGAATGGGTGGGGCACAGAGGCATGAGGACACCTGGCTTCCAGGGCCAGTATCACAGGGGAGAAAAAGAGCAGGAAGATGCTAAGGCATTGGGGTAGACTTATGTGACACATGGTCCCAGCCTCCCTGGAAGCCAGGCTGGGAGTTGTAGGGAAGCCTGTGGATTCTTTGGCAAACACTACCATTTTGTCACAGCGTACTGGCCCAGGGTGGTTCCACCACTGCAGAGAGAAGCAGCCTGCGTCCTCCTTAGGTAAAGACCACTTACCAGGCTGGGGTGGAGCTCAGTGGTACTGCACCGCTTAGCATGGGCAAGGCCCTGGGCTCAACCCCAGTGCCCAAATAGACCTGGGTTCTCTAATAACACAGCCTGCCAGCACCTGAGTGCCCTGGCGGCTGCATCCACTGTGGGCTCCTGCCTTCTCCGCTGCCCTGTGCTCTGGCTGCTCCACCAGTTGCTAGGTGAGGGCATCGTCCACCGAGCGCCACACACTCAAGCTCTCCTATGCAAATTGGGCATTTTCCTAAAGGTACAGGCAGGCACTCTCCCCAGGGGCCCCCTTTGCATGACCTAATACAAACTTTCGAAGGCACTGCTAAGGCTCAGGTGTGGAGAGGATTGGTATTACTGCCATAATGTTGTAACTACCACCTCTGGAGAGCCCACGCTGGGCCTGGCACTGTGCTCAGCCCTCCGCCTGCATCATCTCACTGCATCCCCACAATCCCCTGAGAGGTAGGTCTAGCATTCTTTCCATTTCACAGATTTAACCTGAGGCACCCACAGGTTAAATGACTTGCCCACAGTCCCTGGCTAGTATGTGGCATGGTTAAGACTTGAACCTGGGTCACTGGTTAGGTTGCTCTCAACTACTCAGGGACACAGCTCCTCACTAAGAGACTGTTCAGTGAAAGGAACCAGTGAACAGGCAGGGCCCTGAGGCAGACTCGCCTGGACAGTGAGGGACAGCACAAGTGAAGGTAAGGAGTCTGGGCCACTGTAACAAAATACCACAAACTGCCTCAAGCCACACGTGTTTATTTCCCATAGTTCCAGAGGCTGAAAGTCTCTGACCAGGGTGTCAGCAGGGTTGGGTTCTGGTGAGGGCCTCCTTCCCGGTTATAGAAGGCCACTTTGAGCAGGGTGTGGTGGCGCACGCCTGTAATCCCAGCACTTTGGGAGGCTGAGACAGGAGGATTGTGAGTTCAAAGCCAGCCTTAGCAACGGCAAGGCACTAAGCAACTCAGTGAGACCCAGTCTCTACATAAAACACAAAATAGGGCTGGAGATGTGGCTCAGTGGTCGAGTACCCCTGAGTTCAATCCCTGGTACCACAAAAAAAGAAAGAAAAAAGAAGACCACTTTGTCACTCTGTCCTCATCTGGTGAGGAAAAGAGTAGGAAAATCCTCTGAGGTCTCTGTCATAATGGCACTAATCCCCTCCATAAGAGCTCCACCCTCCTGACCTAATTACCGCTCCCAAACCCCACCACCTAATACCATTATGTTGAGGGTTAGGATTCCGACTTGTAAATTTTTGGGAGGAACACAAACGTTCAACCTGTAGCATCCCAGGCAGCCTGTGTCCCTTCTGTGCCATGAACAACATGGCTCTCTGGCCTCAGCTGGTGCTCACAAGGCCACACCTTCCCCTTTCCCGCTCTGAGGGCACCTTCCTCTGTCCCTCCACCTTTCAGAGGCATCCCCTGTTCCTACCATTCTTTACCTCCTGGTTCCTACCGTGATGACATCAGTTTATGACACTGGGATAAACAGGGGATTTGGAGACATCCATATAGAACCTGGTGAAAAACAAAACAAAATGATTATTTTATATAATTATGATAAAAATAAAGTATTAGGAAATACGTTAAATACTGAGTTTCTATAAAACATCCAAATGAAATTTTCTAAACTTCTCAAAACAACAAACTTGAGGTTGCTTCAGTGAGCACATTTGGCGGTAGGGGGTACTAGAGATGGAACTTAGGGGCACTCGACCACTGAGCCACATCCCCAGCCCTTTTTATATTTTATTCAAAGACAGGGTCTCGCTAAGTTGCTTAGAGCCTCACTAAATTGCTGAGGCTGGCTTTGAACTCGTGATCCTCCTACCTCAGCCCCCTGAGCTGCTGGGATTACAGGTGTTCACCACTGCACCTGGTATGAGCACATTTTAATATCAGACTTTTGGGGGGAGGAGTAACTGGGGATTGAACCCACTAAGCCACATCTCCAGTCCTTTTTTATGTTTTATTTTGAGACAGGGTCTTGCTAAAACCTTAGTGTAAAATTCACACGACCAGGAGAAGATGAATTAAGCCACTCAGCCATGCTTTATTGGAAGGTGAGCCCTCGGACCATCTCCCCGTCCATCAGAGCAGGTCGGGAGAAATGGCCCTGGATCTTTTGTGCACAGAGAATTTCAAGAAAACCCGGTCAGGAAGGGGAGGGCTTGGGTACAGGAAGAGAAGGCCATAGTCC
>CM053404.1:22243133-22308037 GCA_028644305.1 Xerus rutilus
CAGAGAATTTCAAGAAAACCCGGTCAGGAAGGGGAGGGCTTGGGTACAGGAAGAGAAGGCCATAGTCCTTCCTGATGGGTCAGGAAAACTCGCTGATTGACAGGAGGCATGTCCACTAGTGACGTCACATCTGGCTTGCAGCTCCACTGACCAGCTTCCTTATTTGGGCATCTTGGACCCTGACCAAACCTGACACTTAGGATTTCACTAAGTTGCTGAGGTTGGTCTCAGACTTGCAATCCTCTTGCCTCAGCCTCCCCCATCACTGGGATTACAGGTGTGTGCCACCACACTTGGCAACAACAGGTTTTATTGTTGTTGTTTTTAATAGTACTAGAGACTGAACCCAGATACTTGCACATGATAGGCAAATACTCTACCACTAAGGTACACCCTTATCCCTTATGTCAAAGATTTTTAAATAACATTGCAATTAGAATTTTCAGGGCATGAAAATGTGGGTAAAGCAGGCACCTGTCAGCCAGCTTGGATACCACTAAATGGGGACATTGCTACAGAGAGCCATGTCCAACAAAGGTATGTAAGATAGAGATTCTTGATAACCACCTAGAACCACCCCTCCTGGTTTCCAGAGCCATCCCAGGCCCACCCCATCCCTACTCACCACTCATGGGGCTGTGTGCCAGGTCCCAGCAGCAGCTCGAACCCCTTGCCAGCAGCCATGCCTGCAATGATCCAGTACATGTTGAAGGCTGCCTCTTTTGCTGGATCTCCTTCATCCTGGTCCCCACCTAGGGGTGTCTCAGGTGAGCCTCTGACAAAGGTCCTCTAGGGGCTACCAGCCTAAGGGCTCCAGTTGTCCCAGGGCCAACCTGAGAGGAACAGCATTCTCCCCACTGGTGTGCTATTTGTGACACCAGCATTTCCACCTGGCCTTGATGCAGCCACAAAAGGAAAGCCAAAACCCACTGCCCTGACCTCTCTTCAACCTGTGAGAGGGCTAGCCTGGGCTCATATCCCACCTCCCAAGCTGGGTAACCTTTAGCTAATAATGTACCCTCTCTAAGCCACAATCCACACCTCAGTAAAATGGGGGTGACAGTGCTTATCCCACAGGGTTACTCTGAGATCAGGATTCAGGATAAAGAGAAATACTGAATCTCAAAGGAAATGGTACAAGCCACTGAGATGCACAGTTGTAAATCTTGGCCCATGCCCTTGTAAAATGAGGGAAACACACGAGTGCAGGAAAAACTGCCGTGAAATTGTGCAGCTCCACCCTGGATCCATCTCCAGTCCAGTCCCTGATAGAGCCCTTCTATAAGTATGGGACCCTCAGCCCAAGGGACTCTCGAGACAGCCCACATTCTCCCTTGAATGTATATCTACCTTTCTAAATAAACCTCTATGCCTTCGTCTGCTTGTGCTGAAATTCTTTTCTGTCACATATGCCAAGAACCTCCCTAGTCCTGAGGTGAGTTCCTCTTCTTCTCTGGGAACTTCTCAGACTCTTCTCCAGAAACTTCTCCCATGACAACGCGAGGTACATAAAGTGCCTGGCATAGGGCTTCATGCTGGGAAGGCGCAGGTCAATGCTGTTTGTGTCAACTTGACAGATACAAAGACCACTAATGAGGTTATATGCACGCCTACGAACACAGACATGAGCCAGCAAGCTCATACCTTGGCACAAACATGGGGATGCGCAGATCTGTGGGCCCGTGGAGACGCCTTGTCTGGGTTCTGCCTCACCTCCCACCCCCACCCCTTGCCCCAGACAGGAGCCATCCAGTTGGAGCCAGATTGGACCTGCCCTTCTGGGAGAGCCCTGGGCATCAAAGGGAGCCTGTCAAGCCCCTTCCCTTTGATGAGCCCAGGGAGGAGGCGCTGGGTCCTGCAGACACTCTGGAGGCCCAGGCTCCAGGCAGGAAGCACCCCCTACATAAACCCTCAACTTTCTGATTTGGGGAAGTAGAGCTAGGAGGTGGAGGCAGGAAAGGATGTGCCATCCATGCCCCACAGGCACGTGTGCAGGTTGGACGTGGAGGTACCTGCACACCACATCTCCCTGCTCAGGCGGCTCCCTGCTCAGTACAAGTCCTCAGACTTCAAATCCAGGACATTTTACTCCACACCATGCCCACAATTACACCATCTCCACCACCATCACCACCGCCACTGACATCCTCACAGTGACCGATATCACCAGCCCCACCCACATCCCATCACCCCCACAGCAGACACCCCACCACTGCTGTCCCCAGATCATCAGACCATCATTGTGTGAACTGATGGAGGTGTCCCTGGGACCCTGATACAGTGTGGAGGAAACACATGCAGAAGGAGGGTGACATGCTTCCCAGGGCCCAGCCTCTGCAGCACCGGGGACTCCCTCGAACTCCACCCTACTGGAGATACTATCTTCCCAGCCTATGCCCTCCACTCCCCCAACCCTCCCACACTCACAGAGAGCTGGTCCCCATCAGGTGAAGCCCTTGTGGCTTCCTAGTGCCGGAGGCAGCTGTGCAGAGATAGGAGCCAGGGAAGGGTGGGGAAGGGAGGGGCACAACCCTGGCTGTCCCCACAGGATTGGCCAAGCTGCATCCTCTTGGCCAGCACCTGACTCGAAGGTTCCTCAAAGTGACAGTGACCTCAGCTGCTGCCCTGAGCTCTGCTGGTCCCAGTTGAAAGGGCTAAGTCATGAGGTGGGTGCCCAGTGGTCAGGGTGGGCTGCAAGAGCCTTTCTGGAGGCAACAGTGAGGTGAAAAGAGGCCGCAGGCCCTGTGGAGGACATAATGGACAAGTTCCGGATGATCTTTCAGTTCCTGCAGTCCAACCAGGAGTCCTTCATGAACGGCATCTGTGGCATCATGGCACTGGCCAGTGCCCAGATGTACTCAGCCTTTGACTTCAACTGTCCCTGCCTGCCAGGCTACAACGTGGCCTACAGTGCAGGCATCCTGCTGGCGCCTCCCCTGGTGCTCTTCCTGCTCGGCCTGGTCATGAACAACAATGTGTCCATGCTGGCTGAAGAGTGGAAGCGGCCCCCTGGCCACCGGGCCAAGGACCCTGCCGTGCTGCGCTACATGTTCTGCTCCATGGCCCAGCGAGCCCTCATTGCACCTGTCGTCTGGGTGGCCGTCACACTGCTTGATGGCAAGTGCTTCCTCTGTGCCTTCTGCACTGCCGTGCCCGTGGCTGCCCTGGGCAACGGCAGCCTGACACCTGGCTTGCCCGCTGCCGAGCTCGCCCGCCTGCTGGCTCGGGTGCCCTGCCCTGAGATCTATGATGGTGACTGGCTGCTGGCCCGTGAAGTGGCTGTGCGCTACCTGCGCTGCATCTCCCAGGTGAGGAGGCCAGGTCTGCTCACAGACCAGGGTTCCTCTGGGAAGGCCCTATCCCCCCACCTCTCCAAATGGGGTTTCCCTCAGATGGGGCAGGAGAGGGGGCATGTTTCCTCAGTCAAGACTGAAAGTAGAGCCAATGTACTTTCACTCAGACTGGGGTCACCTGAAGAAAGTGCTATGGCTCCTTCAGCCTAGCAGATTTGTCCTCTGTCCTGAGGTCCCCAAAGAGGGCCCAATAGCTCAGCTGACCCCATCTTCTCCATCCTGAGCTCTGGGAAGCTGAGGGAATTTGCATCGTTTTCTCGTCTAGCCTGGGCCTTGGAGAAGCTGGTAGGTGGCTGAGCCATTTGGGTATATTTCCCTGGCAAATGCCCCTAGCTGGCACCTCCCTGCTCAGAGAGTGGGAGCTGAAGTTCTGGGTGTCTTGGAAGAGAGCATGTGGGTAAGGGAGATCCACAGTTGAGATATGACTTTAAGGACCACTTGGCTAGCCCTTTGATGGTGGACCAGGCACAGCCAAGGAGAGGGGCAGGAAGCTGGGCCTGCCCTGCAAGACCTGGAGAAACACTCTGCTCTGGTGAGTGTAGACCCCCTGCTTCCCCCCTGCAGCTGGGACCCCTTTCCAGTGAGGCCTCCCTTACCACCCAGATGACTCCTGTGAATCTCAAACTGGGAGTATCCAAACCAAGCTCCGCTTCCCTCTCAAACCAGTGCCTCCACTCCTGTGGGCACTTGTCCCATCACCCCAGGCCTTAGGGTTTGGGCAACTGTTCCTTCACCTGACCTTTAAATTACTATGTCGTAAGCTGAAAGGGTCCCCAGAGGCCATGGCTGCCTGACCTATAGACACATTTCATTTGGCCTTCAGCGTCTGAACTCTAAAGTCAACTTTAGAATTAATTGGCTTCCTCTAAAAATCAGATTTTTTTACATAAAAATCACATTTCCAACTTCATTTGCAACACCTGAAGATCCAGCCCAGGGTGGGGCTGTAGCTCAGTGGTAGAGCGCCTGCCTAGCATGCGTGAAGCACCAGGTTCGATCATCAGCACCACGTATAAATAATAAATGAATAAAATAAAGATCCATCAACAACTGAAAAAAAAAAAAAAAGATCCAGCCCCTCTGGGCCCACACTTGCTCATTGAGCAGCATCCCAGCCCCCATGCAGCATTTGTATTTGCCCCTCAACCCTGTCCTAACCTGTCCAATGCTGCTCTGTGCAGCTGGGGTCTGAGGCACGGCATCCTGCCCAGTGCCCTCACAGTGAGTGACCGATAGAGCAGAGCTAGAGGCAAGGATCCAGTTTTTCAGCAGAGTTTGAGAGCTTGTCCAGTGTGTCTCTGGGATCCCTGAGGCCTCAGCTTAGCCCATGTGGAGAAGAGGCTTACCTGGTGCAGGTGTCAGTAGCAGGAGCTAAAGGAGGCACAGAAGTCAGAGGAGGAAGGGCAGCTATGTCCTGGGGACATCAAAAAGCCTCCCCAGAGTAAGAGGCATGGTCCCAAGGGCCTATTGGAATAGTAATGGCTAAAAGTTAGTGGGCAGTATGTATGTATCAGGTACTATTAAGTCTAATACCTCCTTGAGTCCTCATGGGAACTATGAGATAGGTGCTATCATTACCCTATCTTACGGGTGGGCTAGAGTAGTCAGGTTGCTTCACTCTTGGTCAGCTACTGAGCAGTGCAGACAAGATTCAAAACCAGGCAGCCTCACTGCAGGGTCTAGAGTTTACTCCTGTGCACTGAATACCCAGCCAACACAACAGGTGCCTCACACAAGATCTCACTTCCAGGAGGTGGGTATATCCATGCTCATTTTACAGATAAGGAAACAGAGGCCAAGAGGTAAAGTCACTTGCCCCGTTCCTGCTCTCCTCACTAAGGGACCCAGTGAGTGCTTTTGGAGTCTGTACAGGCTCAGAGGCAGGAGGCCTGACGCTCCCTCTCCCCACAGGCACTGGGCTGGTCCTTCGTGCTGCTGACTACACTGCTGGCGTTTGTGGTGCGCTCTGTGCGGCCCTGCTTCACGCAGGCTGCTTTCCTCAAGAGCAAATACTGGTCCCACTACATCGACATTGAACGCAAGCTCTTTGATGAGACGTGCACGGAGCATGCCAAGGCCTTCGCCAAGGTCTGCATCCAGCAGTTCTTCGAGGCCATGAACGATGACCTGGAGCTGGGTCATGCCCACGGGCCGCTGGCCACAGCTATCTCTCCATCAGCCTCCCACAGCCCCAACGAGGGTGGTGAGGAGGAGAGGGAAAAGTTGCGAGGCATCACCAACCAAGGTGCCATCAACAGGCTGTTAACCAGCTGGCACAAATGCAAACCACCACTCCAGCTGGGCCAGGAGGAGCCTCTGATGGGCAATGGCTGGGCTGGGGGCAGGCCCCGGCCTCCACGCAAGGAGGTGGCCACCTACTTCAGCAAAGTGTGACCTGTGGCTGACTGAGGAAACACAGCTCACAGACCCTCAAAAGAGACAGAGAAATGTCTGGGCAGCAGGCCTTAGGAACAGACCCACATGTCCAGGCACTCACCTGCCCTTTTAAGAAAGGAAATGTGGAGCTAGAAGGGGACCTCATTCCTCCAGCTGTGACACTGCCTTGGGGCAGTGGGCCTATAAGCAGTATTAGTCAGAAGTGCTCAGAAGAGGCTTGGGGGAGGGGGAGACAGATGGCTGGCCCCCGACCACCCTCCCAGGCCACTTCTAGAGCTGCTTCTTTCATTGTGGCTCACTACCTCTTCTCAGGCCTCACAGGCTCACCCACCCCAGCACCCTCTCTCGTCTATGACTTTTGAGGAGCTCAGGACTCAGGAACCAGGAGGAGATCCAGCCCTCTCATGATCCTGACCAGAATCTCCTGGGTGAGTGGGCCAAGGTGGGCCATAATGACAGTACTCAGCTGCTGTGACACACTTGAGTGACAGGTGATAAGACAATATGCTGAGAGTTAAGTACAAGGGGAAGAAGCCAGGGTGTGCGGTCACCATGGAGGTCACTAGACAATTATTGAGGTGAACTCCACCAAGCATAAAACGCCCCCCATGAAGGGGTCTTTGGAAACCACACTAACACCCGTACCATGCCCAGATCTCAGAGGGAAATCAGATCATCCTCAGATGTGTCCTGTTAGAAACAGAAAGAGAAACCTCTCGTTTTCTCAAAGAGGGGCTCTAAAGCACTAAGAAATTCTGCCTTGAGGTGGGATGAGGCAGGAAGGGAGCTGCCTAAGTACAAATAGCTCAGACTGGAGAGTGGGGCAGAACTGGGTCAACGCTGTGCTCTACTACTTACAAACTGTGTTCTGGGCCAGGTGACTCATTTTCTGTGTCTTAGTTTCCTGAATTGTACAATGGGGAAAAGGGCCCCTACCTTGTGAGGTGGTTGTTCATAAAAGTACATGGCAGCTGGGCATGGTGGCGCACACTTGTGATCCCAGTGGCTTGGGAGGCCGAGACAGGAGGATGGTGAGTTCAAAGCCAGCCTCAGCAACTCAATGAGGCCCTATGCAACTCAGCGAGTACCAAAAATAAATAAATTTTTAAAAATAAAAAAAAAACACATGGCACATGGTAGTCACTTAGGACATAGTGGCTTATAGGTTTGTTCATTTCTGAATCTGAAGGCTTACCTCCTCTTCCAAGGAAGGGACAAGGGACATAGGAATAGACAACCCCAGGCTACTGTCTTTGTCGAGAAGGAAGAAACAGGTCCAGATAGGCTTCTTATCTTTCAAAACTAAGTCCCGCCCATCTCAGAAATCACTTTGTTTCTGGTCATGATTTCCATCCTTCCTCATTTATCCTCACTCTGTTTACACTTCTGAACCCCAGTCTTCCCTCTTTATTTGCAAGGAGGGCAGATCCCTGCAGACAGAGGTGGGCTGGGAGGGCTCCTCCAGGAGTTGGGACTTGACCCAGGTCCAGGGAAGAGGGGATCAGATGAGCACAGATCCTGTGTGTGTCGGTGGGTGGGGGCTTCCAGTAGGAATGCAAAGTCCAGGGGTACTGAGAGGAACAAACCTGAATGAAAGAGCAAAGTTTGGGGTAAGTAGACCCAGCTTCAAACACCAGAGCTATAGGAGCTGTAACAAGTCACCTAGGCCCTCGGAACAGCAGTTGTGATTTATGCGGGGGTTGTTAAAAGATTTGCTTCTCAGGACTGTGGTGAGGATAAAAGGAAGTAGTTCTTAGGGAAGAATTTGAGGCCACAGGGTCTAAAACAAGCACGCAAGCAAACACTCAACACCGTCCCTTTCCCTTCATTCCTGCATATGGACAAGTCCTGCAAGGTTTGCTGGTCACTCAGCAGTTCCACCATCAGGGAACCACAGTCTTGCAGAGCCAACAGGGGGCACGTGGCCTGTCCTTGGGACTCTCTTCCCCAGCATTCCTGACCCATGACTCTTCAGCCTCAGCTTGCACACTCCCACAGATGGGGAGCTATGACCACTTCTGGGGACAGGCTGGGCAGCTTCCTTCAGAAATCTGCCTCCTAATTTCCACCCACCGGCCAAGCTCTGCCCTCGGGGCCTCAGAAGATCCCTGGACTCCTGAATTCAAGTGACCGCTGTCCAGAGAGTTGAAGTGGGCTGGGAGTGAGCTTAACTACGGAGGAAAGAGCCACATGGCAGGTGATTTGTTCAGTCAGTGGCAGGCTGCTCAGGAAAGGGCCAGAGTGGGATGGGGGGCCTGGCATTTTGTGTCCTCGGAGAGACCACCCTGTCTGATGGCACTCTCCCACCAACCTAACAGGGGCTCCTTCCAATAGTTTCCGCCTGGCGGGGCAGGAGGGGCAGCGGGGGAAGGGGAGGTGTCAAGTAAGGGGAGGTGCTTTTGAAATTGGCATGGAGGGCAGACCCAGGCCAGAGCCGCTACCTGGCTCCTGCTGAGACTCTCCTTAGCTGACCCCGCCGCGCCCCATGTGGAGCACCCGGTAGAGCGGTAGAGCCGAGGCCAGGCCGAGGCGGAGGACCAGCCACCTGGAGTGACGCTGGTCCAGGCAGCGGCAGCTGAACAGGCGCCTCCACTTCCTCTCCGCTCGCACCGCCCTTGCCGCCCGCCCTCCTCTCCTGGCGCGGGGAGGCTTTTTCCATTCGCTGATGCGCGTGTTCCACACCACTGTTTCCTTCTCTCTTTTCTGGAGTTAAATTCGTCTGTAGATGCTTGAGATCTGTCTGTAGACGCCTGGAGTTAAATTTGTCTGCAGACGCCAGCCCCAGGCCCTCCTATGGCAAACTTCTAGCTCCCGTGCAGAAGCAAAGCGGGAGGGAGCCCCGGCCGTGGCGGAGGCACTTTGGGTGCGGCAGCTGTCCTGCCGACTGCCTAACCTAGGGCCCATGCCTACCTCAAGTCTCTCACGCGGGCACTGCCACTCTGAGACCAGCCTCGAGGAGGCCACAGCCACCAGTGTGCAGCCAGCCTCAGGTAAGGAGGAACCCCTCCCTGGGTGTGCCAGGTGCCAAGAGGATCATGACAGGGCTCCTCTCTCAGGTGGTCCAGGTTTTGTCCCAGGGAGTGGGTCCCCCCACCCCCAGCTGCCTGTCTCCTATCTTCACTGATGCTGGAGGAAGTACCACTCCCCCTGGAAGTAGCCTGAGAAGACAGCCTGATGCACCCTCTATTCATCATCCACCCTGTCCAGACTTCTTATACCCAACTTTGGATGGGTTTATGGACTCTGGACCCCATAGGGAGCTAATGAGTTGCCTAGAGATGGGGCTGCCATTAGCTCGTGCATCCCCAGCAATAAGTCAAAGTCCTTTTCTCAGGCTGTTCTCTTCCTCTTTCTGCAGCCCACATGGCCATATGGCCCTGCCTGGGCCATCTAGTAGACTTGGCAGAGGTAAGGACAGGCAGAGGTGTAGTGATGACCACAGAAAGAAGTAGCCAGGGCCTCCCCACCTCTGCATGCTGCGCACCCCTCCCTCTGCTCCCTGGTTTCCTCTAGCCTGGGGAGTTTTGTTTTTCCTCCTCCTGATGGAGAGTACTTGGGCCACACCCTGGCTTCTCTCTCAGGAGTTGTGGGTGGAGCTGAGAAGGGAGTTGAGGCTGAACTTGAACTTTGCAGAAGCCTGAAGCCAGGACCACTTCCTGGTGGGTTGCCAGCACTGCTGCAGCCCAGACCTAGCAAAGCAGTCTCCGGAAGGGCTGGTGGGCACATTTCAGCCTTGCTTCATGGAGGCTTTCCCTGCTGGCAAGTGGGGCAGTTCCCAGGCCCAGGGATTGGTGGAGTAGGACTGGTGGTAGAGACAGGGCAGAACTCACAAGCAAGGTCAGCAAGAGTTAGAAAAAAATAGAGGCCTAACAGCCCAGCCAGGACAACCACTATATAGATTTGATACCCTCTGAATGTGCAAAGGTCACTCAGTCTGGGACATTAGCACCACCTGAAATCCCAAAGGAAAAGCATCCCATATCCCCTAACACCACAGGCCATTCCTAACCCCTATACTGGAGATGGTGGTGGCAAAAATACCTCAAGTATTTGAGCCAGACCTTGAATCTCAGCCCACTTACATGTGACCCTGACCAGTGGCTCACCCCCAGGAAGCCTCCCCTTCTCTGTGTACAAGGAGGCAGAAGAGCTCAATGAGTAACTGTGGGGATGGACACTGAGGGATGGAGAGCACCTGACATGTGGCAAGGACTCAGCACAGTGGCCACCATCATTTCCACAGGCCCAGGTTCCTTTCTTTCTCACTAGCCTGGCCACAGCAGCATCCTCACTCACTCTACACACACCCGCCATGTTTACAGGCACGTTTTATCAGCCATCTCCTATTCCGCAGGAAGCACCACACCAGCCACCATAGCCAATAAAATGGTACAACCATGCCCTGCCTTTGGATGTCCTCAAGCCTGCATGCCTTCCTAGTCCCACCTGGAACCATCAATCCTGTCCCTTTTTGCCTCCTCTGCTGCACTCCATCTCCAGCCAACCAGTCACCATGGCAGCCCTGATTGCAGAGAACTTTCGCTTCCTGTCACTCTTCTTCAAGAGCAAGGATGTGATGATTTTCAATGGGCTGGTAGCACTGGGCACAGTGGGCAGCCAGGAGCTCTTCTCCGTGGTGGCCTTCCACTGCCCCTGCTCACCAGCCCGTAACTACTTGTATGGGCTGACAGCCATCGGAGTGCCCGCTCTAGCACTCTTCCTCATCGGTGTCATGCTCAACAACCACACCTGGAACCTAGTTGCTGAGTGCCAGTATCGGAGGACCAAGAACTGCTCAGCTGCCCCCAACTTCCTCCTTCTAAGTTCCATCCTTGGCCGTGCAGCCGTGGCCCCCGTCACCTGGTCTGTCATCTCCCTGCTGCGAGGGGAAGCCTATGTCTGTGCTCTCAGTGAGTTTGTGGATCCCTCCTCGCTCACAGCTGGGGAAGAGGGCTTCCCACTAGCCCATGCCACTGAGATCCTGGCCAGGTTCCCCTGTGGGGAGGGCCCTGCCAACTTGTCAGGCTTCCGGGAGGAGGTCAGCCGCAGGCTCAAGTACGAGTCCCAGGTAAGGAGCTGTGTGACAGGCAGCTAGCTCTTTCTTCCTCCCTAGGTGGTGGCTGGTGGGGAGGTGCTGGATGGTGTCAGTCCTCAGGGGCTAAGGTTTCCAAGAAAGCACTAGATGGTCTACATTAGGCATCAACTGGTTAACAACCTATGTGTTAGTGGTTAGTGAGACAAGGGTCAATTTCAGCCCCAACTTAAAAGATTTGGTTTTGTTTTGGGTGCTGGGGATGAAGCCACGGCCTCACCCATGCTAAGCATGTTCTACCACTGAGCTATACCCTAGGCCCAAGAGACAGTTTTAAACAATGAAGGAATCTTCTGGCTCAGACTGAGCTTTGATTCCAGTCATATATAGGCCTTTTACCTTAGCCAGAGTGAACATGAACCTGTAAGCCACCTCAGGAGCATTTGCTATGGGCTCCGAATGTGTGTAGCTGGTTGATGCAATTGCATTTCTGTCCCAAGAAGGCAGAGACTCAGCACTGGGATCAGCCTCATATGTTGCTGATGTAAGGGGTCTCCTGGGACAGGACAGGGCATTGAGTCAGGAAGAGGCAGTTGCTGCCTGATCATAGCCACAGCTTTTGCTGCATTGTGAAGGAGAGGAGATTGGTCAGTTGAGTGGGGACAAGAGAATGGGCAGAAACAGCAAATCTAAGCTGGAATTGTTAACTTGGAGAAGCAGAGGGTGAGGGTGCCAGGAAGTAGTACAGGATTCCTGAAAAATTCTTCTCTCAGAAATGTAAGAAACCTAAGTAGACAAAGAAACAGAGACAGTCAACAACAAAAAGATGCTGATCAAATGCCCAAAGATCTCTGTACAATTAATTGGCCTTGATGGTCTTTGCCAATCTAAGCTTGGACAGGTTTACATCCAAGCATTCGTGATCAGCACATGGGTGTACTCAAATCAAGGCAGATAGTGATGCAAGATGAACCAGGCCATGAAGGATTCAGGAAGGCAAGATTACTCCCAGAGGGGCCTTTGAAAATTTCCTGGAGATGGCATCTACCTAAGCCTGGCAGTTAAGAGTTGGTTGGATATGTGCGTGTGTGGTGGAGTTCAAACCCAGGGCCTCACACACGCTAAACACGTGCTCTACCAGTGAGCTACACTCCCAGCTCCTGAACTGGGTTTTGACTGGGTGAAATGATGGAGGGAGACCTTTGGGCTTGAAGTGGTAGCAAAACATGCAAGAGGCACAGCTTCAGAACAGGGAGGGTACACAAGTTAAAGTAAGGGAAAGAGGAGGAAGAACAGCCCTGCATTTCCTACCTCCCCACAGAAGCAGAATCTGTTCCTTCTACTATTCTTGGGGTGGGCAAGGACTCAGACAGCTCCTTAACCCTCCTGAACCTACCCATTCTTTGGCCAGCTCTTTGGGTGGCTGCTCATCGGTGTGGTGGCCATCCTGGTGTTCCTGACCAAGTGCCTCAAGCATTACTGTTCACCACTCAGCTACCGCCAGGAGGCCTACTGGGCACAGTATCGCACCGAAGAAGACCAGCTCTTCCAGCGCACTGCTGAGGTGCACTCCAGGGTGCTTGCAGCCAACAACGTGCGTCGTTTCTTTGGCTTTGTGGCACTCAACAAAGATGACGAGGAGCTAGTTGCCAAATTCCAAGTGGAAGGCACACAACCGCGGCCACAGTGGAATGCCATCACTGGTGTCTATCTGTACCGTGAGAACCAGGGCCTCCCTCTCTACAGTCGCCTGCACAAGTGGGCCCAGGGTCTTGCTGGTAATGGCACAGCCCCTGACAATGTGGAGATGGCCCTGCTAGCTTCCTAAGAACCTGCTTGCCTCACTCTTTGCAAATAGTACCACTTGGTTCCTAACTGAACCCCACTGCCCACTCGCATTAGCACCAGAAGGAATTTTTTTTTTTTTTTAAATCACAGCTTCTTGACCAAACAGATCAGGGAAGAGGACACGTAAGGATCCAGTGGACAATGTCAGTCTGCTCTGACAGGAAGGCTCTTAAAGCCTCTTTCTTGTGGCCAGCCTACCTGGTTCATAGCTCTGTGGAAAAGCCTCTTTTCCAGACCTGGCCCCTAATTAACCATGACACAGGTTTTCTTTTGACAGGTGGGATTCTGAGCTGAAAAGCCTCAACCAGCAGAGCCAGGTGACCGAAACTCACTGCAGGCTCCTTGTATAATACATTGTACAGTTAATTTGTGTCTAATTGCAAAGGGACATTGAGCTCAGTGGTGCATGGCTGGGAAGCTGTCCCCTGTTGTATGCCTTTGGCATGGTTTTATATACTTAAATTTTTGATAAATCTTTTCTTACTATAAAGGACTAACTTGGTATCTGTATGATCAAATGGGTATGGTCATACACATAGGCCCAGATCCCACGCTCTGTGGGAGCGAAGGGGACAGGACTAAATGGGAGCACAGGAGTAGAAGCAGCTTAGGAGGGCCAGGGGCGGTCCTGGCAACTGGATTCAGTTTTCTTATTTGGTCTGAGTCAGAGAGAGTGTGGCCTTTCTCAGAGGGAAGCTCAGTTGGAAATTTCAAGAGTCAGAAGATCCTATTCTTGGTAGGACAAATGTAGCCCCCAAAACTCCATGCTAATGTCTAAGAAGCAGCCCTCCCCAACTTCTCCTCCCTCCCAGCTTCACCCTGGTTACCTCCACCACTTCTAAAACCTTTTGATGCTCTCCTTCATCCCTGTCCTGCTTCCTGGCATACAACTCAGTCATTTCCTAGGAAGAAGCTCTCAGGACATTCAAGGCTGTGCCAGAGAAAACCTTTAATTCCATTAAGACCAAGCCCCCCCGCCCCCCCCAAAAAAGGCTTCAACAATTAGTAAGGACCATTACGCTCCCAGAACTCTGGGATGTACCAGCTTGGGAGAGGTGAGGTCACCTGGCCACAGTGGGCCTAGGGGTGAGTGTTATCAAGAGGGTTAAGTCAACACTTCCAGCTTTTTCCTCAGCAGTCCAGGTTCTTCAATTTTTCCTTCCTAGGATCTGCTTTTGTCCTCTTGTCCTAGCTTCACAGCCTCCACTAAAGGGCAGGAGGTACTAGCTGGCCTGAGGCAAGGCCCAAACTCCAAGGCTACAGGAAAGGGCCTGCTTCCCAGAACCTACTGAGCCCTCTGGCTGGACTAAGAGCCTTCCAAGGACAAACCAGGATCCTGACCATGAGATCTACAGGAGCTGGGTTTTCTACTCTTGGTCCCCAGGGAGCTCTCCTGAAGGAGGGACACTTGTTTTCTCTGGAAGCCCTCAAACCTGCTGCCTATAATCACTGAACAGCTTCAAAAAAGATGACATAAATCCATCACAAAACAGAACAAGCAAACAGAAATTAAACCTCAAGGGCCAGAGAATGTGGTTCAATGGTGAGTGCTTGCCTCGCATGTGCAATGACTTTAGTTTGATCTCCAACACTGCAAAAATAAAATAAAATAAAATAATAAATACTCAGTTAAAAAAAGGGAGAGGGCCTCCAATTCTTTTTTCATCCTGACAGGATTACCACAAAGATGCTGCAGAAAAAGCTGCATTTAAATAAAATCCTCAGGCAACAGTTTTGCAAGTGCCCAGGTGCCTAAGGTGGGGCTGGGCTGGCCCACTGCTGAGTGTCCAGTACAGCCAGACAAACACTAGTCATCCAGCACTGAGCTCTTAGCCTCCACATATTCCAGGGCCTTTGCTTTGACTGCCTGCACATCCTTCTCAGTGCCATGTTGCTTTTCATAGTCCAGATAGCGCTTGAAGAAGAACTTCATTCTCTTGGGGGCCAGGCTCAGATGAATGACCCGCTCAAAGATGTCCCTATGAGGAAGAACAGAAGCAAATGCCTCATGGTCCCAGTTATACGACTCCTACCTAGTAGTCACCCACCTGCTCTCAGGCTCTGGGCTTTCTATCATCCAGCACTCCCACTTCCAACTATTATCATTAAGAACTCCTGTGATAAGCTGAGGTGACACCATATCCTTTTCCAAATGAACAGATACTTAGAGATGCTAGAGGACTTACTTGCTTCAAGCCACACAATGAATGAGGACAAGGCTACTAGAATAGGGAAGCATAGATCCATGAGAGAACCAATGAGAGAACTCATGAAGGGCCCGAGTGAGGCACTTGTTCTTTCTAGACCTTGGTCTACCCACCTTTTACCCTCCCTACCTTGTGGGGATGCTGGGGGACAAAAGTGAGATCCCACCTGTTAAAGTTCTGCACAATGAGTCAGGCATAGTGTTAATCATGATGGAAACTCAAATCTCCTGACTCCCAAGCCATAGATCACCAAAGGGTACAGACACATATCTGAGGATGGCCTTCGAGGCTGGAAAATTGAATGCCACTGGGCTTGCAGAGTCATGTCAAAGCTGTTTTTCTATACTGTAAGAGAACTGGGAGCTGCTATGGGGCTAAAAACTCATCAGTGTGGCCAACACCCCCCATTTCATCCCCTGCCCAAATCATCCCCAGTCTGTCTTCCCCTCTCACCGGACTTCCTTCTGGCTGCCGTGCTTAATGGTCATGTCAATGTAGACTGACCAGACATCTGTGCGCTTTGGGTAGGTGCTCAGTGTGTTTTCAAAAATGGCTTTGGCTCGCTCTGCATCCCCCAGCTGGAACTCCAGCTGGGCAAACTTGGCAATCACATCCACATCTGTATAGAGAGGAGAGCTCAGACACATGGTAAACGACAGACCCCTTCACTCAGCCCCTCCCTGTGCCGCAGGGACAGAGTGAGCCTAATTCCACTCTTGGGTCAAGACCTAGGTTATGACAAGAGGGGCAAAGAAAAAAGGACAGTAGGGTGGGTTTAGAGCCAAATATACAACAAATGGGCACTATAGGATAGGTGGGAGTGTGGGGTCCCAGGGGCAACAAAATAAATGCTAATTACTTTTTGATCCTCCATCTTTTGGATTTAGCATTTGAAATGTAAGAAATATCTCTATATTCATATAAATGAACAGCTCCATAGCCTCCACAAGACTTTGCTAACTCAGAAATTAGCACCCCTGGATGAGAAGACACCATTGCCAGATATCAGAGCCTATTGCCAGGTATCAGAGAGCCAGCCATGCATGTTCAGGAACTGGGAATGAACACTCACGCTCCTTGGTAGGCAAGCACTCGAGGGCCCGCTGCAGCACGCGGTGACTGGCCCCAGCCTGGCTCCTTCGCAAAAGAAAGGCGCCATATTTGATCCAGACAGCTTTCTCCTGTCGGAAACGCTTCAGCATCCGGTTGTACAGTTCACCAGCTTCCTGTGGGAAACAGAACATAAGCTGAGTGTGGTATTTTACAGGGACAACACGAAAGACAGGCTGTAACATTCATGAGAAGCAAGACTGGGCTCCCTGATGCCAAGTCCACGTGTAGGCCTATCTGTAGAGGCCAGAGGAGAGGTGAGTGTGCAGTGGCATGAAAGGATGGGAGTTTCCTTGTTCATCCAGCACCCTTCAGGCTGTTCCTGGATTAGAAGAGAGAATGTGAGAATGACAGGGGGAACAGGAAGAGAAGGGCACAGCAGGCCAGAATGTCACCTTGTCTATAATGCCTCACCAGTGCCCAAGGCACACCCACCAGGGTCTGCTGTCCCTCCATTTCCTAAGTCATCATTCCCTTCACCTCAGTTTCCCAAAGTGCAAGTGGGGAGAGACCACTCCTTTCACCTGGAAGATGAGGAAGTTAGGGCCCAGAATCAGGCAGTGAGCCTGGGGCAGGAAGGACCTAGAATCCGGAGCTGCTTCCCTGAAGGTGCTGGGCCTAGAACCTCCAGGAGGGCCCTTTTGAGAGGCCCAGGGCCTTCTGCAGAGAGCCATCTGGCCAGACCTCTTACCTGGAACTTCTCAGACTTGGTGTAGATGTCAGCCAGGTGAAGGAAGACCTTGAGAGGCTCATTGTACTGCACAGCCCGTTCAAAGACCTTGGTCAGGGACTCCTGAGAGCCGTACATGTTTTCTAGGTTCAGTAGTGCCACCCACACGTTCAGCTTCTCCTGTTCTTCTCTGGAGGCAGAGCAGGAAGCACATAAGCTCCATCAACTCAGCCCAGTGAGCCCCCACTCCCATCTGAGACGTTGATAGCCTACTTCCTCCTCCTAAGCTTTACCCATATCCTCAGGTCCCACCCCCAAGTGCAAATACTGAGAGGTCTCATCCCCACTGCAGCTTGCACAACATCAGGAACCTGTGCTCCTGCCCAACTGCCAGGACTGAGGTTCCCCTGCCTTTTGCCTCCACTCCTGGAAGGAAGCCTCCAGGTCACAAATTGGCCTGAGGTTTGGGCAGGAAGCAGACTCCTGAGTCTGATTCTTTCCCCAAAGGAAATGAAAGAAGGATAGTCATCCTTCTTTAGTAGGCGTCAAAGAACAACTCTACTCAGCCTAGAACATGGCCACCTGGGTTTTTACACAGGTATATGCAGAACTGTCTTCCCCATTCTACTTTTGCTCTAAACTGGGTACCTTATTTAAATATAGAGACTCTAGTAAAATGTCACTTGTAGTTATTTCAGTGAAGAGGACATAACATATAAATGAGCAGATCTGTTTCACAGATGGCCACACCTATGAAAGAAAGCCTGGAAACCAATGAGTCCTGGCACAGCCACCCAAACTGTTAGCCTTCCTGGGAAGATATGTCCTGTGGTGGCAAACTCTGCAGTTAGAACTTAGGCAATGCAGTGCTCTGTCTGAAGACTCCTCCCTACAGTGAGAAAGCCAAAGTCCAGACCTGAAGGAGATGGTCTTCAGGGCTCTCTCCGCCACAGCCCGAGCCTTCTCAATCTCTGTGGCCTGCAGGTGGAAGGCCATGTACTGCACCCACAGGATGGAGCTGTTGGGGGAACTTAGTACTAGTCGATCAAAGTCATCTGCTGATTCTGGTTGTCGCCCAGGATCCATGAGTGCCTGCTCAATGCGGGACAGCTCTTTCTCTGCCTTCTGCTTTTCTAATTCCCTTTCCTTCTTGCTCTTCTTTTTCTGCTGTGGAAGGCAAAGAAGTGAGTGAATCATGTGCTCCTTGAACCCTAGGGGAAGTGCATGATGGAAGCCACGAGTTGCCAGGGCAGTGCACAGCTCTATAAATATGTGGCCTAAGACTGATGCCACCCAGGAAGAATACCCAGGCTAGGACAAGCCGTAGGAGTCTGATACCAAGGGGTCTCTTCAAAAGAACAAAGCCCTGGAAAATACAGCACCGTGGCTTGATGTGGCTTTTCGTCTTCCTCGCTATCTGAGTTCTCCCCTTGAGGTGGCAAGGCTGGGGTCAGAGAGTCGAGTCCAACATCCCAAACAAAACCTGAAGAAAGCTGCAGCCGGGGTACATCTGCAGGCTTGGTCAGCATCCCCTGGAAGATCACAGGTGTGAGGAAAGAACTTGGCTCCAGCGGCTCCATTCCTCTAGCCCACTGAGAGGAACATATTCCTGCCATGGCCTCCCAGCCACGTCAGGACCCAGCCCACTGGGGAAACTACAGCAGTGACATAAAAGCTTTTTTTGTAAATCAATCACAGCAACAAATTTATAAAACATAGATGTAAAACAACAGTACAGCTGGGACAGAGATAGGACTAAAATTCTGTGGGGGTCAGAGTGCAAGCACCTGATGCCTAGAAACCCTGCTGGGGGCCCTGAGCCCCTCCTCTCAGCTCAAGTACCACTGCTCCTGCTTTCCAGAGGAGAACAGGCTCAGAGAGGTAAGTCTCCTATCTGCCCACCTCTGTAATTTCATTAAGTGGCACTCAATATGTAACAGGGTTGATTTTATACAGCCACCCCAGGGGTTAACAGATCACACTTTCAAGGAACAGATGGCCAGGTAAGGAAACTAGCAGCATTCCCCACCCCTTCATATCTTATAGGAAAAGAAGTAGTAAAGGAGGACAGAGTCGGAGACAGCCTAGCTTTCTGGGAGGAAGCCAAGGAACCTCCCTCCTGGTATCCTTTCCCTCCACCAGGTGTTGGCTTTCACCTTGGGCTGCACCTTTGTCTCCTGTATCTCCTCTTCTCCTTCCCGATAATACACTTCCACGCCACTGTCATCCTCTTCCGTTGGACCAGTCTTCTGCCTCTTGTTCGCTCTTTCCTGAGATGACAGGTGGGAAAATGCCCATGTGTCTCCTCTGGCACCCAGCTGAATGCTGTCCCCTTACACCCCATACCACCCTATGCCTGGCCCCACAGGCTACTCTCAATGCAAGAGAAACCTGGGCAGCTGTGGCGGGCTTCTCAAACACTCCTTTGTTCAGTGAGGTGAGGCACAATCCTTCCCGAGGGACTTACCTGTTCACTCCCAGATCCCTGGCGCTCCCGCTTGTCCTGCCTCTTCACTTGTGGCCTCTGGGGCTCTTTCTTCTCCTTGCTGGGCACTTTCACCTCCTCCTGCCCCCTCTGGTTCTTCTTTTCTTTCCTTTTCTGATTCTTCTTCTCCTTCTTTTCTCCTTTGTGGTCTTGCTCTTGAGCCTCTATTTTCCTTTCCTTTTGCTTCAAAAGGGGCAGTTCCGGGGCAACAGAAAACACATCAGGCTTCCCAGTGTCTCTGGGGAGGAATGACAGCTCTACCAGGTTCTTCTGGTGGTTCAGGCTATGACGGGGGAGAGCGAGGGCAGAAAGTGAGGGGAGCAAAAAAGCACACAGAGCACCACAGCAGCCAGGGCCCCTTTCCTCCCAGCCTGGACTCCAGGCCCTGCCCCACTTGCTGTGGGAATACACTCTGTATTCTCAGAATGACATACATGTTGTACTCTGCTTGCAGAAAAATTCAGGGGCAGTTGTGATGCACCCTGCTCCACCCCAACAACAGGGTCCACATCTGTTCAGAGGACAGAGGCTGGGACTTGGGTAGAAGGCTCTAAACAAAGGCCTTTTGCTCATCTGAACATGGCAAGCACTCCAACACAAGCCTTTATGTTTGTTTCTTTTTGGTATTGGGGACTGAACCCAGGAGTGCCCTACCACTATCATCCCCAGCACTTTTAATTTTTTACATTGAGATAGAGTCTCACTAAATTGCCTTAAACTTGTGATTGTCCAGCCTCTGGAGTCGCTGAGATTACATGTGTGTACCACCATGCCCAGTCAAGCCACTACATTTAACATCTGCCTGGAAATCTGCACCTAGAGAAAGGGAGTTGATTTCTATCACAGAGGAACAGAGAGATGGCGAGCGAGAGAAGGCACCTACCTTAGGACCTTGGCGGTGAGCAGTTTTCCTTCTGGGAGGTATTTGTTATAAAGGTCCTCACTGGGCAGGTTGCACTGGGAAACATGTGAGTAAGGGGCCAAACCCACAACTGAGGGGCCAAGGCTGAAAAGAGACAGACAAGTCCTGAAGTCATGCATACAACAGGATCCCAGCAACAGCTAGCAGCTTTACTTTCACAAGGATCCAAGTTGTGACAACATTTATAACAGAAGAAAGCTCCTGGCATTCAGCAGGATAAAGTAGGCTTTGTAAACCAGAAAATATTATCAAGCATGGTCTGGGTCCAAGCCCCAAAGCCCACCTCACTCACCCTAAGAGTACACCATTTGGCTGGATGGACCTCACGTAGCCCCTCAGAAGCTGCCCTTCCTTAACATCCTGGATGGACTCAATCTCCGGATCTTCTACTTTGCTTTTGGTCTCTGGGTTTGTCCTAAAGGAATAAAAGGTTTACATACACATACCTTTAGCCTCTCATCCCCCCTCTCCCCAATATACCTGCAGTAACTACACTTTGCATGTCTGGATCTATCAATAGGAAATAACCTCCAGAGCCCAGACTATGTTTTCCCAAAGACCTGTCAGCCAGGGCTGCTTGTCCAAGAGCCAACCATGCAGAAACTGGGAGAAAATGATCAAGCCAATAAGAGGTCAAACCTAAAAACTGGCCTTATAGATACCCACTTCTAACCACAAAGCATGTGGACATTCATCCTTCATGCCACACTCACACTCTACCATGGAAACCCTGGAGGTTAATCCATCTCCCCTCCTCTTGCCACCTACATCTGGATGTTTGAACCTCTCCCTGGAAAACAAGAGCCTGGGCAGACAGGGTTCTTCCGGCAATCTGAATGTCCCCAGCTTTTGTGGATAAGAGGTTCAGGGTATCAAGTGGATGAGTAGAGAAGAAAGATGGGAAGTCCAAAGTTCCACATCAGATATATGTAACCACCCTCGGTCCTCTGACTTGAGTGTTCCTCCCTTCCTGTACCAACAACATGGATGCCCACCTGGATGATCGCAGTGACAAAGTCAATACACGGTCTCCAGTGGAGAGGACATAACATCTGGAAAGACAGCAAAAGAGAAGGAAATACTCAAATGCCGGCATCTGTGGAAACATCAAAGGGCCTCAGCTTTCTCTCCTCAGAGGTGAACAACAGGCAACAGCAAGGCGATATGAGACCTTGGTTCTATTCATTCTGTTGAAAACCTGCTGAGGGACTCTGGATAAGTCACATCACCTCTCCAGACCCTAGTTTACTAGTCTGTCAAGTAAAAACAGCACTAGTCTTCTTACCCAAGAAAGGTGTTAGGAAAAAAATTAAAGACATGAAAGCTCTTTGGAAGACTCTTTGAGGTGTATGTGCATTTAAACAATACTCCTTGTACACATGGTCCCTGACTTACAAAGGTTTTTTTTTTACTTTAAAATAGTGCGAAAGCAGTATGCATTCATTACAAACCATACTTTGAGTTTTAATCTTTTCCCAGGCCAGTGATATGCAGTAGAATATGCTCTTGTGATGCTGGGCAGTAGCAGCAAGCCCCAGCTACCAGCCAGTCATGCAATAACAGAGGGAACAATACTCTGCAGTGCACTGTGTGGCTAAGCTGGACGTCTGGTAGATGAAGTATATTCAATGCATTTTCGACATAGGAGATTTTCAACTTACAATGGGTTTATTGGGATAGAACTCCTCCTAAGTTGAGGTGTATGTACATTTAAGAGATGAGACCAGTCCTATATTAGATCTCAAGAGTGTCTGATCTCAGAACAGTGAGCAAGAGACAGATAAGACAGATTAACCACAAGAGACCACAACCAAAGAAAGACCTACTGAAGACACAAACAGCAATTTAGAGGTGGTGGATCAGTGAGGTCTGAGCAGGGGAGCTTTTGAAGAGGGAAAGCAGGGTTGACTCTTGTGTTTATAAATTACTTCATCCAAAATGGCAATTCATAACCTTAAATGATAATTTTAAAGTGCAGAATCTTAGAAGTAAAAAAGATCTCAGCAATAATATAGTCCAAATTTTTCCCACAATAGATGTCTGCCTTTTATAATAGGCATTAGGGCCCTCAGAGCAGGAGAAAGGCCTCAAGGGATTATCTACCCTTAGGCAAGTAATTTGTTACTCTCACTAGACAGATGAAACTTCAACTTAATGCTACTCACCAGTCTGGCTGTCACAAAGAGTATTTAAAATACATACGTTGTTAAAACGCGCTCTCATTTTGTAAGCCTCAAGAAACAAACCAGAGGGGCTGGGGTGGTGGCTCAGTGGTAAAGCGCTTGCCTAGCATGCGTGAGGCACTGGGTTTGATCCTCAGCACCACATATAAATAAATAAAAAATAAAGGTCCATCAGCAACTAAAAAAAAATTAAAAATAAAAATAAAAGAAACAAACCGGAGAGGATTCGGGAGGTCTCTGGGACTTATTCTTTTTTTATTTTCCCAAGCCTTGGTTATTTTGGTGGAGTTTAGATCTGATAGGTCGTTGAAAATTTAGGCAGGTGCCAATGACTGGGACACTTCGAGATGAGAGAGAGCAATGACTATTTTCCAGTTTCTGCCTCCTGAAGGCCTCTGTTTTACTACCAGGCAATTTTATTATATTAAGTTAAAATCTGCCCCTTTAACACCAGCCTATATTCAAGCTATAAAATAGTTTTAAAATCTAAATGAGGTAGGTTCATTTAGGGTATATGAAATAGTTTTTAAAGCCCCCTCTACCCAACCCCAAAAGCTTACTACACTTTCACAGACAACACCTACAGATCACTTTTTTCAAATTAAAAATATAAGTCAAATAAAAATGAGCAAGTGACCTGGACAAGCGAAACAGAGAACAAATATAAACAGTCAATAAAAATGACCAATATGAAAAATATAAATTAAAAGGAGACATCAACTTTTTAAATTTTTGAATGCCAAGTATCTGCTGTACTATTTTTTATCATCATCATAGTTTTTGCATTGAGATTCATAACAATTTTTTTTTTTTTTGAGACATCAATTGCTTAACCCAGGCTATGACAAAAATTAAGAATACCCAGGATTCTGGGTATAGTGGCACACACCATACATTTGTAATCCCAGCAACTCAGGAGGCTGAGGCAGGAGGATTCCAAGTTTGAGGACAGCCTGAACCTAGCAACTCAGCAAGACTCTATCTTGAAATAAAAAATAAAAAGGGGTGGAAATGTAGCTCACTCAGTGGTAGAGATCTTGCCTGGCATGTGTGAGGTCCTGGATTCAAACCTTGGTACTGGAAAAAAAAAAAAAGAAAGAAAGAAAAGAAAAGAATACCCAGTGTTTGTAAACATGTTAGAAAGAGTAACATGTTGCATACCGTTAATGGGGACATGAACTGGCATAATCCTTTCAGAGGCACTGGGTTCAATCCTCAGCACCACATAAAATAAATAAATAAAACAAAGGTATTGTGTCCATCTACAACTAATATTAAAAAAATAAAAAGATATACTTGCACTAGTATTCCAAACATATATACAAAGATACTCACTTCAACATTATTGCTAATCAACAAAGACCTGGTTAGATAATTTTTCCCCTCTTTGGGTACTGAAGATTGAACCCAGGGGTGTTTAACCACTGAGCCACACCCCCAGCCATTTTTAAACTTTTATTTAGAGACAAGTCTTGCTGAGTTGCTGAGGCTGGCTTTGAACTTTCGATCCTTCTGCATCAGCCTCTGAGTCACTGGGATACAGGCATGTTCCACTGCCCCAGGATCTGGTTAGATAAAGTTTGATAAGAAACGGGTAATGAAATACTAAACAAGTATTAAAAATAAGCTAACAGAACAAGGTAGATTTAAATATACTAGCATGGAAAAGAAGTCTGTGATAAACTACTCCAAGGAAAAGATAATTGCAAAACAGTGTATAAAATTCTATTACTATAGAAAGGAAAATTATACCTACATGTGTTTTAAAAGTCTGGAAGGGTTAGACACCAAAGTATATAGTGGTAAGATCTGGTAGATAAAGAAGTGATAGAAGTTTGCATTTTCTATGTTTTATATACTTATTTTTTTTTCCAGTACAAAATCATGTATTACTTCTACAAAAGAAAAAAAAATCCACTAATTCCACAGGAGGTGAAAAAGGAAGGAAATATGGCATACCTGACAACTTTCTGCGGAACAAAGTCCTCCAGGGGTGTCTCAGAGTAGGAGTCACTCACGTGAAATATACTGACCCTCCCCATCCTCCCAAAGGGGAAAGAGACAGTCAGCCCCTCATTGGGTGTCACCTTCACTACTCGGCCCATGGCTACTTCTCCTTTCTCAAGCTTGTGAGGACCTGGTGGGAGAAGGAACTGGATTGAGAGAAGGCTGAGAAAGGTGGAGGCTGCCAGCCCCATGTCATCCATGCTGAACAGACCAGAAGGATCACAAAGATCCAGCTCACTACACCATGTAGAAAGAATCTCATAACTACATGGTGGACAACCCTTTCTGAGGGACTTGAAGTAACAACTTTAGGTAAAGGTACTCTGACAGTGGTAAAGTAACACAACCCAGAGAGAAAAGCCCCAAGAGAAAAACTCAAAACATATCACACCTGGCTTTACCCAGATTCCAATGCTGAAGGACAGTAACTGAAGACCCCTTCCCCTCCCTTTTCTCCCCTTTTTTGCCCTTTGCTCCCTTTCCCTTTTATGACCAGGAACCACTTCATCTCCACACCTATGAGTGAGAGACACAAGAAGGCCTTGGAGGAGTCTGGGCTAATCACAGTGGCCCTCAGGGCCTGTCCAATCTGGAACTTCTTATCTGGATGTTTCAGAACCTGGAAGGATAAAAAAATTTCTCTGATGCTTCAAGAAATGCTTGTCATTTATCCAAAACCTTATAATTTAAATCTCCACAGTAAGTATCTCCCAATCCAATCCCTAAATAAGCACAGGGTTAGCCGGGCGCGGTGGCTCACACTTGTAATCCCAGCACTTAGGGAGGCTGAGACAGGAGAATTGCGAGTTCAAAGCCAGCCTCAGCAATAGCAAGGCGCTAAGCAACTCAGTGAGACCCTGTCTCTACATAAAACACAAAATAGGGCTGGGGATGTGGCTCAGGGGTCGAGTGCCCGTGAGTTCAATCCCCGGTACCAAAAAAAAAAAAAAAGCACAGGGTTCCTTGAACTCACTGGGAACACACACCAGTCAAGCTTCAGGGGCCTGGGCTTCCTCTCTAGAGATCTAATGCACACTGACCTTGAAGCTAAGAGAAGTGAGCAACAAGGGAATTCTCCCCCGGATGTCCGGTGCAATCTCCACCTCAAGCCATTTCTTAACCACATTGTACTGGGGGAAAAAACAGGAGTTATGAGATAGCATAGATACAAACATCCCTTCTTTCCCCTCACTAAAACACACACTCTCCTAAAACCACAAGGCTTAAAAGGTCTTAATCCCGCACTTCCTCAAGGGACAGGAGTCCAGCCCTCCACTCCATTAGCTCGACCCAATCTCTACTTCTCATAGGCTTCATCCAGAGCCTACCAGAGCACTGGCTAGCCTGGCAGAACATGCATCCCTCCTCGGCTTCCCAGCTGAGGCAAGTAAGGACCTCAAAGATATCATCATGCATCAGGATCAATCCCACCAACCTCTCTACCTTCCTCCATAATTGGCTGTGCCCACTGATTGTTAATCATCTCCATGGGCCAACATCTTATTTATAAGTCAATTTAGATTTGATTCTTCATTGTTTATAGTGTTCTGCCCTAAATACAGACCCCAAGGTTCAAGTCAATACAATAAAACATTTAGAGCCGCGCGTGGTGGTGCAAGCCTATAATCCCTGCACTTTGGGAGGCTGAGACAGGAGAATTGCGAGTTCAAAGCCAGCCTCAGCAACCGCGAGGCACTAAGCAACTCAGTGAGACCCTGTCTCTACATAAAAGACAAAATAGGGCTGGGGATGTGGCTCAGTGGTTGAGTCCCCTGAGTTCAATCCCCAGTACCAAAATAAATAAATAAATAAAACATTTACCAAGAAGCCACTATGCACAGAGCATTATGATAAGTAAAAGCCAGGTCCTGCCTTTGAGGAAACCATGGTCTAAGCAGTAAGTTGAAAGAGTATGTAAATAATAGAGCCATAGTGACACACAGAAAGTACAACACGCTATAGGAGTACTGAGAATGAGTAATCAGGAAAGATGCTCTGTGCTGAACACTGAAGGGTAGCAGGCAACAGGAATAGAGTACTCAAGGTAGAGAAACCATCGTGTGTACAGAAAGGAAAAAGGGAGATTTTTCAGACAGACAGGTACACAAGGTACATAAGATCAGCTCAGGAAGAGCCTTATACTCTACTGTAAGACATCCAGGGTTTATGGATATCTACAGGCAGTAGGTAACTAAAGAGATCAAGTATCATCAATGATATGCCCATATGATTATAGAAGAGGATCTGGCAACGAAGGAGTTATTCCTCAAGTTCAAGGCTAGTCCAACTTCCTCTGTGATCAACTCCAACTGGTAGAGTCACACTGATCTCTTCTTTTTGGAACTCCTGTTACACTTGGCACCTGATTACACACTGCTTTGCACTACAGATGAATTTAATGAAAGGCAAGACTATAAACCCAGTACTATACTTATTTCAAATCCTGCCCTATAATCTATTTTTCTTTCCATTTATACAATTAATCTATAAAAATGGTGAATTGCAGAGCACTTGATAATTATTTTAAAAAACATAATTTACCTCCTTGATCAGAAGTTTTCTAGGAACAGAGGCCACGTGTCATCTCCCACAAGCTCAGCATGGTAGCAAACACAGAATCAAATGCCCAGTGCTAATGGCCTATGTCTGCAGCTTTTACCCTTTTTTCTTCTGAAAGACATATGACCTCATATTGCAGGGCAGCAAATACTCACTCTCTTTAAGAAGCAAGTTACAGTCTGACCAGCATGGTACTGCTTAATCTTCTCCATGGGGCTGACAGAGTAAGTGTTAAGAGCAGTGTGGCCATTCTTTTCCAGCTCACTGTTTCCAGAAAGACAAAGAAAAGTATAAAACAATGTCTCGATGAGGCTTCTATTTTGAAATCATCTCCCCCAAGTGACCATAGACTAATTGTAGAGGATTACCCTACTCTTACTCACCCTTCATGGCTGATTTCTCTCCTTAAAGGGAAATCCTCACAATACTGACCCCAGGGCTAATCTTTTCTATGTCATTTATGTAGGCATGAACCAGCCTACAACAATTTGTACAAACTTAGGAAATAAAACTGTTTTTTTTTTTTTGGTACTGGGGATTGAACTCAGGGGCACTCAACCACTGAGCCACATCCCCAGCATTATTTTGTTTTATGTAGAGACAGGGTCTCACTGAGTTGCTTAGCGCCTTGCTGTTGCTGAGGCTGGCTTTCAATTCACAATTCTCCTGTCTCAGCCTCCCAAAGTGCAGGGATTGCAGGCGTGCACCACCGTGCCTGGCTAATAAAACTGTTTTACTTCTTTCATAGTACTTTAGCTTTTGCTTTATAATTTGCAGAACTGCTTTCACAAATAATCTCACTGAATTTAACAATCTCATAATGAATTAGGCAAGGTAGATATTAAACTTGTTGTACATTACTGAAATAGGAGCTGAAGTTAAGTTTTGACTCAAAAGCCAGAACTTGGACCCTCTGCTACACTGCCATTATCATTCTCTTTTCTTTTTCCTTCAGTAAAGTAAAAAAGTTATGTGATATGAAGTTACCAGTCCAAAAATCACACCCCACAAAAAAAAAGTGCTACCCCTGCTTATCTACTCAAATAATTTCCAAAACAAAACAAACACCTCATCAATAAAATGGTACAAGTAATGCTGGGAAAAATGAAAAACATAACTCCAAGTCCTGGTAGAAAATGGTACCTTCCTATACTAAAGTTGCAAGGGCACATATCCTGTGACTCACTAACTCCACCCAAGAAAAATCCTTACATGTACATCCAACACAGCAAGTTCAAGGTTGTTCACTATGGAATATTTTTTAATATTTTTCTATAATTTAGAGAAAAGTTATAAATAACCCCAAATATAATCTATCAGTTTGAGAATGTATACAGTTTGGCACATTCACAGGACAGGTTGCTCTTTTATTTATAGACACAAAAATGGACAGAAATCAAAACAAAATAGTGAATGAAATAAAGCAAGTGAAAATAAGTACTGCATACCACTTATGTAAACTGATTAAAAAAAACAATTAAATGTTTTTTATCCTGACTTCCAAATATTTATTTTAAAACATAAGCATAGGGCCAAGGGTAGTAGTGGACACCTGTAATCCCTTCAACTCAGGAGGCTGATACAGAAGGATCACAAATTCGAGGTCAGCCTTAGCAATTCAGAGAGGCCCTCAGCAACTTAGACCATGTCTCAAAATAAAAAATAAAGGACTGGAGTTGTAGCTTAGTGGCAGAGCACTCGCCTAGTATGTGTGAGGTACTGGGTTTAATCCTTAGCACTACATAAAAATAAATAAATAAAATAAAATAATTACTAAAAAAATTAAAAGGCTGAGTATGTGGCTCCAGTGGTAGAGTGCCCTGGGTTCAATCCTCAGTACAAAAAGCATAAATAAATAAAACATAAGCATTAGGGAATTACCACTATAATGTTTACACCATGTTTCCCAAGGCCTCTGAGATTAAGATAAGTCACAACACATCATAGTTGCACGGAGGAGGTAGAAGTCCTGGGATTTGTCTGTTACTATATCTTTGCATCTCCCACCTTTTTAATAAATATATTCATTTCCTAGCTTGGCCTGCTTTGCTATAGCCAGGCACTGCCACTCTGGCTTTCACCACAGTCTTCCAGGATAGGAGGGTAGACCAATGACAACAGTGATGAGGACAGATAACAAGTACTCTCAAGACCACAGTGGGTCTTCCCATAGAGTTCACTATCTTGCTCCCAGCAGTATCCATTAGTTTAAGGTATCCACCCTTAGTCTGAATAAACTATTTGACTTCAATCCTAATTATGGGTCCAATTAAAATATGACATCACAGCTCAGAGGTGAAGATTTAAAGACTAAAACCACTAACATGATGAAGTCTCTTTATTTTCACAATAAAGACTAGAGGGGTCATGGCTCAGTGGTACAGTGCTCACCTAGCATGTGTGAGGCATGGAGTTCGATCCTCAGCACCACATAAATAAATAAATAAATAAATGAATGAATAAATAAATTTTAAAAAAAGGCTAGAAGGGACATAATCAAAATCTAAAAAACTAAGGAATTATTCTAAAACCACAGGCCAAGCCGGGCACAGTGGCTCACGCTTGTAATCCCTGCACTTTGGGAGGCTGAGATAGGAGAATCTTGAGTTCAAAGACAGCCTCAACAATGGTGGCGGATATGGCTCAGTGGTTGAATACCCCTGAGTTCAATCCCTGGTGCCTAAATAAATAAATAAATAAAACCACAGGCCTGACTCTAAATTTTCAAAAGTATGGTCAGCATCTGGAACTCAATGTCCCAGGAATGTTTCCATTATTTCAGGTACAAAGCCTCTCAGAGGTATTAGCTTTATATGCTGATCCCCTCAAGATGCTGACCAGACCTTCCTCATTGCAAGTTACTTGGGAGTTCCTTCTATAACAGCCCTAGGTGCATACAGCAACCTGGATGGCTCCCAGGGGCCTCACACATGCTAAACAAGCATTCTATCACTGAGCCACATCCCATCCCCAGACCTTTTAAGTTTTTGAGACAGTCTCATTAAGCTGCTGGGGCTGGCTTTGACCTTGCATTCTTCCTGCCTCAGCCTCCCTGCAGTCTTTCTCATCACTATGTACATCTAGCTTCATTCACTGATGGTCTACCAATTCTAAGAGGTTGGCTTCTTCTATGGAGGAAGCAGAAGCAGATAGGTCCATAGATCAAAATGCTTAAGATCCTCTGAAAAAAGAGGATCCCAGACAAACAGGATCTACTACTACATGGTGCTACTAGTTCTCCTCCCCACCCTCCCAAATTCTGAATCTCTAATGATCATCAGTCTCTGCAGAATCTACCAGAAAATGACCTAAATTTCACCTCTACTTCCTGTCACCAAGCAGCAGTCCATGCCAAAAGAACAGGTATTCTTGGTTAGATGTTTACTTAGGGAAATTACTGGATTGTAGAAAACTGGGTTGAGAACAGAAATGTTTGTTTTTGTAAGATGCTGACAAACAGAACTGCAATCAGCCTTTAAGTTGATACTTAAATCCTCTACATAGCTTTTACATTAATTTTTATGTAACTCTTCTAATTAGTCCCAGGAGGGCCTAAATAAATACCTAGCCAGGAGTTAGGGATGCAGTTTAGAGGTAGAGCACAGGACATAGATTTGATCCCCAGCACCAGAAAACAAACAAACATGTAGCCAAGAATATATATTCTTTCAAGTATGGACTACTGTTTGGTGATGAGAAGCTGAGCTATAATTTTAGGTCATACTCCAGTGTATTCTGCAGACAGCAGTGTTCCACAGGTTATCTGGGAGTGGGTGGAGGGTCAGGGATTGGTAGTCTTGTGCAGTAGTGGTTCTAGTTTGTCGGGGATCATTTTCTTCTCCCTACTAGAGAAATAAGGTAACATGGACAGTGAAAGGAAAAATAAGACAGAATCAAGATGAGAACTTAGGATTCCTGATTCCAAAGCTCAATGCTCTTTCCATAATAGGACTATGCCACTAGGGTCCCACTCACCTTGGCCGAACACTCAGCTCCGGGACAGTTCGAATAAATCTGGGATGACTAATGGGGAGAAACCTAGAGAAACAAATAAATCAAATCACTACTCTTGTTCTCTGTAACATGGTGACCTGGAAATCAGGACTTCTGTCTACTCTACCCAAACCACACCTAAATCACCACCCTCCTGCACTAACACTAATGGAAATGTGTCAGTCTGAGGGTTTCCACTCTCATCCCTTGCAGTAAATGATGAGGAGCTGGTTTGTCTTACCTTTTAGGACTGTCACAACAGACCATGAAAAGAACATTCCTAACTCTTTTATTCTAGAAACAAGGAAACTGAGGCCTAAAGAGGATAAATGACTTACTGAAGATCCCACTTAGTTCCTGAAATTAACATGCAAACTATTGGCCAGACTTTCAACTCTTTTTTTACCTTTCTTGTTATAGCATGGATTTTCATTAAAACATATGTTGTAACTAGATTTAAAGTGAGTGTAATTAAGGTGTGAGGTGGAGGGTGGATTATGACAACTGCTGATGTATAATAAGCAAGAGCCATGAGCCATGTGCCCTACTAGGAACACAGCATACTTGTTCTCTCAGTCTTCCCAACAGCCCTACAAGGTAATCACTACCATTATTCTCACTTTACAGATTAAGGAAATAAAATTCAGAGAATTAAGCAATTACTAGCACATGAGTATGGTTAATCTGGAATTCAAACCCAGAGTCTAACTCAAAACCCACACTCTTCACCACTACTCTCTATTTTTAAAGATATGGTGCTAAAGGATTCTTTAGTGAATGCCTCTTTGTTAACTAAAAGAGAATCTGACTTATATGCGACTTTTTGAAGTCTGCCTATATTCCCACTCCTCTCCTAATTATGACAAACTCTCATCAAAGCCAGCCCACCCCCCCAAAGCCTCCGTACTTAAAAGTCTTCACATCTCGTCCACCAATCACTCGGGCAGTGACGGTCTTCCCAACTTTCAGCTTGGTAGTAGGAGAGATGCCCACTGGAACATCATCTAGGATATGGGAGGCATGGATACAGCCAACAATGCCATCGTCCAGAGTCACAACCACATGGGTGGGCTTAACAGACTTGACAATCCCAGTGACCATGTCCCCAATGACAAGGGTGTGCTTCTTTTTAGTCCCTACAATCAGAGCTGGATCCCCCTCCTCGTCCTCATCAATTGTCTCAGAATCCTTCCGGGTCTCTCTCATGGTCCTCTTGGCAGCTGGCCCCTCAACAGCCAGAAGAAGACCAGTCACTCCTGGTTCTGTGGTCTTGAGGGTTAAACAGACACCCTGTCCCACCTGCAACTTCTCTGAGTCAAAGCGGAAGGTGTCATTGAGGTGAGAGGTCAGAGAGAAAGCTACCAGGTGGCCAGTTTCTACTAAGGAGGCCACGGCAAAGGACTCCTCCAGGTGTTGCACAATCGCCTGGTGTTTGCTGCCTTTCTTCAGCTGGAAGAGAAAGGAAGGCAATCATCCCCACTTTCCTTACACAGCGCCATCACTTGTTCTTGGCTGCACCAGGCAGGGTGAGGCTGGAGAAACCTTAAGTGTTCAAGGGTCTGAGCTGTAACCAACTAACCTTCCCTCCCTAGACCTGGCTTTCCTTACCTGAATACTCAATTCATAGAACCTCATCAGAATCATCTGGACTTTGTTTCTGTTTTGAATTCAGATTTCTTGGCCCTATCCTAGAACTAGTTAATTCTGAAATTTAAAAGTTATTTAGGCAATTCTGATGCGCAGCCAGGTGATCTCTTGGTGGCTCTTTGGCCTTAAGACATGGTGGTCCTAATTCTCAGTCCTGAGGCTCTCCTACCAATATGTTCACTACTTCCATCATTCAGCCAGTGGTCATTACTGAGAGATCATCATGCACAAGGCACACAGCCTGAAGGATCTCAAGTTTGAGATCAGCCTAAACAACTTAGTAAGACCCTAAGCAACTTAGCAAGACTCTGTCTCAAAATTTAAAAAATTAAAAGGGTTAGGGACTTAGCTCAGTGGTTAAGTGCCCTGGGTTCAATACCCAGTACCATAGTATTGCTTTCTGTTCTCTCTTTGTCTCTCCTAAAGTTTTAAAACTATAAGTAACTCAAGATTTAGGATTATATCTAGGTAATTCTCTGTCCCATACCCTATGCAATCAGGTGCTTAATAAGTACTCTGGATGATGATCAAATATGGGTTGCACATTCCTAATCAGAAAATCCAAAACTTTTTGAGTAATATCAGCACTCAACTAACTAATGGAGATTATGAAAATATTATAAAATCTGAAAAACTCTGAAATCTGAACTGGTCCCAGGTCTTTTGAATAAGGGATACTTAACCTGCCCATTTGTCACCAGAGGAAAATACTGCAAATTTTCAGATTTCCCTCAAATACTTTCTTACATCACACAAAAGCATAGTGTAAGAGGCACACCAGGAGTGAGGATGTGCAACCTAAAGGTCAGAACTAACTGTTTTGTTTGGTTCACACAATGTTTTGTAAAAAAACAAATTAGTTTCCAACATTTTCAACATTCATTCAAACAAAAATCCAAATTCTGCCACCTTAAAAACTAAGGCATCAGGGGCTGGGATTGTAGCTCAGCGGTAGAGCACTTGCCTCGCATGCGTGAGGCACTAGGTTCGATCTTCAGCACCACATACAAAGCAATAAAATAAAGACATTGTGTCCATCTACAACAACAACAACAACAACAAAAAAACTAAGGCATCAGACACAGATATTCCCACCCGGAAATAGGATGGAGCAAAACACTCTATCCTCATTGGGCTGGGCATATATTCTCATTTGTCAGGGTCCTAGCCCTACATTCCCTAATTCACATGGCCTACTCATTCATTTACATTATCCATTTGGCCCTAAAGATAGGGTAACCATGTAATTTATTACCTGCACCACAGTGAAAGTCAGTTCTCTTATCTTCACCATGATAAGAAGTAAAAATCAGACATGTCCTAGACAGATCCAGGCACAGAGTAACCCTACCTCCAGGTGCCTGTATTACAATCTCTTGAGCTGCAAGTCTATGAGGAATGGGTGATAGCTTCCACAAAAATGAAGTCAGGGCTGGGTGTGGTGGTGTACACCTGTAATCCCAGCAGTTTGGGAGGCTGAGGCAGGAGGATTACGAGTTCAAAGCCAGCCTCAGCAATTTAGGAAGACTCTAAGCAACTCAGCGAGACCCTGTTTCTAAAAAAAAAAAAAATATAAAAGGGCTGGGGATGTGGTTCAGTGGTTAAACGCCCCTGGGTTTAATCCCTGGTACCTCCACCACCAAAAAAAAAAAAAGAAAGAAAGAAAGAAATGAAGTCAGGTATAAGCTTACCTTTTTAGATTTTCTATTCACTAACTCCTGACGAAGGGAAACATGTACTTCCAACTTCAACATATCAACATTGAGGATTACAACCTTTTTTTTCTGGCCAGACTCCACTTCCTGACCTGCAGTGTAGAATGAAACAAAGATAATCATTCTCTTAAAACAGGGTGCAGAGAGGACAGCACCTCTCCTGGGACCCTTCGACCCAAAACAGCAAAGAAGATATATTTCCTGGGTTTATTATGGACAACAGTTAGGGAAACCAAGGTGTTCAACTTGCACAGTTCAAGTTCAGGTGGACCTTAATTTCTGCAACTGATAGAAAAATCTAGATTTATCCAATTATAAGAAAGGATTCATACCTAACCCTTCTTTAGCATGCTGTTAGTTATCTTAATTTGCATTTACACAACTCGGCATGCCAAAAGCTTCAGATAGAACAACTCCATCTACCTCTATATATTTGGAAATTCTATATCCAGCAGAGGAGCAACTGGCACAGGATCTTCCCAACAAAGCACAATGAGCAAACAAATGCACTCACTTGCCCGATGATACCTGCTGGCTCTCAAGACCAGGTCAGGCACTGGACCCCCACTGAACACCACAGAGCCATCTTCCAATACTTCTTGCACCACTAAATCGAGGACCATTCCTGGGGTCATCTCAGCCAGCGTCTGGATCAACACAGAGTCTGCCAAATGCCCAAAGGAAGCAGGGATTAGTTAAATGAAATAACACTATTCTTTTTCCTGTAAAAGTGTGCTGTCACAACGGAGGGCAGTGGACACTCGAATCCCAGACAAGATGATTTTACAAAAATGTCCAGGATCTACGAAAGTTCTGTGAAAGGCAGACCTGGGCTACATGCTAATCCTACCTGGCCATAATTTATGAAATTGGCCAACAAATACCAGGAACACAGGATTTCCTTTGGTTTCTAAATTTTCAATCTCCCCTTTCAGGCCTCATGCAATTAATTTTACACAGTGGCTCAAAATCTAAGAGGGACCTTTTATCATCCACTATATATTTACTAAATAAAATGAAGAGGTGAGTGAATTCAGAACAAATGCAAACCCAAGGCCATAGAACCAAGGGAAATTTTGGTTCCAACTCACAGAGGGGGCAAAGCAAACTTATGGGATTCTCATACTGACCTTTGTCTTAACCTGGGTGGTAAACAGAGGCGTTCATTTCATAAATATTTACTAGGCTATGCATTTAATGATTTGCATACTTTAATGCAGGTCATACTTGCATTAAAAAAATAAAGTTTAATCGGGTGCAGTGGCGCACACCTGTAATCCAAGCACTTAGGGAGGCTGAGACAGGAGAATCACGAGTTCAAAGCCAGCCTCAGCAATGGCAAGGCGCTATAAGCAACTCAGTGAGACCCTGTCTCTACATAAAACACAAAAATAGGGCTGGGGATGTGGCTCAATGGTCAAGTGCCCCTGAATTCAACCCCCAGTACCAAAACAATAAATAAAAATAAAGTTTGCCAATCCAGGTACAGTGGTGGCAGCTGTAGTCCCAGGTACTGGGAAAGGAGGCTGAGGCAGGAGAATTGCTTGAGCCCAGGAGTTCAGGGCCAGTCTGGGTAATAGAATTTTACCAAAAAAAAAAAATTTTTTTTTTTAAATTACAGAAAGTCTAACAACTTATCCTAACAATGGGTGTACTTTCAACACACACACCTTTACTCAGGCCCTCATCCTTTGTTTCCTGCCCCACCAAACAGGCCCAGAGACCCTCACCTTGGTTGCTCATAAGGCTGCGCACACCCTGCAGTTCCTCCAGGCACTGACTCAGGAGGAGCAGGCTGGTGCTGGCTGGTTCTCCCAGAGTACAGTCTGACAGTCGTAGCGACAGCAGCATCCGCTGCTTCTCCTCATCCACATTGGTCACCTTTGCAACCACTGTCTGCCCCTCAACAAAGTGGTCACTTGGAGTAGTCACAAACTTATCACTCATGATCTGAAGGGAAAAGTAGGCAGAAAATGGGAAAAATAAAGGAAGTCTCTATCAAGATAACCCATTTAACATGTCCAAAAATAGAGTGGGGTGAGGAGAAGGGACCTGGGAAACTCCATTCAGCCCTCTTTGAGCACAGCTCTACTGCTCATGCATAAAATCATAGGAGAGAACTAGGTTGCCCAACCCAGCCTTCAGAGATGACACCCAGCAGAGAAGGCACCTTACTGGCAAACCAGAGACCAAGGCTGTTTGTGTCTCCAACTCCCACTGGTGACCCTCTTGCCCTCTCTAGGCATGTTTCTGGGGTCCTCTCCCATGTTCCCATTTAAAAAAAATTTCTGGCAGGGAATGCAATGAGACTTTCTTTGATAAAACATCAGGGGCAAGACCCATAAAGAGAAAAAATATTTATGAACAACCCATGGCAGGAATTAGCTCTGTGCCATTTGCTCAGTGTCATCTTACACTGAATCTAGTTTGAGTCTCTGTCCCTCTCTAGGTCCCAGTTTGTTTATCAGGCACAATGGAGGTGCAACTATAGGGTTGCTAGGATACTTTCCTGTCTGAAAAGGTTAAAATTCAATAATGGGCAGGGGGTTAATAGTTTCAAGGCTATTCTGTTATCTTAACATCTCAAAACCCCAGAAGGCTGTAAAACCCGTACTAGGGTTGCTCAGGAAAGTCTATTTCCAATTCTGAACATGCTGAGTACAGAGTTCCGTCCTCTTCATACTGGAGACTAAATGGAGCCATAGCCCGCCCACCCAATGCTACCATGTATGGAACAATAATTGTCCTTTCTCCAGGACCACGTGGCAGGTAGAAAGTACAGCCAGGATTGTGGCTCCACACCCCCCACCCCCACACACACCTTAAGTGGTGCCTCTTGACTCCTTCAAAGGGTTAATTAAGTATCCTGCTCCTTCCCATCCTTTCAGGTTCTACGAACTTGGTGTTTAATTCATGGAACTGAACTTACAGCTTTGGGGGCCAGTCCACTAAGACCAGAGGGGAACTGGACGAACACACCATAGTCCTTGATGCTCTTCACAAAACCAATAAGCAGCATTCCAGTATGGATTTCTGAGAAGCTGTTGGGATCCTGACCGCCTTCTACTGAGGAAACCAAGGTTGGCTTCCTGCAAAGGAGCTAGTGGTAGGTACTCTGTCAAGGAAAGTTCCCAAAAGGGCAGATTAAATGTCCAGCTCTCCCATTTTCTTTTTCCACTTAATACTCTGCTATTTCAATGAGTCTATGTGTGTGCAGACCAGCAGCTGCATCACCTAGAGGCTAGAAGAAGCCAAATTCTTTTTTATTTTTTTTAAATTTTTTTTTTAGCTATCGATGGATCTTTATTTTATTCATTTATGTATATGTGGTGCTGAGAATCGAACCCAGGGCCTTACACATGCAAGGCAAGTGCACTACCACTGAGCCACAACCCCAGCCCAGAAGCCAAGTTCTTAAACATCACCTACCTAATCAATCAGTGACTCTGGCAAAGAGGGGCCTGGCCCTGTTTTAGCAAGCCCTTCAGGGACTTCTGAAGCACACTAACATTTGAAAATCAGTTTTAGTCCTTTACTGATTAGCTCATCTCCAGACTACAGGAAGGGGACCAAAAAGGAGAAAGCTCATCCCCAGGGTCTAACAGCTGGGTCAGCCATTGTACAATTCTCTGACCCATCTTCACAACAAACCCTACTAAACTTCCTCTGCCACTCTATGATCTTATTTCACATTCTGTGAGAAGAGGAAGTAAGTGTCTTCCTTCAGTGTGCCCACATAAACCCTGAAGGGATTATTTATGAGCCCCATGTTCCCAAGGAGTAGAGGAGTAGGGAGAAAGGGGCAAGAGGGGAGGACAGCAGTACCTTATTAAATGTTCCAAGGGGCAAACACTGAATGTGCCAAGAGGACCACACATGCCACTGGCGCTGCTCCACTAGGTCTGTGTGTGCATTAACTCCTCCCCAATCTCCTGGACTCCTACTTTCCCCTGCAAAATTTCTTTCTTTTTTTTCTTTTTGGTACTGGAGGTTGACCTCAGGGGCACTCGACCACTGAGCCACATCCCCTGCCCTATTTTGTGTTTTATGTAGAGACAGGGTCTGAGTTGCTTACCACCTCACCATTGCTGAGGGTGGCTTTGAACTCGTGATTCTCCTGTCTCAGCCCCCCTAAGTGCTGGGATTACAGGCTTGCGCCACCATGCCCAGCTTCCCCTGAAAAATTTCTGCCTATTCCACCCTGACCACCACTATTTGTGAGTAGCCCTTTCTCAGGCCTGCTTTTACTTTTCAGGCACAGGCTTCACCACTGGTTTGGCTTTATGGAACAATTTCTGAGATCAAATGCTTGATTTTTTCCCCCTATGAGGTTTCCAACTAAGCAGAGCTGGGTCCAGAATTCCCCACCCAAAGGCCCAGCCCCCGCTTCACCTCACCTTCCACTGCCCCATAGAAATCAGTCAAGGATACAACATGTCTCTCACTCTGGCTCAGACACAGGACTCGGTGAAGGGTGTCGCCTGCCTGGAGCCAGCGATACAATAGTGGGCCGTTGGCAACGTGGTCTGACAAATGAGGTGTAGGGAGGAAAGCAGGGATGTTGTGGGGCAGGACAGCCACCTGAAGTCCATCTTTGGTCTTCTCTAAAACCTTCACATCCACCAACTGCTCAGGGAATAGAAACAAAATCTAGCACTTGTCTTGAACAGGCAGCAACCTAGTCAGGATTGGGCAGAAGTCAGAAGCACCAGATCACAGAGCCGAGAATCTCTGAGAGGCCATGAGCAGCGAGGAAGCTTTCCTCCAAGTCCTCACCCCACCACCCACACAGGACTCATCTGTGGGCTCCTATCACTTCTTTTTTTTTTTTTTTTTTTTTTTAAATTTTTTTTAGTTGTTGATGTACACAATGTCTTTATTTTATTGCTTTATATGTGGTGCTGAGGATCGAACCCAGGGCCTCACGCATGCGAGGCAAGCGCTCTACCGCTGAGCTACAATCCCAGCCCCCTCCTATCACTTCTTGCTAGTCTCTCCCCTGGGTCCCAGAGGAAAGAGGCTGGCCCTAGCGACCAGAGAAGATAAGGGCACTAGAACTCTGCTGAGAAGTCACCTGTAACAGAGCTTTCCTTTTAAAAGAGCTCCCATTTACTCTGGCACACAGGAAAAGAACATATATGAGGTCATCTCTCAAAAACTCCTCTGACCCCAGAATCTCACGAGCCACCCTGATTTCTCTCCAACATGGGCTACAATACCCCATATGTTAGTGGCTCCCCACTCTGTCAGTGTATGAAGATTTGTCTGAAGATTCTTAGTCCAAGTACCTGCCCCACATTGACGACTCTTCCTGTTTTCTGACCATGTCCCATACTCTCCCTCTCCTTCTTAGGCTCTGGATCATTCAGCAGTTTGAAGGATAAGAGCATCCTCTCTTTGGATGGCTCACAGTTCAGCACTGCAACCTTCACCACCTGGTGAGAAAGCACACATGTGGCTACCTGCTCAAGCAGCAGGCCTCAAGGCCCAGGAGCAACATGTCCTCCACCAGGGCTGCAGAAGCCTTAGGAGATCCATGAAGACCTTGGATCAGATAAGAATGCAGTGAGAAGAAGAAATGCACGGAGACAACACAGAATCCTCACAAACCAGCTTTCTGAATAAAAAGAAGACATAACTAACTTTTTTCGTACAATCTTAAGTTCTAAAAAATTATTGTTTTGGGGCTGGGGTTGTGGCTCAGTGATAGAGCACTTGTCTAGCATGTGTGAGACACTGGGTTCAATTCTCAGCACCATATATGAATATATAAAATAAAGATCCCTCAATGACTAAAAAAATATTTTTTTAAAAAATTATCTTTTCTAAACAGATACAAACTTACTAGTTTCATAGCAATGCCTCTGTGGAGACAGTAGCCTCAGAATGATTTCTGATGTTAAGGCACTAGTTCATTATAAATAATGACTAATTTCTTCCAGGTTGTGGGTCTGGGTCCATTCATTTGCCAGTAAGGGCATTTCTGTTCTATGCCCCACCCCCTCCATTTAGCTGGCTCAGGGCCCCTACATTATTTTGCAGGAACTGTTTGTGCTCTATTCCTTGTTCTTGTAAAAGGCAGTCCTCCTGCTTATTACTCCTTCAGATTTTGTTCACAGGGTCATAAGGATAGTGAAGCCTGTCCAAAGGAAGGGTTACCTGGCCAATGTAAAAGACCCTCTCTGGGTCAGGGATATACTGGTCACTAAGCTCATACTTGGGCACCAGTCCCTGCACATCGTTGTAGAACTTCACAATGCAGCCATAGTCCTTGACCCTGATGATGACACCATGCGTCTGTAGACCAGGCTTAGCATCGCCATAGCAGGTAATGGCAGGTAGTTTAGATGTGACCAGAGTTTTCTTCAGAGTCATTATCAGCTTCTTGGCTTCAGGGTCACAAAGCAAAACCTAGGGGAAAGATAGTGGTCATCAAGTTACCTGTTATCAAGAAAGCCGGTGAACTGGTGCTGCGACCCCTTGAACCCAAAGGCCAGGGGCAATTCCCCAAGAACCTGTTACCTCATTTCCTTTAACAATCTCAGCTGCAAATCTTGCCTGCTTCCTGCAGGATGACCATCAAGGCATATTAATCTCTACTTTGAGTGTATTTCCTTTCAGGAGATGTGAAAACTATCCCTGTTGCCCATGCAGCAATGCTCACTATCTTACAGCACCTCCAGAATCTTCTGTTCTAGTAATTTTTACCTCATCTCACCTCCTGCCTAGTGGGTTATGCCTTTAGTCTAATGGAATAAATGACAGGACCAATTTACCATGTCAGTATTGTTGTTTGTTCCCTCTACACTAAGATTGATTGATGCAATTGTCTTTCAACCCTCACAAGATAATCTCCTTAAGGGCAGAGAAACTCCTCTATTTTTATTTCTTGATTTTACTATATAAAATTTTGTACCAATGGGCAGTCATTACCTTTTTTGAGTCAATAACAACAAAATAAAGAAGAAAATCTAAGGTTGGAGGTGTAGCTCAGTAGTAGACACATGCTTAGCAAGCACAAAATCCTAGGCTCAAGAACCCTCAGAAACTCACTCTGAGAGCCTGAATACACCAGGTCCTAAGCTAGGTGCTCTGTAATCTTCACAACCCTATGAAGTTTCTCTTGGAATTCAAGCTTTTGTTAGAGACCACTCATACTTTGTGGCTTTGTCTCGGTTATTTCTATGCTTTGAACACACCCCTTGCTCTTCCATAACCTTCCAAATCCTAACTATTTTTTCCAGTTCAAATCTCACTTCTGCCAGAAATCCAGAAAGCATTAAGATCACACAGAGGGCTGATGTTGTGGCTCAGTGGCAAAGTGCTCACCTAGCATGTGTGAGTCACTGGGTTCGAGTCTAAGCACCACATACAAATAAATTAAATAAAAGTCCATTGACCACTAAAAAAATACTAAAAAAAAAAAAAAGATCACATAGAGCTAAATCTGAAAACTGGTTCTGCCATTTAATTAGCTGTGTGATACTGGGCAAGATTCTTAGTTTTCCTTAGCTTTAATTTCCTGCCTGCAAAATGACGACAATATGTTTACTTTATAGGGTGACAAAATAAAATAATGCACGTCAGGTACCTGTTATAGCAACTGGTACAGAATATATGCTGCATCGTAGTTTCATAATATCTATGATTCTGTTGTTCCAGCTCACCCTCCCCTCTCCTTTTTGAGACATGACCATAGCATACAGCCTACAATCAAACATGTGGCAAAAACATACTGGTTTCTCTCTTCCTATATGGATAGTTTAACTCCCAATCATACTACATAATTCTTTTTTTTGGGAGGGGGGGGTACCAGGGATTGAACTCAAGGGTACTCGATCACTGAGCCATATCCCCAGCCCTATTTTGTGTTTTATGTAGAGACAGGGTCTCACTGAGTTGCTTAGTGCCTCACCATTGCTGAGGCTGGCTTTGAACTCGCAATTCTCCTATTTCAGCCTCCCAAAGTGCTGGGATTACAGGAGTGTGCCACCGCGCCCAGCCATACTACACAATTCTTAAGAACAGGGAATCACTTTTCCCAATGCCAGGCGCACCATTGCACATATGCAGATGTTCTGCCCTTGCTTTACAGAAACTTCAACTCCATCTACTAAAAACTTCAAGAGACCCTTCAAGAGGCTCACCCGGCACTTGACTTCATCCCCAATGTGGTACTTCTTCTCCGGATTCTTCATTAGGATGTCAGCCAGGTGCATGGCAGGTACTAGGCCCCTCATTCGCTCACCCACCTTCACCAAGATCCCAAATGGCTTTATGGTCAGCACTGTTCCCTAAGGAATCCAAAGAAAAGATGCTAGGATGTTTCAGAATGGTCTTCCTTTTATCTTTTACAACAGAGATGTCACACGTCTTTTGAAGCCTACCTTCCTGGGCTAACTACGCATGTTATTCCAGATTTCACATGCATAAGTACATGCCCACATTTATAGATAAGGATTTCATGAGGTTTATTTATGGAAGCCTTCACATCTTTTTGGTTGAGCATGTACTTTTTGTCTGCCCTGAAAATATATTCCCTAAATGCGGGGACTAAGTCTCCTAAGGGACAAACTACCAAAAAGTGGAGCTGTTTAATTAGAGCTGTTTAGAGCTACAATGTTGAAGGACAGGCAACTGGAACTGGCTTCTAATATCCCAGAGAGCTCATTTATCACAGAACTAACCTTCAATCTGCTCTAATAACCACCACCAAATCCCAAATCCCAGGACTATCACCTACTGCCTCTGTGTAGCTGCTGCTAATTAAGACCTTACCTTGAAATTAATTACAAGTTACTCAAGGTAAGAGAAAGAAATTCCAGTTAACAAGCAGAGGCAAGGAACATGATTCCACATGTGTTAACAGGAAGACTAATGAGTTAACAGTTAACCTGTGAACTACAGAATGGTTGAAGGTGGGTGAGTATCTATGTATAAGCTTGAGGTCTTACCTTTACCACTGCTCCAGTTTTGATGTCATGATATCCAAGATATTGAGCTTCAATAATAGATCTAGGACAAAAGGAAAATACATGATTAAAGAAGCTTGGGCTAAGGTTGCCTAAAGTCAGCACTACCACAATCAGGCTGACAAGAAAAGAATCCCACTTCCAGCAAGGCCAGGATAAACTGAGAGCATATGCACACAGGCACACACCTGTACACCCCCACAAGGGCTAAGGGCAGACTTACGTCCGTAGAGAAAGCAACGCCAATTCATCCATTTGGCTGTAGTCAATAATTCTACACTTGTGAGTATTCCCTGGCTTGAAGGCCTCAGGATTGAAGACTTTCTTAGAATCAGAGAGATGGCTGAGCTGCAAAGTACCAAGTGATTGAGGACAAGCCAGAGACAACAGACCTAAGCCAGACTTCAAAGCACACTAAGATGACAACACGTTTATCACTTATCACAAAAAGAGTAGTTAGGCTGACTGTTAAAATAACTTTTCTCACTCTTTACTATCATAGAATCTCAATAACATCAGAGAATAATCTAGATTACAAGTTGGTAAACTACACTCATAAGGCAATGCCCATTTTCATGGAATAAACGTTTTATTGAAGCTGGGCATGATGGCACATGCTTGTAATCCCAGAAACTTGGGAGGCTGAGGCAGGGAGGAGGACTGCAAGTCCAAGGCCAGCCTCAGTAACTGACCAAGACTTGATCTCAAAATATAAAAAGGCTGGATGCAGTGGCACACACCTGCAATCCCAGCGGCTCAGGAGGCTGAGACAGGAGGATTACAAGTTCAAAGCTAGCCTCAGCAAGGGTGAGGCACTAAGCAACTCAGTGAGACCCGGTCTCTAAATAAAACACAAAATAAGGCTGGGGATGTGGCTCAGTGGTTAAGTGCCCCTGAGTTCAATCCCCGGTACCTCCCCCTGCCCAAAAAAAGAAATGAGCCAGGCAAGGTGGCGCACACTGTAATCCCAGCAGTTCAGGAGCTGAGGCAGTGGATCTCAAATTCAAAGCCAGCCTCAGCAATTTAGCAAGATCCTAAACCACTTAGTGAGACCCTGTCTCAAAAACTAAAATGGGGGGCTGGGGCTGTAGCTCAGTGGTAGAGCGCTTGCCTGGCATGCGTGAGGCACTGGGTTTGATCCTCAGCACCACATAAATATAAACAAATAAAGATATAAAAAATACAATAACATTTAAAAAAAAAAAAAACTAAACTAAAATGGGCTAGGGATCTGGCCCAGTGGTACAGGGCCCCAGTTCAATTCCTAGAACCCTCCCACCAAAAAAAAAAAAAAAAAAGCAGAAAAGGACCCATGTATCTCCAAACTCCTTCCAATGACAAGATCCTGATCAAACAAAGGCTTCTTACCCGAGCATAGGCCAGAGCCCCATCCTTCAACCTGAAGGTGGCCCCAGTCTTGTTAAAAAACCCCTGGACAGTAACATCATCCAGCACAGCTCCTAGGTGCTGGCAAGAGAGCCGGATAAGTGGGCGCCCAGGTTGCAAGAAGATAGGGCGTAGGCTTAGGCGCACAACTCTTGTCCGAGGATGAACACAAAGGATGCAGGCCCTTACCTGGACAAAAGAAAGGGCAGAATGAGCAGCAGGAGGCACAGAGGAGATACCCTGCAGCAGCCCTTCTGAGGGCCAAGATTTCGCATGTGCTGACCACACATGAAAGTACTAATATCTTTAGTAAAGTCAGCTTGGACAATGGAGTACTATAAGGAAAAGTTAAATAGAAGTCCTGTAAAACTACATCTGACTGAATCCATGCTTACTAAACCACAAGCCCAGGAAAAACATATATTAGGGGTCCCCTCAATACCAAGAAGCTAATAATGCACATACAACAGGAAACACATAATGGTGTCACTACAGCAAAAACTGAACTTAAGTTTTTGCTATAGCGACACCAAGAAGCCTGAACCAGCTGGGCATGGCAGCACAGGCCTGTAATCCAAGCTACTTGCGAGGCTGAGGAAGGAAGATCACAAATTCAAGGCCAGTCTGGGCAACTTAACCAAGACCCTTGTCTCAAAATACAATGTAAAAATGGCTGGTGAAATAAACAAATGGGCAAATGAATTAAACAGACACCTCTCAAAAGAAATACAAATGGCCAACAAACATATGAAAAAATATTCAACATCATTAGCAATTACAGAAATGCAAATCAAAACTACATCGAGCTGGGTGCAGGGTGCATGCCTGTAATCCCAGCACTTTGGGAGGCTGAGACAAGAGAATTGTGAGTTCAAAGCCAGCCTCAGCAGTGGCGAGGCGCTAAGCAACTCAGTGAGACCCTGTCTCTACATAAAATACAAAATAGGGCTGGGGATGTGGCTTAGTGGTCAAGTGCCTCTGAGTTCAGTTCCTGGTACCAGAGAGGGAAAAAAAGAATAAATGCTGGAGACAATGTGAAGAAAAAGGAAAAGTTTTACACTGTTGGTGGGACTATAAATTAGTACAAACATTATGGAAATCAGTATGGAGGCTCCTCAAAAGACTAGATGTGGAACCACCATATGACCCAGCTATACCACTCCTTGGTATTTATCCTGAAGAATTAAAATCATCATACTATAGTGATACTATAATAATACTTGGTTCTAAAGTATTCTAATGCATACCTATGTTTACAGCAGAACAATTCACAATAGCCAAACTATAAAACCAGCCTAGGTATCCATCAACAGATGAATAGATAAAGAAAATATGGTATATATATACACAATAGATTTTATTTAGCTATTAAAAAAATCATGTCATTGGTAGGAAAATGGATTGAATTAGACACCATTATGGTAAGTGATATATGTCAAATTCAGAAGGTCAGGGGTCATATTTTTTCTCTCATATGTGTCAGCTAGAGAAGAAAAAGGAAAAGAAAGGTTGGGGACAGGGGGCAAGAAGGAATCTCATGAAAATCAAAATCAAAGGGAGATCAATAGACGAAAGAGGCCAAGGGGTGAGAAGTGAGGCAGTGCTGGGTAGTGACATCGGCCAAGTCACATTGTGCGTATGTATGAATATGTAACAACAAATCCCATCATTATGAACAACTATAATGCTCCAATTTTAAAATGTGGGGGGAAAAAGGCTGGGGATGTAACTTGGTGGTTCAGTGATCGAGCACTTGCCTACCATGTATGAGATCTGATCACAAGGCCAAAACATGCAAACTTTGTCAACTCTGTGTGTAAATATGACTACAAAAGAAAAATATTATAGCCGGGCGTGGTGGCTCACGCTTGTAATCCCAGCACTTAGGGAGGCTGAGACAGGAGAATCGCGAGTTCAAAGCCAGCCTCAGCAATGGCGAGGCGCTAAGCAACTCAGTGAGACCCTGTCTCTACATAAAACACAAAATCGGGCTGGGGATGTGGCTCAGTGGTCGAGTGCCCCTGAGTTCAATCCCTGGTACCAAAAAAAAGAAAAATATTATCACAAACGGGTTTGGCAAAATATTAAAAGTATTATCTGTAATCCCAGCACTTAGGGAGGCTGAGAAAGGAGAATAGCGAGTTCAAAGCCAGCCTCAGCAACGGCGAGGCACTAAGCAACTCAGTGAGACCCCGTTTCTACATAAAACACAAAATAGGGCTGGGGATGTGGCTCAGTGGTCAAGTACCCCTGAGTTCAATCCTCAATACTAAAAAAAAAAGTATTATCACTGGGTGGAAAAATCTATTTTTTCTTAATTTTTTTTTCTCTATAGTATCCATGAGAATGCAGTACTGTTAAAAAATGAAATCATTTGAGGATTTCAAAAATTCTGAATAGCATACTGGCATATCCTTCTCAAACATCTATATTCACTGTAGAAAATTCAAATATTTAGATAGATATAGAATAATCACCTAGGGTTAATCATAATTCATGCCTGATTGCACAATCTTCCAGTGTTTTAACCAGGTGATTCTTTTTTTTTTTTTAATATTTTTTTAGTTGTAGATGGACACAATGTCTTTATTTTATTTCTTCTTATGTGGTGCTGAGGATCGAACCCAGGGCCTCACACATGCGAGGCAAGCGCTCTACCGCTGAGCTACAATCCCAGCCCCAGGTGATTCTTTTTAATTATTTTTTCAAATTGGATTTATACTACTCATAGATCTTCTGTTGTTTTGTGTGGCGCTGGGGATCAAACCCAAGGCCTCAAGCATGCTAAGCAAGCATTCAACCACTGACCTACATCCCCAACCTTCACAGAACTTTTTAGAACCATGTTTTTCTATTTAAATGTATCTTCCTATGGTAAATACCCTTCCAAAATACTTTAAAATTATAAAAGCAAGCTGGGCACAGTATCACAGGCCTGTAATCCTGCAGCTTGGGAAGCTGAGGCAGGAGAATCACAAGTTCAAAGACAGTCTCAGCAACTTAGCGATGTCCTGAGCAACTTAGCAATACCTTGTCTCAAAATAAAAAATAAAAAGGGCTGCAAATGTGGCTCAGTGGTTAAGTGCCACAATTCAATCCTTGGTACCATCTGTGCCTTCTCTAATTTCAGCCCAAGCACTGGTAGCTTCTTGTGCCCCTTCCAAAACACTATCATTCCCCTCATCTCCTCTCTATATACCTGTACATATGCAGTGCTAGGACCTTCCCTGAGGCTAGCTGGGACACTGAACAGCTGCCTGAGACACAGATGGAATCAAGAAAAGGTAGGTGCAACATTTCTTACCACTTGGTTTGAGAAATATGTCCCAACTTTCTTGGGTTCCAGGTGCATAAAGTCAACAAGGCCCGTGAAGAATGTGAGAAAGTTTAGCTTAAGACCAAACTTAGTCACCTAGAAATAAACACAACACATTATAAAAAAACATTTCTCTGAAGGAATCAACAAAAGTCACTGTTCAGCTGGGCTCAGTGGCGCACACCTGTAATCCCAGCAATTTGGGAGGCTGAGACAGGAGAATGGGGAGTTCAAAGCACCTCAGCAACGCCGAGGCACTAAGCAACTTAGGGAGACCCTGTTTCTACATAAAACACAAAATAAAATAGGGCTGGGGATGTGGCTCAGTGGTTGAGTACCCCTGAGTTCAATCCCCAGTACCAAGAAAAAAAAGTCATTGTTCATAGTAAACACTGGATGCCACATTATCCACAATAACTGTATTTCTCTCCCCCATCTAACCTTTATCAATCTTTCTTCCTATAAAATTAACTGGCAGGACAACTCCAAGCATTGGCTATTTCTTTATTCAGGAAGCTCACCTCTCTTCCAGCCAATACCAAACATCAACCCTCCTATCCTCTGGGATTTCTCAATGGAATGCGAGGAGCTTCACACTGGTATCCTTGGGGAACTGTCAGCCTCACAACTTGGATAAACTATGGCTAAACAGCTTATCACTTAGTTGTGGAGGGAAATTTCATAGCATAAGCCAAAAGAGTTAATGGTAGGGGGTTAGTACAGGGCACAGTGGAACCCTGTCTCAAATTTACACACACACATGCACGCACAAAAAGATGGGGAGCTAGGGATGTAGCTGAGTGGTAGAACACTTGCCTAGCCCTAGGTTCCATCCCCAGTACCACTAAATAAACATACATGCACACATAAAAAGATAAGGGTTAGGAGGAATGAGAGTTTGTTTTTTTTTAAATTTTCTTTGTAGTTGTAGATGGACAGCATGCCTTTATTTTATTTGCTTTATTTTTTAATATGTGGTGCTAAGGATCGAATGCAGTGCCTCACACATGCTAGGCAAGCACTCTGCCACTGAGCCACAGCCACAGCTCGAGACAGTACTTTATTATAAGCCTTTTACTACCATTTGACCTTTTAGATCAGCACTGTTCAGCAGAAATATACTCGAAGCCACACATGTAACTTTAGCTTCCTAGCGGACATTTTATTTTTCCCCACATTACTTGGGATTGAATTCAGGGCCTCAGGCACGCTGGGCAAATACTCTACCACTGAGCTACATCTCCAGCCCCTTTTAGTTTATCCTGAAACAGGGTCTCTCTAAGTCACTCAGGCTGGCCTTGAACTTGTGACCCTCCTGCCTTGGCCTCCCATGTAACTGAGATTCTGAGTAGCTGGGATTATAGGGCTGCACCACTGTGCTCACTTCCTGACAGTCACATTTTAAAAACCACAAAGACGCGGTGGCTCACACCTGTAATCCCAGCACTTTGGGAGGCTGAGACAGGAGAATCATGAGTTCAAAGCCAGCCTCAGCAATGGTGAGGTGCTAAGCAACTCAGTGAGACCCTGTCTCTAAATAAAACACAAAATATGGCTGGGGATGTGGCTCAGTAAGAGTGCCCCTGAGTTCAATCCCCAGTAGCAAAAAAAATAAAATAAAAATAAAAATTAAAAAAAATAAAACCCACAAAGAAACAGATAAAATGTATTTTAATAATAGTTTACTTGACCCACTATGTCCAAAATGGTATCATTTTAACACACAGCACTAGACACATTCCAAGTGCTGAATGGCTACATGTGAATAGTGGATACTCTTGAGAGCACAGTTTAAATGATATGCAAGTTCATACTTTAACAAAAATTACTTTCACTTTGTAATTGGTAAGAATGAACAGCTTACCTTCTGTACCTGGGCCTTGACCACCAGTCCTGGTAGCAAATTATTAAGGGTCCAGTTTTGCTCCTCAGTAGCAATGGCAGTAGAAATTTCTGAATGTCCTATAGACAGACTAACAACTCCTCCATTGCTTTTCACCTCTTCAATTACGCAGTTCAAGTATTGACCCACCTTCAGTTTAGCACCTGAAAACATATCCCCAGCCCCCCAAATAAAAAATATCTCTTTGGAGAATGAGAAGGACTTTAATATGAGCCCAAGCAACACCTGAAGAGATCTACAGCCTACATGCCCAATTAGCATCTAATATTCCCCATATTCCCAATCATTAAGGGGCCAACTACAAAAAGGAATCTGAAATTCAACTACCCCACAAAAACATGAAAATCTCAACAAGCCAGGGGAGTGCTGGTTTAGAGGCCTTGGGGCCCCAAATTCAGTGAAATCTTCTAAGTGAAGAAAACTGAAAATGGTCCATCAGATTTCAGTGAGACCCTACCACTCCCTGGGCCTTTAAACATCTTCCCTTCCTTATCAGCTAGAATTAACCACCGGTTTTCCCAAAGCTAAACAGCCTTCAGAGTTACCATTCTGTCTTACTATCTGCAAACTGCCATTTAAATATAATTCCCATATGCAGCACCACCTCACCACCATGCAGGGGCCTCTCTTCTTGCTCTTACTTTTGTTCTTTTTTTAAATTTTTTGTAATTGTAGATGGACAGAATGCCTTTATTTTGTTTATTTTTATGTGGTGCTAAGGATCAAACTCAGTATCTCACACATGCTAGGCAAGTGCTCTGCCACTGAGCTACAGCCCCAGCCCACCTTTGTTCTTTTGCTGGATGTAGTCCTGGGCTTTCTGCAGTGGCAGAAAAGCTCTGGTTCCACAAACACCAATGTCCACTAGGTAGCCATGGTCTTCCAGGCTGGATACAGTGCCTGTCAGCAGCTGGGGGGAAGAGAAAGCATCCCCAAAAGTTCTAAGTCAAATGTAATGGGACACATGACGAACATCCACTTCCAAACATGAATGTTTTCACTTTTAACCTTTACACTATGCCATAATCACAAGCCCCACTTTTAAACTTTAAGCCACAATCCCACTAGAGGACAAAAGAGGAAAAGACACCAACTTTCTTTCTCCCAATGCCCGGAGGATCTTCCAGTTTCCAGAAAGTGAGGAGTGTTATACACAGTTAAATTATGAAAGGACAGAGCCTGAAGATTTTTCAAAAGATAGGAAAGACTCAATGTTACACAAAGAGGTATGAGTTGTAGGCCCTGCAAGATCACTCCAGAACACAACCATCAAGAGAATCTGGAACTACCATTCCAGCCATCATCATGTCTTCTCTAAGCACCTTCAAGACATCAAAAAAATCCTCTAACTTCCTTCACATTTTGCAGGAAGCACTGTGGCTTTGACTTAAACCTTTGAGACCACGTTCTCAAATGTAGAAGAGAAAGAATATCTGCCTCATAGGTTGACTGTGAGATAAAAGTGCTTAAAACAGTACTTATCATGGAGAAGGCTCTCCACACTTGGCAATTTCCTGCAACTTGGCTTACTTTTATTCCCTTTTTAACCAACTATATTCCTTCCAAGCTTTCTAGGTCCTTCTCAAATATCATTGCTTTTAACCAAATGTTGCAAAATTACAGTCATCTTCTGCCCCTTAAATACCAGAGTACTTACTTGTATGGTTGCAGGTTATTCTTTTGTACCCATTGAACTTGAAGGATCCAAGCCAGAACTAAATTCTCCTTAATTTACACAGGGATGGATATGAAGTGACAGAGTATCCACTAACAGCTGACAGACTTATGGCCCCTTCTATCATATCGCCTGCTCTCAGCAACCCTCAAGCATTCCACACAAATGCCAAAAGGCCTCTGAAAAAGACTTAATCTGTGAAGAAGTCCTGGTAAGGCACTATGAGGAACTCCTTACCATCAGCCAGCCCCTGACTAAGGCTCCCTGGAAGCATTTTAGTGTGCTACCAGCCAAACCTGAACTTGTCTGTCCTTTTTTCCCTCCAAGACAATAAAATTAGGCACAATTCTTCAATGTTCAATAGGCACCCAAAGCACTCAGGAGACCTTCCCTCCAGAAAAAGATCTATCTCTGTGTGTAGCCATTAAGATGAAAGTAAAAGGATGTGAGGGAGGGAGAAGGCATACTGCCTGCTCCTCTTCCCTGACCCCAGATACATACCATGCCAGGCTTCAGAACCTCAGCACTCAGCACTCTGTTGACATTTTGAGGGTTCAGAGATAGCTTGACACTTTTTTTGCCCTTCTCCGTGACACTCAGACTGCTCACCACACATCTCACCAGCATTCCAGGTGAGAAAAGTTCAGGCAAGCGTAGCAGGTCCTGTATAATACCAATGAGAAAGAAATAATACATCCGCTTCCCCTGAACCAAGAATACACTGCCTTGGCTTCATGGCTTCTCATCCTCAAACCCAAAGAAACCCAAAAGTGAATGAAGAGTAACCATTCACCCACAAGGGAAGATGAGTCTGAGGCCAAGTCACAATCTTGAATCTTAATTTTTTTTTTTTTTTTTTTTTTTTTTTTTTTTAAATATTTATTTATTTTTTTAGTTGCAGGTGGACAGAATATCTTTATTTTATTTTTATGTGGTGCTGAGGATCGAACCCAGTGCCTCACGCATGCTAGGCGAGCACACTACCACTGCGCCACAATCCCAGCCCCTTGAATCTTAATTTTAACATAAGGTCTCCAAACAACAAGCAGTTGTCAATGACTCCTCAGAAGAGCTGTCTGTATTTACTGTCTCTGCTTCATCTACTACTCACTCTTCAGCTCAAAGCAAACTGCTTTCCACTCCTCTCATTCCACCATTTTCTCTCCCAAGAAAAATCACCAAGCCGGGTGCGGTGGCGCAAGCTTGTAATCCAAGTAATTTGGGAGGCTGAGACAGGAGAATTGCCAGTTCAAAGGCAGCCTCAGCAACGGCGAGGCACTAAGCAACTCAGGGAGACCCTGTCTCTAAATAAAATGCAAAATAGGGCTGAGGATGTGGCTCAGTGGTCGAGTGCCCCTGAGTTCAAACTCCGGTACCAAAAAAAAAAAAAAGAAAAATCACCAGTAACTTCCATGTCTCTAAACCCAATGATCTATTTTATAGTCCTTCTCTTAAGTGACATTCATTTATTCATTTGTTCATTTACTGGTGCTGACAACTCAACTCAGAACCCCATGCATGCTAAGCACAGGCTCTACCACTGAGCTGCATCCCCGGCCCTCTTATGTGACCATTAAAAACATTTAACACTGGGGCTGGGGTTGTGGCTCAGTGGTAGAGCACTTGCCTACCGCGAGTGAGGTACTGGGTTTGATCCTCAGCACCACATACAAATTAATAGATAAAAATAAAGTTATGATAAAAAAGTCAACTTTAAAAAAAAAATTTGACACTATTGACTACTCCTTTCTTTAAACATTTCCTCCCCCTTGTTCCCAAGACACTTTACTTGATGGGTTTAATTTCTATCTCTCTGGCTCCTCCTGCTTTTTCTGACACCAAGTCTTCTTTAATTCAGCAATTCAGAAATTAAAATACAGTATTCACTCTGGACTCAGTCTTGTAGTCTCTTCACTACAATTAGCTCCCCATAAGCAACTTCTTCCCCTTCATATCTTCAATCACCACCTATTCCAAGACCCACACATTTGTGTCCAGCCTAGACTTCCCTGAATGAGAAAGCACCAATCCACCAGCTGTCTCAACTGTACCTCAAACTCAACATATCAGAGTCAAATCACAATCACCTCTCGCATAAGTCCATGCACAGCAAAAACCTAGGACTTGCCAGGTGCGGTGGCTCATGCCTGTAATCCCAGCACTTTGGGAGGCTGAGACAGGAGTATCGCCAGTTCAAAACCAGCCTCAGCAACGGTGAGGTGCTTAGCAACTCAGTGAGACCCTGTCTCTACATAAAACACAAAATTGGGCTGGGGATGTGGCTCTGTGGTCAAGTGCCCCTGAGTTCACCCTGAGTTCAATCTCCAGTACTAAAAAAAGAAAAGAAAAAACAAAACAAAACAAAAAAACACCTATGGCTTGTCCCAGCCACCTATCTCTGCCTCACCACCCATGTGGAATCTATCATCAGGCAATGGCTTTACCTTCTCAGTCATTGGTAAATCCTAGACGCAAGCTGCCAACAATCTCAGAGCCTAGACTACTACAATATCCTCCTAACTGATCTGTAAGAATCTTCTTATGTCTTTTCAATCTATTTCCTAACTTGTCCATGTGTCACCCATCCCAGTAAGGACAATTCAAGTACGTCCTATTGATTCTAGAATTTAAATCAACCTTTAATATTGTCTACAAAGCGTGTATAATCTGGCTGTATAATTTGGCTTCCACTCAGGTCTCTCGTCCCATCTCACACCGCACTCTCCCTTGCTGTCTCTACTCTAGCCATACCAGCCTTTTCTCTGTTAACATAGCATATATCTTCTACCTGAACTTCTTCCTTTCTGTACCCAGGAAGCCCTCATTCTTCAGATCTCAGCTCAAGCATCTGTTCCTCATAAAGATCTTCCAGATTCTTTGGACTAAGTAAAAATCCCTTTATTGTTTAAAAGAAAAAACACACAACACACACACACACACAAAAAAAAACCCCACCTTATTATAAACCTCATTGCACCTTTACCTTTCCTTCTTAGAGCATTTAGCAAAGTGGTATTTTTCATTTGAGTACCACCTACTTCCAGTAACAGGTTCAACACAGATTTCCCTTACCTTCAGAGGTTCTTCTTGTGTCACCTGTTCGTTCAGCATTTTGGTGTAAGCATCACATATTTCAGTTACTTGCACAAATCCCTGGAGGCCATTGGGGAGACTTATCACCAGTTCAAGCTCATTTACTTCTTTCACACAACCCAATATCCTCATTCCCTCACATAGGGACTAGAAGAGAAAAAAGGAAATGTGTACAGTAAAGAAGAGAACAATGATGGGGAGATTAGAGGATCTGGCTTCTAGCATCAAATGCAACATTTAAAAGCTATGGCGATTTTATAAATGAAAAGAAAAAAAAACCCACTTAAGTGTGAACGTATATATGTAGCAGATATCTGAGCACTATAAAAGGTCGACAGGCAACAGTATTAACAGCACTGAGTTACTGGAGGACACTTATGCTTTTTATCATATCCCAAGCAACCCAAATTCAAATGCCTGGCATACAGCACAGTAAAGGATACAGGCCAGGAGAGACAAAAGTACTGTAAAGTGCACATGTTGGCTCTGAAGAGTGCAACCACTACACAGCTCCTTGTGACCATAAACATGAAAAAACATGGGCACTTAAAAGTTTTAATGAGGAGTCAGAATCACATTTTCATGTAAAATCTCCACTTTTCTACTGTTGGATCTAAATTAAACAATTTTTTAAGTAAACAAGACAAACAAGATATTCCTACAGGCTGAATCTTTCCCCTCAAATCATTTGACTTCTTTTTTTACAACTAATATATATCAGGAGCTGGGCGCGGTGGTGCACGCCTCTAATCCCAGCACTTTGGGAAGGTGAAACAGAAGAATCGCAAGTTCAAAGCCAGCCTCAGCAACGGTGAGGTACTAAGCAACTCAGTGAGACCCTGTCTCTAAATAAACACAAAATAGGGCTGGGGATGTGGCTCAGTGGTTAAGTACCCCTGAGTTCAATCCCTGGTACCAAAAAAATAAATTAATAAAAAATAAATAAAAAGCCAGCCTCAGCAACAGCGAGGCGCTAAGCAACTCAGTGAGACCCTGTCTATACAAAAAACACAAAATAGGTCTGGGAATGTGAGTCAGTTGTCGAATACCCCTGAGCTCAATCTCTAGTACCAAAAAATCAATCAATCAATCAATCAGGAGTTAATAATGTAAAATTTTAAGAACATAAAGCACATCACATCTGAGGTAGCTTCACTTTCATACAATGAATGGGTAGCCTGGCACTGAAGCAATATGCCTGTAATCCCAGTCACTCAGGAGGCTGAGGCAGGAAGATCGCAAGTTCAAAGCCAGCCTCAGCAACTCAGCAAAGCCCTAAGCAACTCAGCAAGACCCTGTCTCAAAATAAAAAGTAAAAAGAGTTGGTGATGTGGTTAAGTGCCCTGAGTTCAATCCTCAATGTCAAAAAATAAAAAATAAAATGAATGGGTGGAATGACTGCTAAATTTTCTGTCAGTTCAAACCTCTGAATCTATTAAAAATCCCATGAAAACACAAACAAGACCACAGCACCTTTTAAAAAAGGAAGACCTCCAGCATTGGTTAGCAATCAAAGGAAATAAGACTCAACGTTTGCAAAAATCTTATACACATACATAAAATCTATACATAAAAGGCAAAAATGAAAGAAAAGCAAGAAAGAACACACAAATTTAATCAAGATAATATGTCAAAAAGAAAACCAAACTAACAAACCTCAACACTAAGAATTTCAAATTTCTCTTTGATAGACTTGCTGTTTCCTTTTTTTTCAATTTTCAACTTTTTTGTTTTTGCTGGTCCTTTTTGGCTCTTTTTCCTTTTGGTAGAATCTTCTTCAGTGGAAATCTAAAGCAGAAAAAAGATCCACAAAGATCTAAAAGAATGAGAAACAGCAATCCTGGTCTTTCCTTCACATTTCAGGTCATCAGTCACCTTGTTGTATTACTCTGCTATTCTCCCTCTCCACTCCCAACTGTTCCTTTAATTCTTGCTGTAATCCCAACTCTCCCATTCAGCCACCACTGTCAAAGTCTGAGAAGCCTCCTTCATGTTCCCAAAGTCTTTTCTTTCCTGTATTCTTCCTCCTTTGAATGGATGAACACTGAGGTTCCCCAGTTTAAGAAGCAATATGGAACACTGCATAAAGACAGAATCTGAGGTCAAATGACCCAAGTTAAACTTCCAAACTCTTCCATGATAAGCTATGCAGTTTTAGTAAACATATAACCTACCTGAGCCTCGGTTCCTCATGATGGAATGGCAATTTCTACTTTATAGTATAGTTGGAAAGATTACATAATATAGATCTAAGGCTATGCACTCAAATTAGTTCCCTCTAGCATATGGAATACAGTCTACTTGAGGTGAGACTATAAATTCTAATGCAAATTCTGACCATTATATGTGGCAAGGACCCCATTTAAAAATATAATAATCAGGAGCTGGGGATGTAGCTCAGTGGTAGAGCACTTGCCTTGCAAGTGTGAGGCACTGGGTTCGATCCTCAGCACCACATAAAAATACATAAATAAAGCTATTGTGTCCATCTACAACTAAAAAAATATTTTAAAAAAAATAAATAAATAAATAAAAAATAAAAATAAAAATATAATAATCAAACTGCTTTTTTTTTTCTATCTTTAACCAACTTGGCACAGAATTCCTAAGGACAAGGTACAACATTACTTTAAACTCAAATACTAAATGTTATGCTTCAAAAATACAGCTTTGTGATGGTATAGCTTCTCTAATGAGTTCAATTACAGAAGTGAACTTCAACAAAAAACAAATGTAGAAAATAACACAGTCTCAAACACAGCTCATTCTTCACAAGGATGCTAGCGAGAAAGTCTCTAGTGAGTCTCACCAAAACAGCATACAACCTACATCAAATAAGTTGTCTTGTTCAACTGACTCCTGGAATGATTTCTCTAATTTATGGGTCTTTCTTGTACCCCCTCGGGGGAAGCTTTCTTCTACAGTTGCCATATTTGGGTCTCCTAAAAACAATGCAAAGAATAATGATGAGATGTAGCACTGATGGCAAGTTTCATACAGGCTGTGATCAATGAGCGAGAGAACCTTCTAGCAATGTACAAGACAAACTTTTCCCCCTGTATTTTTTATTGGTGCATTATAGTTGTACATAGTGGTGGGATTCACTGTTACATATTCATACATATATACAATACACTTTGGCCAATAGCACTTGCCAGCACTCCTTGGTCCCTTTTCTCTGCTCTACTGCCTCCCTTTGATTTTCATGACATCCCCAGACCCCAATTTTCTTTTTCTTTTTTCTCTAGCTTCAACATAGGAGAGACAACATATGACTCTCAAACTTCTGAGTTTGGCTTATTTTGTTTAACATAATGATCTCTAGTTCCAACCTTTTGCCAACCAATGCCATAATTTCATCTTTCTTTATGGCTGAATAAAACTCCACTGTAGATATATACCACATTTTCTTTATCCATTCCTGTTTGTGAGCACCTAGGCTGGTTCCATAGTTTCGCTACTGTGAACTATGCTGCATAGTGTACTATTATGCATGTATATACTGCAATAATATGATGACTATACATGTAATACACTATGCATGTATTGTGATAATATGATGACTTTAATTCTTTAGGATAAACACCAAGGAGTAGTAAAACTGGGTCATATGAAGATAAGATTTAAGACTATGACAGATGGTTGAGATATCAGGCCCCTGTTAATCCTTTTTTTTTTTTTTTTTTTTTTTTGGGATATTGGGGATTGAACTCAGGGGCAATTGACTGCTGAGCCACAACCCCAGCCCTATTTTGTATTTTATTTAGAGACAGGGTCTCGCTGAGTTACCTAGAACCTCCCTGTTGCTGAGGCTGACTTTGAACTCATGATCCTCCTGTCTCAGCCTCCCAAGCCACTGGCATTACAGGCATGCACCACCGTCCCCAGCTTGTTAATCCTTTTTTTTTTTTTTTGGTACCGGGAATTGAACTCAGGCGTACTCGACCCCTGAGCCACATCCCCAGCCCTATTTTGTGTGTTATGTACAGAAAGAGTCTCACTGAGTTGCTTAGCACCTTGCTATTGCTGAGGCTGGCTTTGAACCTGCAATTCTTCTGTCTCAGCCTCCCAAAGTGCTGGGATTACAGGCATGCGCCACCATGCCCCGCTTGTTAATCCATATTTTATCCTTCCAAATATTTCTGCTTCAAAACCACAAATCACTCACCTTCCTTCATGAAAAGGACCCACAGATTTAATGTAGCAAATACTCATTAAGCAGCTACAGTTATGTCAGAGATACAGAAATAAATACGTAAACACTTACCTTCAAATGCACTCCTTTTGAAAGATAAAATAAGCTGGGTACAGCAGTGCACACCTGTAATCCCAGCAATTCAAGAGGTTGAGGCAGGAGGATCTCAAGTTCAAGGACAGCCTCAGCAAGTTCTAGGAGAGCCTGGGTAATGTAGTAAAACCCTGTTTCAAGATAAAGGGCTGGAGATGTAGCTTTGAACACAGATGTGAAGCACACCTGTGTTCAAAGAAAAAAAATTACACAAGTAATTTAAAAAAATCAGGTCGGGTGGGGCCTGGGGCTGTAGCTCAGTGGTAGAGCGCTTGCCTAGCATGCGTGAGGCACTGGGTTCGATCCTCAGCACCACATACAAATAATAAATGAATAAAATAAAGATCCATCAACAACTAAAAAAAAAAAAAAAAATCAGGTCGGGTGCAGTGGCACATGCATATAATCCCAGCAGCTCAGGAGGCTGAAGCAGAAGGATCATAAATACAAAACCAGCTTCAGCATTTTAGTGAAGCCGTAAACAACCTAGCAAAACCCTGCCTCAAAAAATAAAAAGGGCTGGAGATGTGACTCGGTGGACTTAACCACTCCTGGTTCAATCCCTGCTACCAAAAAAATAAAATACAAATTATATTATAAACTATAAACAAAGAGCTTGGAAGTGGTACTTCAGTAAAGAAGGTAAGCTTCATAGGAAGATGCTTTTGAGCTCAATGTCAAAAGATAAATAGGGGGCTGGGGTTATGGAGCAGTGGTAGTGTGCTCACCTAGCACGCATGAGGCAATGGGTTCGATCCTCAGCACCACATAAAAAAATAAAATAAAATAAAAATATTCTGTCCACCTACAACTAAAAAATAAATATTTTAAAAAAAGATAAATAGGAATTTTATAGGTAGGAAAGTAATGTGAGAAAAAGCATGAAAAAAGGAAAAGTCTATTATTTCAATAAACACCAATAATTTGCCTATCAGCTGTTCAAGACTTGCTGTTGCCTTTCTTTGAACAACTGTTCAACTAGATCATAGGGAAATTTAAAGCATAATAATTAGAGTTAAATTTTAAAAGACAGGTTGGGCTTTGGGGGGAAGATTTTGAATTAGAAATAAGCAGTTTATGTTTACTTTGGCAAGTAAGATTCTTAGGTATTGGAAGCGAGAGCGCAGCAATAAAGAATACAGACTGGACTGACAGAGGGGGCCGGAGGCAAGGAAATCGGGTAGGATTTAAATGTAATAGCAGAGAAACCATGAAAACCAGAACTGGGTACAAATGAGTACGGAAGACAGGAGAGACTGGTTCTGAGAGACATTTGGGAATAAGAATCTGGAAGGACTCGAGGCTTAAAAAAGGTGACGACCGGGAAAGAGGGATCAAGGAATCAAGGTATGCGTGCAGGCTTCATAGAAACAGGAAAGTGCAAGGGATCTAGTTTGCTGGGAACTCAAGCCTCCATCTTATTTCAGACAAAAAGAAACTGAGGCTCCAACTAAGGCCATCTAGGAGGAAAGAAGGAACTTTCTTAGGCTACTTCCCGAGGATAGCCTGGGGTTACAGGAACCGCTAGAGCAGAACTGGGCAAAGTGTACAAACCACTGATTCCAACAGGTGGGTGCGTAGCAGGGACCCGAAGTACCTGGTCCTGAAGCGGATCTGAGAGTCACGAAGTCTCCTCCCTTCCCGCTTCCGGCCTCACTCACCAGCTCGGCGCGCCTCTCTACCTCGGAGTCAGTCCAGACGTACTCACACGTGCGGAGACCAATACACCAAACAGCGCATGAGGCTCTTCCGGAAACGTGGGCGGGCTCAACGTCCTACTTCCGTTACTATGTCGCAGCCTACAGGTCTGGGAAGCATTGTGTAGACAGGAAGCGGAAGGGCGGGACTTGTAGCCCTAGCCAATCGACGCAGAAGACTGAGTCGCTGTAACCCGTTAAAATCGAACGGAGGAGGCGGCTTCTTCCGGCTGGGCCCTGAGGTAACTGTACGGTGAAGGACGTCGGCTGTCGAATTTGCGGCTTTGGCAAGGTAAGTGAAGAAGGTTGCCCGGCTCGGACCTGGTGCCTCGGTTCTGCGGAGCTGACCTAGACTGACCGTTTCTGGTTCGAGAACCCCACGAGGTCTTCTCTTTGGGGGTCGAGAACTGTGGAGAATGGGAAAGGATCTAAAGAAAATGAGGATTGAGGCCCTGAGGCGCTGGCAGTAGCTAGGAAACCTCGGAGCGCAGCGGTTAGACTCAGCCGCTTCCCAAAGACCCTTAGATTGTTTTTTCTAGTGAGAAAAGATGAGACCCGTCGCAGGAGTCTCCCAAGGTCACCCACTGATAAAAATTGGATGAGGACTTGGACTTCTGACCCCATCTCTCTTTTCGTCTGAATGGCTGTAGATGTTTGTTGACACTGAGCTGTGATTAAGAAACTGGCCTCCAAGCCTCCTTTAGTTGTGCGGCAACCTTTGTCAGCGAGAGCGAGCCTGGCCCTTGCTCTTCTCCAGGCCTGCGCACGATAAGCTGGTTAGATTTCAGTCTGTGCAGGATCAACGGAAGGCCTTCCTAAGAGGAGAGCTGCGGCCCTCACTTGTGTTCGCTTTTACCCCTAAGTGGTGATCTCACCACTCCAGGTGCATGTCCAATCAGACAGGAGAATGGCAATATCGAGGAACAGAGAAAAAGCAAGGGCAACTCGTCATTTTAGGCCTTTAATGAAATGACCATTTTACAAGCAGAGAGGCTTAAAAGGATTGATTATATTTAATAGTGGTTAGCGGCTTAATTAGAAATAAAAAAGGAGCCCCATCTACTTAGACCTTCCCATAAGCAGCCATTTAACATGAAATGACGAGTTCACAAAGAGTGGTAGATGATTTTCTCCTTCATTCAAATACTTTTCTAAACTTAGGTGTGACAAAAACAAAAACAAGTTTCAATTCAGTTATGCCACAAGGGGTACTCTAACACGAGGGCTCCTGATCTTTGCCCTAAAACAATTTGCTCTTTGTTGAATGGTGCAGATCTAGATGTTTTGAGGCTTACTCTAGCAACATTTCCAGTGCCCCTCCATCTTGACCTTTTCTGAGTTGTCTCCTTTAAGATACAGTCTAAATTTCAGTTCCTATTCCATGCCCTTTCCTGGAATCAAAATTGTTGTTTTGAAGAATATCAAACATCAGCCTTCTTCTATATTGTGTAAATTAGAGTCAAATTTAAAGCATCATAATATTGTTTCAGTTGGACACCACTTTCTCCTAAAAAGTTTTGTTAGACACAAGGTAATAGGGGTTTATCTATCAGTTAATGAGTTGAAAAAGTTAAGCCATGTTTTATGTAGGGTTTCTCAAGAACCGGTATCAGGCTGGGCCTGGTGGCACATGCCTATAATCCCGAGGGCTTGGGAGACTAGGGAAGGAGAATGGTGGCTTCAAAGCTACCCTCCACAATTTAGTGAGGCCCTAAACAACTCAGATCCTATCTCTAAATATAAAAAAGGACTGGGGATGCAGCTCAGTGGTTAAGCGGCTCAAGGTTCAATACCTGGTACCAAAACAAACAAACCAACCTGACATCCCCTAATTTTTAAAAAAGTATCATGAAATGAATGAAAAAATAAGCCTTTAATAGATTTAGTAAAATTAAACAGTTGGTATGAAAACTATATCATAAAGGTTTTTTTGTTTTATTGGTACTGAGAATTGAACCCAACAGTGCTTTTCACTGAGCTACATTCCCAGTCCCCTTTTTATTTTGAGACATCTTGCTAAATTGCTGAAGCTGGCCTTGAACTCGTAGTCGCCTGCCTCAGCCTCCAAGGTCACTGGCATAAAGCTTGCTTTTAATAAAGTCTTTCCTAATTGGGTTAAACTGACCAAGGCCTATGAAGGGACCTAAGAAAGTTTGGATTTCCTTCATTGCTCCAAGAACCTTTCTGAACCAGTTTTCAAATTAAGGTCTCAAATTTTCATTGTCAATTCTTTGCACATGAACGCTCCTTTGAAGGGTAAACAAAGAAGTGCCAGTTTCCATAGCAACTCCCTCTTCCATTTCAATACCTAAGTCATTGCCACTGCTTACCAATCTCCGCCAGAGGTCCACTGATTGGTCTGTTGCAAATCAACTCAGTGCTCTAAGTTGTGGTAGATAGGTGGTCACACATGTGAACTTCCAGCTGATACTCTGGTATTTCTGGTGACCTTTTGAATGTTTTCTTTGACGAGGGTCAGTGTACCGGAGATTGAATCCAGGGGTGCTCAAACATTGAACCACATCCGCAGCCCTTTTTATTTTGTATTTTGAGACAGGGTCTCCTAAATTGCTTAGGGCCTTGCTAAGTTGCTGAGACTGGCTTTGAACTTGAAGTCCTCCTGCCTCAGCCTCTTGAATTGCTGGGATTATAGGTATGTGCCACCATGCCCACCTAAATATGTCTTGGTGGCATTTTGGGGGAGAGGGGTGCTAGGGATTGAACTCAGGGGCACTCAACTGCTGAGCCACATCCCCAACCCTATTTTGTATTTTATTTAGACACAGGGTCTCACTGAGTTGCTTAGTGCTTCGCTGAGGCTGGCTTTGAACTCACGATCCTCCTGTCTTAGCCTCCCAAACTGCTGGGATTACAGGTGTGTACCACCACACCCAGCCCACCTACCCAGCCCACCTAAATATGTCTCTGTTTCTTTTCTTTTTTGGACTGGGGATTGAACCTAGGGTTCTTAACTACTGAGCCACATCCCCAGCCCTTTTCTGTATTTTATTTAGAGACGAGGTCTCGCTGAGTTGCTAAGTGCCTCACTAAGTTGCTGAGGCTGGCTTTGAACTCGCAATCCTCCTGCCTTAGCCTCCTGAGTTGCTGGGATTATAGGTATACGCTGGCTTCTATTTCTTTTTTTTTTTTAGCTATAGATGAACACGATATCTTTGTTTTGTTTATTTATTGTTTTTATGTGGTGCTGAGGATCGAACCCAGTGCCTCACATGTGCAAGGCAAGCGCTCTGCCACTGAGCCACAACCCCAGCCCCTGGCTTCTATTTCTTATTATAAAAGAAATGCATGGCTTTATAAAATACACAGGTACTATAGACATGACCCTTCTTAAGAGTTTGCTATATTTTCTCTAGGGTTTTTTTTTTTTCTCTACAATTACATTTGGTTTTGTTTTCATTAGTGCTCATTAGAATTATTTAGTAGCCTTATTAAAACAGATTGCTAGGCCCTAGAGTTTCTAATTCAATAGGTCTATGGTGGAGTCTGGGACTTGGCATTTCTAACAAGTTTCCAGTGATGCCGATGCTTAGTGGTCTAGAGTAGACTTTGAGAACCATTGATGTGCTCTCAACATCCAGAAATTGAATTTTTTAAAAAAATTTAACATTATATGGGGACCTCTTTCCACATCAGTACACAAAGTTCTATGCACATTGTTATTTCCTCCAACAGAAACCATTTATTAACCTCATGTAGATGAACTTCTCAGTTTTTCTATTTTTTAAAAATTCCTGAACAGTTTTTTTTTTTTAAATGAGGTCTTGCTGTGTTGCTTAGAATAGCCTCAAACTTGAGATCCTCCTGCCTCAGCCTCCTGAGTAGTTGGGGTGACAGGTGTGTGTCACTATGCCTGGTTCATAAACAATTTTTCAGTTAAAATTCTTGAACCATTTAGTGTATTTCCATCTTGTAATATTTCTGTAAGGAGAAATTCCTAGAGGAAAAATGAACCAGCTAAACGGAAGAGTATACTCATAATTTGATACTCAAGTTGTGCTTTAGGAAGGCTGTACCAGTTTACACTCCAAGCAAGCTTATAATTTTATCTCTGCCACTTTGATAGATATTGGTTTCATTTTACATTTGTTTTACCAATTATGAGGTTGATTGTTCTTTTATGTTTTGCCTTTTTTTCCTGGCATTCTATATATTTTTCTTTTCCTAAGATAATTAAAATGTCTGCCCAGGTTTTCTTCCTGGACTTTTTGATTTCACTGTGTATATCAACATCTTTTATCTATTTTGGTATAAGAAGTTAAGAATTTCAGCTTTCCCACTATCTCCAGTGGCTAGTATCAACTCCACTTAGTAGGTAATACCTTATCTACCCTCTCATGGAAGTCCTAAGTGATTTGTAATAAGAAAAATTATGAGAGCAGGAGCTGGGAGTTAAGCAAATTGGTGTTTACCTCTCTGAGAAAATTT
>CM053404.1:22308137-22340687 GCA_028644305.1 Xerus rutilus
TTGGTACTAGGGATTGAACTCAGGGGTGCTCGACCACTGAGCCACATCCCCAGCCCTATTTTGTGTTTTATGTAGAGACAGGGTCTCACTGAGTTGCTTAGCTCCTCGCCATTGCTGAGGCTGGCTTTGAACTCGCGATTCTCCTGTCTCAGCCTCCCTAAGTGCTGGGATTACAGGCTTGAGCCACCGCGCCCGGCTTCTCTGAGAAAATTTGAAGAGTATCTCAGGCTCCAAACATTCAGCTATACTGGTTCAGGGTGGACTTAGTGACTGCTGTGTTCTTTTCTTACGCTGGGGTGTTTATGAAATTGCAATTAAGGGGCTGGGGTTGTAGCTCAGTGGGAGAGTGCTTGCTTGTTTGTTTGTTTGTTTGTTTGTTTATTTATTTAGAGGCAATCAAGATGAAATCCTCCTAAAAAATCCTTTTAACTGGCAAGGCTTTTTCTTGCTACTCCTGTGTTGGGTTGAAACATAGATAAAATTTTATAATAGTTATTTGCACTGATTTTTGAGTTTTTTAACTAAGGAAAAAATCCTTATTTTAATTTGCTTCCAAACTAATTTATTGTTGGCTTTCTTTTCTTTTTTTAAAAGATTGAAATCATGGCAGGTCCAGAAAATGATGCCCAATTCCAGTTCACTGGTATTAAAAAATATTTCAACTCTTATACTCTCACTGGTAGAATGAATGTAAGTATTGATGATATCCTTGAGCAGTTGTATTTTGCAATAATATGGACATAACAGTAACTTTTATTTGTATTTTTCTGTTTCAGTGTGTACTGGCTACATATGGAGGCATTGCTTTGGCAGTTTTATACTTCAAGCTGAGGTCTAAAAAAACTCCAGCTGTGAAAGCAACATAAATGGTAAGTTGACATTTCCAAGTCCATAACATTAGCCACTTTGATGTTGGGGTCCCCTCCTCCACTATAAAAGTAAACTATTGTCATTTTTGCAAATTTTATTACATATAAGAAAGCAAAAATATTGCCCATATCCTACTACCCTCTTTTGTTGACTTTTTGGTTTAACTTTTTAAAAATGTGTCTTGTTTCATTTCCAATAGTTTTGGTCATGTCTTTAATTTTATAACAACTATTTTTTTATAACTGAATGCACATGTTCATTGACATAGAACTATACTTCACAAGAGAAATCTAGTAGAATTTTTTGAAAATAAATATTACAATGAATACTTTTGAGCATGAAGTATAGTCCATCTATGAATGTTTCCTTAGGCTGAAGTGCTTTCCCAAAGATTATGGGGTACCAGCTTTGTAAGAGGGTGTGTTTCATCTTGGCCAATGTAGAATCTTGGTTCTAATTTTTGCTAATTTTATAAGTAAAATAAATATGTCGGGGCTGGGATTGTGGTTCAGTGGTAAAGTGCTCGCCTAGCATGTGTGAGTCACTGGGTTCGATTCTCAGCACCACATATATAAATAAATAAAATAAAGGTCCATTGATAACTAAAAAATATTTTAAAAAATAGAATAAATGTGTCCCTTTTTACTATTTGTATTTTTCTTAAAATTGTTTTTGTTCTTATTTATTAGATGACTTGTGTATTCTCTTTACATAATACTTTTTTTTTTTTTTTTGGCAGTGCTAGGAATTAAGCCTAAGGCCTTGTACAGCCTAGGCAAGCACTCTGCCGCTTAAGCTGCCCCTCCAATCTCAACTGACCTTTTGTATACAGTTACAAATATTCTTTTTGGTAGTTTCTTTGCTAGTTTGTTTTCATATAATCAATTCTGTCTTTTTCCTGAACCCTCGTAAAGTTTATTTTATTTTCTTATACTCCCTCCTCAGACCCCATTTGCCCATCTTTTGTGTGTGTGTGTGGTGCTGGGGATTGAACCCAGGGCCTTGTGTGTGCAAGACAAGCACTCTACCAGCTGAACTATATCCCCAGCTAGGCCCCCATTTGCCTATTCTTAAATGAGTAACCATCTGTGGTTTTAGCAGCAGGTAATATTCAGGAATCCCAAAATCCAGATCTTCATCTAATATAGCTCTCCTTCATAGAGAGTAATTTTTCTTCTGCTGTGAAGTTTTTCCAGTCAAAATTGTTGACCTTAGGGGATTGCATATTCCAGAATGTAGTGGTCCATGGCTTCTTCCTGACAGAGAGGTAGTATTTTGCCCAATTTTCCATGCAAGTTAACTCCTAACTTTTTGAGAGTGGTAGTACCCCCATAAAAATGTAAAATTATGCCTCAGATTTTAAATAACAGATGTATATCTCCTTTCTGCTACTTAAAAATGTTGTTTTATATACCTAAGTGTTCCAATATTTTGCCTTCAGGATCATACTGAATTTGTTGGCAGTTCTTTAAAGGTGGAGTGTTACGTTAAAATGTATCAATCTGAGAGACTCTTTATTTTGGCCTTGCTGACTCTTAAGAACCTGATGAAGCTGGGCATGGTGGTGCACGCCTGTAATCCCTGCACTTTGGGAGGCTGAGACAGGAGAATCGCGAGTTCAAAGCCAGCCTCAGCAATGGTGAGGCACTAAAGCAACTCACTGAGACCCTGTCTCTACATAAAAAACAAAATAGGGCTGGGGATGTGACTCAGTGGTCGAGTACCCGAGTTCAGTCCTCAGTACCAAAAAAAAGAATGTGATGAATTTACGTTGTTTCTGGGGATTTATAGATAGATCTATCTTAGTAATTACTTAAAAGTAGTATTGGACACATGTATGTCAAAATTGTCTTTGCTTTGTTTATAGGATTCTAAAATGTGTGACCTCATCTGTTAAGTTCCCATCCCTGGAGAAGCTAATGTCAACTCATCATGTAATACTCAATTTGTACAATAAATTATGAACCTGGAAAAGCTGGTTGTCTTTATTTACAAGATATCAAAAATATAAAAACTGTACAAAATGCAACAAAGGCAAAAACTGGCAGTGACTTGGTCTAAATCTTTTAGTTTTCCAAAGCAAGGCTCAGTACTGGAGGTAAGCAACTGAAATGTCTGTCTGACTTCAAGTGTACTAGGTTGTATGTAGCCATTTTAGCTGAAGTAGAACATGGTAGCTAAACCTCTTCACCTGTTTATAGAGTGTTTCTGTGCACTCGAAATTCAAAAGGTATAAATTGAGATGTCAGTGGGTGGTTGTACTTCATCTACATCTTAGGAAGGAATTCTAGTTCACTCTACCCAGTTACATAAATTCCACTAATCATGGGCCAAGAAAAAAAGTTAGTGGATCATTCAACATAGTACTTGAGTGCCATACAGTAACTTCATTTTTACAGCAGAAACATACATGCTCATAGAATTCTTCAGCTAAAATTCAAGATAGTATTATATTTCTTAATTTGAATCTTGAAGCAGGATGAATTTTTAAGATCAAAATTTTTTTCTAAACATAATAAATTAAAATAGCATTTGAACAGAAAATGCATAGTTTCCACACAATCCAAAGCACCATAAATGTCCCCTCCATGAACATAATATCTCTCTTATTCAACTAACGGAAATTAGTTAAATGTGGTTGCTGTAGAAACGTGGAACTGTCCTGTTCATATTTTCTAAGCAGCATACTTCCAGATCCATATAGACAAAAACATTCTTTGTAGCTTAAATATTAATCACTGAGGTATTTGCTTTTAGTCTCCCTTTTTCAAACAGTAGCTTCCAAAAGGTCTTTAATACCGATGGTTTATTGCGGACTATACGCTCCTGCAGCTAGAACCAAGTTTCTTCGAGTAAAATGGAGGTGTACAACTGGTGTTGATTTGGTCATATATGTACCCAGTAATAACTCCTGTGAATTCTCAGGTAAATTTATATGCCCAGTGGCTGTAGTAAAGTCATCAGTCTCTAAATCTTCAAATGCTTTGATGGCATCCCATAACCGAACTGTATTATCCATTGAACCTAAGGGGAAGACAAAGGAAACCATTAGTTGCATCCATCGCATTTAGATTCTGACATTCTGCTGTATATACTTATATGTTTACTGTATTTTTCTGATTAAAAATCTAAACCTTTACCACAAAGCCATTAATAATCATTTACCTGATGCCAAAATTTCACCATCTCTACTAAACCTAAGTGAACAGACTGTGTCAGTGTGGCCTTTTAATTCTCCAACCATCAAACCATGTCCAATATCCCAAAGGAGTACTCTGCCATCCGTTGCTCCTGTAGCTAGGAATCTCCCATTGGGAGAAAATGTCAAGGAATGAATTGGTCCCTAGAAAAGAAGTCCATGGAAAGGATCAAAGTACAGTTAAGTATATCTAAGGAAATAAGACAGTTAGAATTTTAGTTTAATGTTATGAATGTTATCTTTAAAATGTATGAATCACTGAAATAATTTTATCTGGAAAGCATCTTTGTTTGCTGGAATAATGAAGTTTCATATAAAATACCTTGTGTCCAGTGAAGATCCTTACACAATTACCATTCAGAACGTCCCAGAGCCGCACAGTTCTGTCTGCAGAGCCCGTAGCAACATAATTTGAATTTGGATGAAATCTAGTACAATTCACATCAGCAAGATGGCCAGCAAATATCCTTAAAGGCTGATAATGGTCTGTAGCCCAGAGCCTTTTTAAAGGTATGAAATACAAAATTGATAATTAAGAGTTAACTGTGAAATGCCAAAATAGATGGGTCCCAATTAAGCTAGCCAACTGTAGGAAAGAAGGTAGAATGACCAAGACTTTTTTTTTTTGGTACCGGGGATTGAATTCAGGGGCACTTGACCACCGAGCCACATCCTTAGCCCTATTTTGTGTTTTATGTAGAGACAAGGTCTCAGTGAGTTGCTTTAGCACCTCGCCCTTGCTGAGGCTGGCTTTGAACTTGCAATTCTTCTGTCTCAGCCTCTCAAAGTGCTGGGATTACAGGCGTGTGCCACCATGCCCAGCTGAAACTAACATTCTTTTTTTTTTTTTTTTTTTTTTTTTTTGGTACTGGGATTGAACTCAGAGGCACTCGACCCCCGAGCCACATCCCCAGCCCTATTTTGTGTTTTATGTAGAGACAGGGTCTCACTGAGTTGCTTAGCGCCTCGCCATTGCTGAGGCTGGCTTTGAACTCGCGATTCTCCTGTCTCAGCCTCCCTAAGTGCTGGGATTACAGGCTTGAGCCACCGCGCCCGGCTTGAAACTAACATTCTTAAGAAAAAGAATTGATCTGGTACAAATCTTTAATTTTCATAATTCTTTGATTTTCTATACTTTCCATATTTAATATTTCTGTATTCCCCCTTCCTCTTCTCCATTCCTAGTTTAGTCTAAACCATTAAAATATATTTGCCCCTAGTTTTGTGTACCACATAATTAGTTTCTAACCTGAGCTAACTCATCTGGAACTTTTAAAGAGATGATAGGGAAACAAAACTACTGACAGCAGCAGTGGAAGAAATAATCATCTAATGGGGAGGATGTTATAAACTAATTTAAAGAAAAGCAGGGGCTGGGGTGGTGGCTCAGCGGTAGAGCATTTTCCTAGCATGTGTGAGGCCCTGGGTTCAATCCTCAGCACCACATATAAATAAATAAAGATATTTAAAAAAAAAAAATCAAGACTCCTGGTATAGATATATTAATATAGTAACTCCTGTCCCAAATTCATTTTCAAATAATAGCTATAAATTTAGATGTTCTCCAAAAGTTGATCTTTCTTAAATAAAGGAGGTGAAAATTAGTTTGGATGAAGTTGGTCAACAAGAAACCAGTCTGTTCACTGAAGAAATGCAATCACAAGATCATGGTGTTCTTACCGAGCTACTCGGTCATGACCCCCTGATACAAAATAATATCCATATGGAGAAAACTGTGTGTCCCATACTGGGTAGTTGTGTCCTTTATATCCCACCAAGCAAGTAAACGTTTGAAGGCTCCACAATCTAACAGTTCCATCCTCTGAAGAGGAAAGCAGATAGTTCCTGAGAAGAAAAGGTGATATATTCCCAGATTATATTCACAGAATATTTGGTTACCTGCCTAGGTTTTCCTTACATTTGAACATATTAAATGTACCTTATTAACATGTTACATCTCTTTCAATTTATACATGGAATTAACAGATACCAAAAGCTGAAAGTACTAAACTATTGTTAAAACCAAATGTTAGCCTTGACATTACATACAGTGAACACCTACTGAATGAGGTTAATTATTTAAAAAAAAAAAAAAAGTCTTAAGGCTGACTAAAATCAGTTCTTTAGAAAAAACAGTGTTGGAGGGCTGGGAGTGTAGCTCAGTGGTAGAGCACTTGCCTAGCACATGTGAGGTACTGGGTTCAATCCTCAGCCCCACATAAAAATAAAGGTATTGTTGGGGCTGGGGTTATGGCGCAGTGGTAGCGTGCTTGCCTAGCACGCGGGAGGCACTGGGTTCGATCCTCAGCACCACATAAAAACAAAAAAAAGATATTCTGTCCACCTACAACTAAAAAATAAATATTTAAAAAAAAAATAAAGGTATTGGGTCCATCTACACTTAAAAAAAAATGTTGGGTAATAAAATGTATAGTCAAATAAGCTCAAGTGGGAAAGTTTAAGAAATGTGCTGTCCTGTAAAACTCAACAATTTTTGGCTCTAAAATGGAGATGCTATTTTCCTATCCTATATAAGTTTTGTAAGAATTAAAGAGGCAGCCGGGCATGGTGGCTCACGCTTGTAATCCCAGCACTTTGGGAGGCTGAGACAGGAGAATTGCAAGTTCAAAGCCAGCCTCAGCAACGCGAGGCACTAAGCAACTCAGTGAGACCCTGTCTCTACATAAAACACAAAATAGAGCTGGGGATGTGGCTCAGTGGTCGAGTGCCCCTGAGTTCAATCCCCAGTACCAAAAAAAAAAAAAAAGAAAAGAAATAAAGAGAGGATTGGAAATGTAGCTCAGCAGTACAGCGTGTGCTCTGCATGTACTTGAAGCCCTGGGTTTAATCTCCAGCACCCCCAACTCTGCAAAAAAAAAGTCTTGTGGGGGGTGGGCAGACTACAGACATGCTAATAAGGCTCTACATTTTTCAGGGATAAATACAAAACCTGACAGTTTACACTAAAATCAGAAGTAAATCTGAAATCAAATAAAAACATATCATCTGTCAAACAACAACAACAAAAACTCATTCAAAAAGTTTCATAGAGGAAAATCTTAGTGGATTGAAAGCTATTATCTAGCCAAGTAAGATTCAGATGGTTTTACGAATACAAAATACCCAACTCCATTACTGTACATTAGAGATCATGAAAAACAGGTAAATATCTACACATATACTCTGGAATCATGGCTAAAGGGAAGAAAAACCTAAAACAGCAATAGCAATAATAAATTTCCTTTTACTATCTTCTTAATTTTTGCTTGTTTACTTGTTTGTGACATGGTCTAAGTTGCCGAGGCAGGCCTCTAACAATCCTCTTCCTTCAGCCTTCTGAGTAGCTGGGATTATAGGTGCACACCACATACCACAGTGCCCAAATTTCTTTTTTCTTGGTACTGGAGATTGAACTCAGAGGCACTCAACCACTGAGCCACATCTCCAGCCCTGTTTGTGTTTTATATAGAGACAGGGTCTCACTGAGTTGCTTAGTGCCTCGCCGTTGCTGAGGCTGGCTTTGAACTCACGATTCTCCTGTCTCAGCCTCCCAAAATGCTGGGATTATAGGCTTGCGCCACAGTGCCCGGCTCCAGAGTTCTTAGTACCTTTGATTATAGAAAAGATAAAGCTCCAGTTGGTAGCCAGTATGCCATTAGTATCAGGAATTTATCTTCTATGCACCAAGAGACACAATACAAAGACTCAAGCAATTCAACCTCTAATTAGGGTTATACAAAGCTAAAGCTGATTTTTGAAACCCAGTGAGCCCTGAACTGTGCTTTTTTTTAAATATTTTTTTTTAGTTGTTGATGGACCTTTATTTTTTTGATTTATATGTGTTGCTGAGAATCAAACCCAGTGCCTCACGCATGCTAGGCAAGTGCTCTACCACCAAGCCATAACCCCAGCCCATGAACTGTGCATCTTGAGTCTATAAATTGAGATATATGTGTATATATATATATATATATATATATATATATATATATGAGGTGTATATATATATATATATATATACACATGAGTTATATATATATATGAGGTGTGTGTGTGTATATATATATATATGGTATATATATATATATATATGAGGTGTATATATATATATGAAGTTGCTGTCTTGTATGCCGGTACCCAAAAATGAATTAGCAAATGACAAGATTCTAAAAGATTATGAATGACAGGCAAGCATGAGATTTTTCTAACAAAATTTTCCAGGCATTTGTACTATGTTTCCAGTAGCTGATTTTTATATTACATCCACATGGTATAGCAGTATTTAATTTTTATTATTTGTATTTTACCTATCTGGACTGAAGCTGGCTCCATAGACAGGCCCACTGTGACCATATAAAATCTTCAACTCACTTGCAGTTTTCTCATCCATGATTCTTTCTAAGACATCGTCTGATTCTTTGTCTATGAGGTTAAGATCTAAAATGGTCCAGAAATATTTTCTTAAAAGTACATTAATCAAAACATTTTAAGGCAATCACATTACAGTTCAGGAGAGGAAGTAACATTTGAACAGTTCTTCCTACATACCAACCACTGTGCTAATGTCTCTAAATTAGGTGATATCCCAGTGTGTAGAAGATGAAATTGAGGTTCAGAACAGTTTGCTAGAGTGCATGCAGGTACTCAGTATTGGAACCAGACTGAAACTCAAGTTTGTCCACAAATGTTGTACAAAATGAAAACTACGGAAATAGTACAATAATTTTAAATGTGTATTATGGTTAGATAATTTAAGTTTAGCAAAAAAACTTTAAAAATGAAATTCTGAACTTTTTAGTTCTTTTTTAGCCAGTTTTACAGCTGAAACAAAAAGTATTCTTCTACTATTTAAGATTTTCTAAGGGCCAGAGAAATTAACCGGGCCTAACACCCCAGTCTCCTGATAGCTATTCTGGTGGTCTTCCATTGTTAATCAAGTGAATTTCTGCAAAGATCAGAACCTCCTGTGTATATTCCATGGAATCAAGGTTGGTGCAGACTAATGGAAAGTTTACACCTCAAAAGGTCCATCTCTGTTACCTGATGCTTGTTTGACACTACGAAGCTTTTTGGGTGTCACAGACCAGACTCTAACTGTTGAATCTGCAAAACCTCCAGCAATCAGACTAGAATCATCAGTGACATCCACTGCAGTGAGGCCCTGCCGATAAGAAGAAATTTTATAGTAAACAATAAATACCCTTTTGCAGGGAAAAAAAATACAACCACATGTTAGAGAATTTATAAGGATGGCTATTTTTCTCATATAAAAGATCATTTGAGATTACATTCTCCTATAAAACCCATGTCTGAAAGCTCTTATTTGAAGAGCATGTTATTATTTATCCCTTTTGCCCTCTATGGAGTACATGACAGGAAGCAAATGTTGTTTTTGAACTTTACTGAATATATCCTCAGTAGCTTATTATAAGGAGCCTATTAAGACCTGGGGTTTTTTGTTTTTGTTTTATTTGTACTAGAGATTGAACTCAAGGGTCCTTAATTACTGAGCTACATTCCCAGCCCTTTTATTTTTTATTTATTTTTATTTATTTTATGTATTTTTGAGGACAATACACTTATGGCTGCAGGTAACAAAAATCCCTATCAAACTTTCATAAGGGGGGTTAAAAGAGAAAGTCTGGGCCCACATAAAGGAAATGTCCAGGGTTACACCAGCTTAAGGCATGGTTAGATCCAGGTACTCAAGACACCACCAGTCTCCAGCTCTTTCCATCTCACAACTCAGATGTTATCTGTCAGTTTCATTCTCGGGTAATTTTCTCCTTGGGCTAGCAAGATGGTCCCCAGCAGCATGGGGCTTACATTCTACAGAGTTAGGGCAACCCAACTCTAGACATTTACGTGAGAGAAGAGTTATGTGTGAGGGTCCAGAGGTGGAGCAGTGACTATTCAGTCCATTGTTCCATATCTCAATGGTTTCATCCATAAAATGGGAGATGTAGAATTTGAAAGATGGTGTAAGTCAGTAAGGAATTTAGGAGGCTTGGATTCCATCCCTGACACTCCAAACCTTGTGACCTTGAATTAGTCATTTTATTTCCCTGGGTTTAAGTGTCTTCCTATTTTATAGGTACTCATGTTCCTGGTTTAAATTAAAGGCTGGGGGATTAAACTTCTTCCACCAAGCTTCTGCCGCCCTATAGGGTTTTGTCCTGGAGGGGTCTTAAGGCTCACAGTACAGGGAAAGCCCCATAAACAGGAGGGGATGCATTCTAGAGCTTTGGGGGCAACTCCAATTTCTCATTAGCTATGAATCCAGGCCACATGTCTCCATTTCATGTTCACGAAACATGGCAGCCACCCCCAAATAATGGAGGGGTACAGTGGAAAAGGCCAGTTAGCCTGCTTTCTCTAAGAGATTACACACAGATCTGCTCACCTGACCTTCCTTGGTTTGGGTTAGCCCAGTTAGGAAGGGAAAGTGGCAGAAATCACAATTCATACGCCAGCATCTCAAGCAACATATTCCTTTTCACTTTTTGAGACAGAGGTCTCATTAAATTGCTTAGAGCCTAGCTAAATTGCTGAGGCTGGCCTTAAACTTGAAATTCTCCTGCCTCAGCCTTCCCAATCACTGGGATTACAGGAGTACACCACTGTCCCTGGTAAGACATGTAGAATGCTTAATAAAAAATATTGAGTTTATATAAATTCTTACACCAAATTTAATAGAGATGAACTAGTCAAAGGCTGGAAGAATTCTGATCAGTGAAATGAGGGATAGGTATAAGATTCTAGCACCTGTGTGTTGCTAAGGGTCTTTAAACATAGCCTTCTATCTATTCTATATGGTGTCCACTTCTCTTTTCCTATCTTTAAATTTTATCAACAGTTTAAATAACAAAACTCCATTTTCGTTAACACATTTCCATGTCTCTTAGTGGTAAACCATCATTTTATATGACTCTAGGCAGAAATTGTCCAATTAGTTTACCAACCTGGTAAGCATTGAGGAAAGTATAGAAACAAATGGAGGGTAAGCAGTCAGGCCCAAGGCGCACTCGTTTGGTGGTTTCTTTCATATTCATTATCTTATCCAACTTATCTGAATCTTTTAATTCAGGAAGAGGGATTCTGTGGGGAGGGGGAAGAGTGGGAATTACTCTTTGAATATTAACAAACTTGAATCCTGTGTAACATATCTTAAAGCTCCATACAAATTCTGAGGTTTCTTCCTCACCTGTTTTGAGGTGGAGCATTGGGATCTTGTTTTTTGCTTTTGGATCCAATACTATCTTTTTTAGGCTTCTTCTTTTTAGGTTTTCCTTCTTCATTTTCTCCTTCCTCATCCTCATCATCCAAAGGTACCTCAATTTCTGGTTCTTTTAACAAACCAAAAAATACCTACAAGTCAAAAGAACCGGCATTTTTAAAATTAATTTTTTGTTCATTAATATACCCTTTGCACATCTTTGACAGGATGAATCACAGTTACAATATAGTAATTTATGCCCTGAGGCAGAGTTCTGTATTTGTCTACCCAATAGCCATATGCCCCTTTTTCTTTACTAACAGAACCCTGATTTTATTGGAGTAGCTAAATCATTTCTGTTCTCAGACTCCCTTGCAACTAGGAATGGCCATATAACATAATTCTGGGTATACTGAGTATGGTTTACGAAAAAAAAACTAAAAAAGTTTATCTCCTTGATAAAAAAGGAGGCTCAGCAGGCCTTTTGTCCTTTCCCTTTTTCCTTCCTGGATAGTAACTGCAATGCTGGCACTGCAACAGCCATTTGTGTGCACAAAGAAGGCGGCTACATTCTAAAAATGGTGGACCAAAAACTAGGAGTCAGGGACATTGATGGCATTGTAAAGCTATCATGCCAGTCCTGGAGGACCTTCCTCTAGATTTTATTTCACTTGAAGAAAAACCCCTTACTTGTTTCAGCCACTGTAGTCAGGGTTCTGTTAATGCAATCATTCCCAAATCCTCACATATATACATCATCCTTAGGGCATGAAATTTTAAATACAGTGTAAAATTATTCTCAACCTAGCTACAAGAAAAATGTATAAATTATGTAGATGAAAATGCTACAATTTTTCATAATCTGCATTATATAGTTCTTAGGTTTATTCCCATACCTTTGATTTGTTTGCCTCTCGTTTAGCCTCTCCTGCCAAACTTCCCACCATCGCATCTATCTGTTGCTTACTACGCGGCATCCCATCAAAGATGTCAATGTAGAGGTGCTCCTGAACTATGTTCCATATCTGATTGTTCTGTTTCTCCTGAAGATGCCTCTTCAAGAGTTGGTACGAGTCACGGGAAATACGCAGAACAAATTTACTTGTTCGAAAATCCAACATGGTTTCATTCCCTTTCATGTGTTCCTTTTTGGTAAGACTAGATAATACTCGTAGGTCATCCTGGTAATAACATTCCTGATCTCCATGGAACCTGTTTCAGTGATTTTAAAAAGTCATTTTTCAATGTAATCATCAAGGGATCTGCTTCTCCCCCATATATTTATAAACCATCCAGAATATTTTCAGAAAACCCTGAACTAGGCTGTAGGACCAGAAGTAGCTCATTTGAAAATTACTATAGTTTCTGAATTTATCCTTAAAATGACCAATTTAATTTTCTAATGAAATTTATCATTAACATTTTATAAGAAGAATTTGAAATAAATATCATAAGTGAATGAAAGATAAGATACCCACCACTGGTAGACAGTTTCTTTTGAACACCATCTTTGATAGACATTTGAAAATGTCAGAACCCTTGCTTTACTGAATTTTATGTTTTCTTTAAACCCTACATTTTAAAACTTTATTATGAAAAATTTCGAACACATATAAAAGTAGAAAATTTTATAATGTATTCAGCGTACCTATTACAGCCTCAATAATAATCAATACATGGATTCTCATAAACCCACCATTTTTAATTATTCCCAACATTCTTAATATCAGACATTTATTAAATACTTATCTTTAATACTATTACTAAAGAACAAATGTTGATAACAAACAATAAGCATTTCCATTTACTCACTATTACCAAAAGCAATTAAATAAAGCCTTTAGCCTTGCCAATAACTAGTAAATTTAAATGTGCTTCTGTTTTTACAAATCTTAAGCTTTCCTAAAAAGTAAAATTAAAGATTTGGCACCAAGAGCAGCAATTAAAGAAAAACATTTAGAAAACAATGACTGACTCTGGAGGCTGAGGCAGGAAAATTCCAAGTTCGTCAGCCTCAGCAACTTAGCAAGTCTACCTATCTCAAAATAAAAATGACTGGGGATGTGGCTCAGTGGTAGAGTGCCCCTGAGTTCAATCCCCAGTACCAAAAAAGGAAACAACGATTTAAGATATAGGGCTCCAGCTCTGAAAGACACAACATCAATAGATTCCTGAACTATTACTTGTTACCCATTTAGACTCATCAATAAATAAACTGAGGGTTTCTGAGATTTGAATGAAATCAGAAATCTCAGCCTCTTGGGATTGTATTCATCACTGCCTAGTACTTTCACCTGGGCGTAGGGTCCTGGCAAAGGCTGAGATTGTCCATAACTGTCTGAGAGACAGAGTCCTCTATAATATTCCAGCTTCCTATGAGGGGAGATGGCTATAACATGAGACTGGAAGAGCAACAGTTGTTTTTGTTTTTGTTTTTTTGTTTTGGCAGCGTGGGGTGGGGGGATGGGGGAGTTACTGGGAATTGAACTCAGGGGTACCCAACCACTGAGCCACATCCCCAGCCCTTTTTTGTATTTTATTTAGAGACAGGGTCTCACTGAGTTGCATAGCACCTTGCTGTTGCTGAGGCTGGCTTTGAACTCATGATCCTCCTCCCTCAGCCTCCAGAGTTGCTGGATTACAGTTGTGCACCACTGTGCCCAGCTAACAAGAGGTTTTTTGATGACAGTACTGTAAAAGAAATTAGCTTCCAGAGTAGAAGTTCTGTTATTGTCAACCTTAATATTTTTTTAAGAACACTAAGCTACAGAGCATTTCTATACCTTCTGTCCTAGTATAATAAATGAATACAATGACATAAGAGTTCTATTGTTCCTCTATCACTACTGTGTTATCTGACCAATCCTGGCTTCGAGCTCTATTGCATGCCTTAAAGAGCTCTCATTCAAACTATTAAACACTGCTTTCCCTTAGCCTCTATAGCACAACACTGTCCTAATTTTCTTCCTAATTTCACTAGCCTTTATCTTATACTTGACCATTACAGGCTAGAGCTCCTCAAGGCTTGGACTTATTTCTCTTATTAATTTTATACTCCCCTACAACTTCATCCATATCCATCAATATTGCACATAACTCCTATCTATGACTCCACTCCCTACTTCTCTAAGCTCTTATAACAAAGGGGAAAATAGAGGAGGAAGGGAAATGGAGTGACTATTGGTTGATCAGGTTTGGAAGTTACTGAGTGGTTTTCAATGCTCTCAAATGGTTGGAGCATATCTGAATTGGACCTAACAACTATTCTCCCACTTGACAAACCAGGTCCTCTTCCAGAGTTTTCTGTGTCAGCTGAAGGGAATCCCTATCCATCTGGGGGGCCAGAAACCTGGGATTATCAATGATACCTCCATCTCCTTCACCTCCATATTCAATCAGTTAAGAGTGTCTCATCAGTCTATTTCTCTTCACCTCTACTACCACAATCATAATCTAGTCCCATTTCGCAAATGCTCCTAGCCTTTGAGGCAGTACAATTCTTCGTTAAGTAGGACTACCTGCCCATCCTAGAACATTCAGTATCCTTGCTCCTTCTTCTAATCACTATGACAACCAAAACAAAACAAAAACCACCACCTCCTTGCATTGGCAAATGACCTAGGGAAAGAGGAATATTGGCCCTAATGAGAACCACTCAGAAACTTCTAAGACTGGTCGAAATAGTCACTCTCTCCTCAATAAAGGTCCTTTGAAGTTGCATATTTAATAATGACATGGCCCTCCGATGACTTCTACACCAGAAATGCCTTGCTACCTTCAAATATCCACTTGTCCTTTCTTCCCCCATAAGAGAACACCTAAATATTAGCTGGGCACACAGACATCTAAGTAAAGACCACATTCCCTACCTCCTTTGTATCTAGTGTGGCCACTGCCTGAAAAGTTGTGTGTGTATCTTCTAGGAAGGATGTGGGCCTCCCTGTTGACTATAACACAGATACGACTGCTTAGAGCTGGAAAGCCATCATGCCACATGGTGCAAGCTTCATGACAAGAATGGTAGAGCAATAAGGCTGAGGGAGCCTGTATCCTCAATAATGAAGGACCCTTAATACCAGTCCTGAACTTTTCTACCCTTATGAGAAATAAACTTTCACTATATTTAAGCCTCTGCTTGAGTTTTCCGTCATTCTCAGTCTAATCTAATACTAAACAGTTTCTTACTGCTCTTAGGATAAAGGAAAAATAAAATTTTATTTATGCCATCATCATTTTCAGTGACTCAGCCAAATCCAATCCTACCCAATACAACTCCCTTTTTCTCTTAGGCCAAACAGAATTTCAACATGGTCCAAGAACCTACTGTTCTAGCCCCTAACCAATTCCCCAATTGCATGTTGTATTATAACCTACTCCATTCTCCATTCTGGCTACTGCAGTCTTCTTTCAGTCTTTGCAGCTACCATGATCCCTCCTGCCACAGAGCTTTCATACATGGTTTTCCCTTCTTTTCTTTATCTGGTTAATTCCTACCCAATCTTCAGACCTCACCTCAAATATGGCTTCCTCTGGAAGCCTTCCCTGACTTCTCCAATTTGATAATATCCTATCCTAGATTCACAAAGTACTTTCTGAACGGCAATTTTACATTTGTGTGATTACAGTTGTGTGTATGTGTGTGTATATAAATAAAATATATGTAAAAATTCACATACTTCTCAAAGAATGATTTTGCTTCATTCTCATGTTGATTATAGACTAGCTCCAAGTACATGTGTACAAACAGAGGATAAAAGAGTTGGGATAATTCTGCCCGATGGCAGTCCAGAGAACATTCGATGAAGTGTTTCAGTCCACTATAGTATTCTTCATACATTGTAGGGTCTCCTTGTTGGTTGTAGGCCGACAAGACAGCACTGACATCGGGCTGGTCTTCCACAGCTACATTTCCAACTGTTTAAAAAATGAAACACAACTTATAAGAAAATGATCTGCTATGTACCCTGTGACTACTGCTGTTTTGGTATGGCTTAAAAGTAACCGTTTCTCAGTTTGTCCATTTCCTCTCAACCTTTCTTCCCAACACAATCACATAATCTTTTAATAGGATTTTTCATTTGTTTCAGTTACCCAGGCCAAAACCCCTTCACATGTCCACATCTTAAAATAAGTTTTCAAATCAATAACAAAAAGATTCAATATTTTTCCTAGAATTACATTATTTTAAACACAAACTGTATAAAAGATATGTGCAGGGGTGGAAATATGGCTCAGAGGTAGAGCATTTTCCTAGCATGCATGAGGCCCTGGATTGAATCCCCAGCACCACACACACAAAGATAATACACACAAATCAAATAGTTTATTAATCTCCTCTCAAGGCTTAGTGCAAATGGCATCTCCCACCATTAAGCCACCACCTATATTTCCCACCAGGCATGATGGCGCGTGCCTGTGATCCCAGCAGCTTGGGAGGCTGAGACAGGAGGATCGAGAGTTCAAAGCCAGCCTCAGCAAAAGCGAGGTGCTAAGCGACTCAGTGAGACTCTGTCTCTAAATAAAATACAAAATAGGACTGGGGATGTGGCTCAGTGGGCAAGTATCCCTGAGTTCAATCCCCTGTACAAAAATAAAATAACATTTCCCACTTTCTGAGCTACCCAAATAATTTTGTGACATTGCTGCAGCATTTTCTATCTTGTTTTACTTTCTTTCTTTCTTTTTTTTTTTGTGGTACTGGGGATTGAACTCAGGGGTACTCGACCACTGAGCCACATCCTCAGCCCTATTTTGTGTTTTATGTAGAGACAGGGTCTCACTGAGTTGCTTAGCGCCTCACCATTGCTGAGGCTGGCTTTGAACTCGTGATTCTCCTGTCTCAGCCTCCCTAAGTGCTGGGATTACAGGCTTGAGCCACTGTGCCCGGCTTTGTTTTACTTTCATATGTACACATCCATCACCCCATGTAAAATGTCAGCATTTTAAGGTTGCCTTTTATTACCTCCAAAAAATGAGTTGTTAGTCATTATATATGAGCAATATATATAAATTATATAAAGCAATCTCCATAGCACTATTTCAAGGCAGAAAACATTACTATTTATTTGTAATATAGCAATACCAAACAATGATACAGTTATCAATCAAACCTGAGTTTAGTTGTCGGAAATGTTGGTAATTTACACTCATACTACAGCTATGCTCATCCCCTTCCCCCCTCAGTGCTGGGTTTTGAACCAAGGGCCTTGACCATGCTAAACAAGCACTCTAGTACTGGGTTCACATCTATGTTCTTCAATGAATAATGTCATCATTTTTTTGGTCACTCTGATGACTTCTTTTCCTTCTTTCTGGTTTCTCAGTTAAGACCTAAAAATAAGCTTCTGAAGTGCTGGGCATGGTGGCACACACCTATAATGCCAGTGACTCCACAGGCTGAAGCAGGAGGATTGCAAGTTCAAGGCCAACCTCAGCAACTTAGGCTCTTAAAAACTTAGTAAGATGCAGTCTTTTTTTCTTTTTTTTTAAATTTTAGTTGTAGATGGACACAATGCCTTTATTTTGTTTACTTGTTTTTATGTGATGCTGAGGAACGAACCCAGTGCCTCACACATGCCAGGCAAGTGCTTTACCACTGAGCCACAACTCCAGCCCAGTAAGATGCAGTCTTAAAATAAAAAATAAAAAGGGCTGAGGATGTGGCTCAGTGTTTGAGTGCCCCTGGGTTCAATCCTCAAAACCAAAAAAATAACAATAATAAAATTTTGAGGCTGGCCACAACAACTTAACAAGGCTAATCAACTTAGCAAGACCTTGTCTCAAAATTAAAAAACATTTTTTAAAGGGCTGGTGATGTAGCACAATAATAAAGTGTCCCTGAGTCCAATCCTCAGAACCAAAAATAAATAAAAAGACTTCTAAGGCTTCTGAAGAGATAAGAGATAATAGCAATATAACCAACAATATAATTCATTTTATAGTTCATTCACAAAATTCAGTATTCAGAAAAGATTCTTCTTGGTAGAACATGCCTGCAATCCCACTCAGGAGGATGAGGAAGGCAAGTTCAAAGTCTTAGCAAGATCGCATCTTGAAATTAAAATGTGTGTGTGTGTGTGTGTGTGTGTGTGTGTGTGTGTGTGTGTGTGTTTGTGTGCGGGCAGTAAAGAGGAGGGAGCTGGGGATGTAGCTCAATGATAGAATGCTTCCCTAGCAATGCATAAGTCCCTGGGTTCAAACCCCAGTAACCTCCTACCCCAAAAAAGATTCTTCTCAATCATATTTTAGCACATTTCTACTTATGGATTAAAATGCTATGTATTCAAACTTCACTTTTTGCAATGCTGCAAAGATTAGGCCTCCTAAGTACAGATTAACTTAGCTACAAGAGGGCTGCACTGGATAATTTAATTCAACATTTATTGATCACCTTTGACATCTTATATCCTGTATAAGTTTTACTGCATGAACTTTGTGACAACAGTTGCTGAGAGAAAGTGGGGGACACAAGTGTCAGGAATAGATTACAGAAGCATGAACTTTTCAGTATTAGTCATTTCACATATACCTGAGCCTAATAATCCATTTAATGGAAAAAATTCTACCTTAGGAACAGGCAACACACAGGTAAAACCAGCAGGGATAAAAAAGTCTGTCCCACGTGTGTTCCTGAATTTATGGCTCTCAAATTCTGCCATACATTAATATTCCTTAAAAGCATTTATTGCAGATTCACAGTCTCCACCTCTAGACAGTCAAAGCCTGGACTTATGCCTAACAATTTGCATCCTCAAAACATTTAACACTGGTAGTAGGTGGCCCATATTTTGAGAAATACTGCCAATGCTATGTTCGATCAGTCCCTGGCTGCGTGGTCCAAAGCAAGTCCTCAAGAAATCTGTTTCCAGCCGAGCGCGGTGGCTCAAGCCTGTAATCCCAGCACTAAGGGAGGCTGAGACAGGAGAATCGCGAGTTCAAAGCCAGCCTCAGCAACGGCGAGGTGCTAAGCAACTCAGTGAGACCCTGTCTCTACATAAAAAACAAAATAGGGCTGGGGATGTGGCTCAGTGGTCGAGTACCCCTGAGTTCAATCCCTAATAACCCTCCCCCCAAAAAAAAGAAATCTGTTTCCTCATCTCCAAAGTATAAGTAATGTCTACCTCACAGTTCCACTGGGAAAATTAAAATATATAAAGTATTTATAGAACGATAGTAGAGAACTGTACAAATAATGTTAATGCGGACTTGTTCAAGGCTCAAAAGTCCAATAAGAGGAAAACCAAAAGCCTGAGCTCCCCGCCTCTCCGCGCCCCTCTTTTCCATACATCCCTCTGCTCAATAGCTCGGCTCAGCCTCTAGCTGGAACTGACAGCTCGGAAGAGGGTTTGACTGCGCAGCCGGCGCACTGGAGAAAGGGGCGGGCATGTGGCCCTAGAGGCGGGCCCAGGAAATTCAAAACAAGCCCGCAGAGGTGCAGGCCTGCTAGCCCCTGCCTTCCCCGCTTGCTCCCCTTTGAGTCGGCCCTGCTTCCCCGGGACACCGCGGCTCACCTTTCCCCAGAGCCACAGAACCTGAGGCTGATCCTGAGACGACCGTGGCCCCCGAAGCACCAGTGCCAGGAGGATCGGAGGCCGTAGAGCCGGGGGCAGAGGCCGTGACCCGGCTGAGAAGCGCGCTCGCCGCCTCAGTACCGGCACCGTCCACCTCTCCCGGGGCTCCGGAGCCCGCCACTGCCTCTTCCAGCAGCCGGGCCTCACGGCGCAGAGCCTCTTCGGCCTCGCGGAGGTTACTCTGCCGTAGGAACTGCAACACCGCTAGCAGAGTCTGTCGGTCGTGGGGAGCGCCGGCCTCTGAAGCAGCGGTGGGCACCGGGGCCGCCCCCGCCGGAGCAGCGGCGGAGACAGCCACCGCGGGCTTGAGGGTCCCGCCATCCCCGGCAGCCGATGACGCTGCCGCAACGTTCCCGCCGCCGCCGTTGGGGCCGTTGTTGGGAGTGCCGCCGCTACCCTCGCCTGCGCCGTCGCCCGCCTGCGGAGGTAGCAGCGTTGGCGGTCCCTCAGGCTCTAGCTTGACCGCCACCTCCGTCTGCTCCTCCGCCAGCGCCGCCATCTTGCGGCTGAGCCACCTCGCGCCGTCAAGCGTGATTGCGTTTTCGCCACATGGAGGGCGGGGAGGAGCATTTCACGACATATGTGGTAGGCAGTTTACGGCAGTAGGAGGAGCGAGAGAGAAGAAGAAAAGGTATAGGCGTGAGAGCTACTTTCAAAAATGAGTGAAGGGCAGGCAGGAAGTGGGATTTGGCGACCGCCTATAACATTTGCCTGAGTATGATTACCGATTACTGCTGACCAGCTATATCCATGCACTGTGATAGACATTTTACATTATATGCCCTTCTTTAGTTCAGCAATCTTGTCCCTATTATCCCTGGGGACTTTACAAATGGCTTAACTGAAACCCAAGCAGGTTAAATAACTTGTCAAAAAATCACACAAGAAAAAGGAAGTGTCAAGATTGAAATCCAGGATTTTTTTTGGTGGGGGAGCTGCGGTACTGGGAATTGAACCCCGGGGCACTTGGCCACCGAGCCACATCCCCAGCCCTATTTTGTGTTTTATGTAGAGACAGGATCTCACTGAGTTGCTTAGCGCCTCACCCTTGCTGAGGCTGGCTTTGAACTCGCGATTCTCCTGTCTCAGCCTCCCTAAGTGCTGAGATTACAGGCGTGCGCCACCGCGCCCAGCTCGAATCCGGGATTTTAATTCGAAAGCACTTAACATTTTCCAGAGAGAGGCTTCTTTAATACTGGTATTGTTTTATATTGTAATCTGGTTAGTAGTTACTTTTTATTTTAATTTTTGTAATTTTTACTTTTGTAAAAATCCAGCTGAATACTTAAGCCTTGTAAATTTTACAGCATATATTTCAATTAAAAGTTTTTAAGTGTCAGTTTTGTGATTGTTAAATATGTATGTTCTGTTTTCATGCTACTACCCATTATACATAAACAGTGTTATAATTGTATTTTTCGGTCATATGTGCTTCATATGATATAAAACCCTTCTGCATATTTTATCTCATTTGAACTTTGTAACTTTGTGGGATAAGTACAGATAGATGAAAAGTGAGCCTGGGACATTGGGAAAATCTAGCACAGTTGTTCATGTTATTGATTTTGAGGTCTTACTGGCTTCCTTTGACCCTGCTTACTGGCTTAATGACCTGCACTTACTTGATTCACTATAACCCAAATGCCTCTAGTGTTCTGGGATTCAATGAGATAGTGTATATGTGATACTCAGCATATAATAAATAGCTATTGATTATTTTTATTTCATCTTCAAAGGTGTTTTGTAAATATTCGATCAAGTAAGTTCAATCATGATGTTCAGGGAAATCTCAAGGCTGACATATAATCTCATTTAACTGGGTATCTAAAGTAAGAATATGAAACAGAACAGGGAGGAAAAAGAGAGCAAGAATTGGCTGATATTTACACAACACTGATCAAGAAAGAGAATCTAAATCTGATTGTACACTTTTATGAGATAGGGAGAATTCATCCTTTTCCTCAGAATCATTCAACAGTTACTTTTCTGATTTAGTATTCACTATCTTAAAGTTAATTGGTAGCCAGGCACAGTGGCACATGGCTGTAATCCCAGTGGCTGGGGAAGTTGAGGCAGGGGAATCACAAGTTCAAAGCCAACCTCAGCAACTTAGCGAAGCCCTAAGCAACTTAATGAGGCCTTAAGCAACTTAGTGAGATCCTGTTTCAAAATAAAAAATAAAATGGGCTGGGAATGTGCTTCACTAAGTGCCCCTGGGTTCAATCCTTGGTACCAAAAAAAAAAAAAAATTAGTAATTAATTGAGTGCTTAGATGGGAGATGCCATGAATTACAAGCCCAAGCATACTTACTTAACTATTTACTAGAAAGATGTTTTACCCCATTGTGAACAAAATTTTGATGCATACATTAATTTTGTGACTCAGGTGCTAGAAACTGGATCCACCTGTACTGCTGAAGCCCAGATACTGGATCCCACAAAACTACAGCCACCCTTTTCCTCTCTTTGTCTATTAAATTCCAAAGTGTCTATTAAAAACAAAAAAATTCCAACCTGGGCACAATGGCACATGTAATCCCAGCACTTTGGGAGGCTGAGACAGGAGAATCACGAGTTCAAAGCCATCCTCAGCAACAGCAAGGCGCTAAAGCAACTCAGTGAGACCCTGTCTCTACATAAAACACAAAATAGGGCTGAGGATGTGGCTCAGTGGTCGAGTGCCCCTGAGTTCAATTCCTGGTACCAAAAAAATCCAAAAAATCTGTGTTGGAACTTCAATTGAGGCTACTTACTCCAAGTATAATGATTTTTCTGTTACATCAAAATAGGAATATGCTTAATGAATGCCTGCAAGACCCACTTTTATTTTTTATTTTTCTCTTTCCCTTCCTCTCTGATCCTTACTCCCATACTCCTACTCTTTTCTTGGAAATCTGGCATCAGTCTAGATCCTGCTCCTTTGTAGGGAGCTTCACTTTCTAAATGTTTTCCCTATTCTTTGATTTTCTTTTGTTCCACTCTTATGTATCTAAGATTGTCTATTTCCTGTCTGCTGCTGTTGGTCCTTTATGCACCCTTCAACCTGATACCTTTTTTTCCTTAAATCTGGAAATTTAGCAATCATGTCTACCAACACTTCTTCCCCTCTATTTCTCCACTTCTAGTTTTCTTACTGTGTAGGTATTGACACTGATAGGTCTATCCTTGAGATCAGTTGATTTCTTTTTTCTTTTTATGGTACTGGTGATTAAACCCAGGAGCACTGTACCACTGAGCTACAACCCCAGCCCTTTTAACATTTTATTTAGAGACAAGTTCTTGATAAATTACCCAGGCTGGCTGACTCCTCCTGCCTTAGCCTCCCAAGTCACTGGGATTATAAGCAAGTGCCACTGGGCAAGGTCAGTTTACTTTCATATTTTTCAATGCCTGCTTGGAGAGATCCTCTACCTGATTTTTCAATACAGTAATGCATTTTTGGTCTAGATCCATATTGTTCCATAACCCATTTATTCAGTTCTATACTTCAACTCATATTTTTTTTTCTTTTTGGTACTGGGGATTGAACTCAGGGGTACTCAACCACTGAGCCACATCTCCAGCCCTATTTTGTGTTTTATGTAGAGACAGGGTCTCACTGAGTTGCTTAGCGCCTCACCGTTGAGAGGCTGGCTTTGAACTCGCGATTCTCCTGTCTCAGCCTTTCTAAGTGCTGGGATCACAGGCTTGAGCCACCGCGCCCGGCTTCAACTCATATTTTTTTTCATAGTATTTTGACTTGGTTCTTCATGATTTGTTGTTCCTGCTTCATGTAACCCATTAGAGTGATTTTATCCCCCGTCCTGGACATTTGGCAACATTTAGAGACATTTTTGATTGTCACAACTCAGGGTGTAGCATGTTGTTGGCATCCAGCAGGTTGAAGTCAGAGGTGCTGCTAAATAAATATACTACAACACACAGGGCAGCATGCCTCCATACACACCTCAGCCACCGCCTAGAATTATATGGCCCAAAATGTCCATGTTGCCAAGGAGGCAGGACCCTGATGTAACCAACATGAACTCTTCTATTTGAGGCTAGGGATTATCTTATTTAAATTACTTTCCATCTGATGCAGTTCTGTTTCATCTAGTTCAGTTGATCACTTTATTTATTTATTTATTTATTTATTTATTTATTTATGGTACCAGGGATTGAACTCAGGGGTACTTGACCACTGAGCCACATCCCCATCCCTATTTTGTGTCTTATGTAGAGACAGGGTCTCACTGAGTTGCTTAGCACCTCGCTGTTGCTGAGGCTGGCTTTGAACTCGCGATTCTCTTCTCTCAGCCTCCCAAAGTTCTGGGATTACAGGCGTGCGCCACCACGTCAGGCTCAGTTTATCACTTCAATGTACTTCCTTCTACATCTTATAATCTTTCTCGGTGAATTTGTATTGCTCAGGAAATATGAGCTTTCTTGGCTAAGCGTCTGAGGTTACCACCTGGGTTCTGTCACTCCCTTTTTACCAGCATACATGGACACACAAGTGCTCACTTTTGTGCACACTTGCACACAAGCTTCAGAAACTTTCAAAGATGAGTGAAAGGTAGACAGGAAGTGAGTCTCTACGGTGGTCGATCTCTACCCTAGACATTCCTCTTTCTAGAGAAAGATGGTGAAGAGACAAACACAGATAAAAATGTTTTCCCCAGACTCCTATCTGTGGCCCTCTCACCTGTAACACACACTTAGGGTTTTCAGAGTGTTGAGAAATCTATCCATTTCTGTGCTATCTGCAGGTTTGGATGTGACAGAGGAGCCAGCCACTAATATATGACCAATACATATTTAAGATTGTGTTTAAACTGGGCGCGGTAGCGCAAGCCTGTAATCCCAGCAATTAGGGAGGCTGAGAGAGGAGAATTGCGAGTTCAAAGCCAGCCTCAGCAACGGCGAGGCACTAAGCAACTCAGTGAGACCCTGTCTCTACATAAAACACAAAATAGGGCTGGGGATGTGGCTCAGTGGTCAAGTGCCCCTGAGTTCAATCTCCAGTACCAAAAAAAAAAGATTGTGTTTAAGACAGGCAGGGTGGCACATATGTGTAACTGCAGCAACTCTGGAAATTGAGACAGGAGGATGGCAAGTTCAAGACCAGCCTCAGCAACTTAGCGAGGCTCTAAGCAGCCTAGCAAGACCCTGTCTCAAAATACAAAATAAAAAAGGTTGGGGATATGATTCAGTGGTTAAGCGCTCCTGGGTTAAATCCCGGGGTGGGGTGGGGGGGGCGGGTTATGTTTAGTTCCAAACTAAGTTTCAACATTTGCTGAGCACATACTGTATTCAAGTTTACTATGCTACAAGAGTGTGATAATAACAATCAGAAGAGGTTGCTAAAATGCTAAGTTTGCCCTAAGTTAATTTTTCTGATATGACAGACATGCTTAAAAATACATCCAGATCCTGAGATGTGTACAGGCAAATAAAGACTATTAATGCTTACTTCTGCAACTATTTGTCAGCCCTGGTCTTTTTAATCTAATAAAGTTTGGATCTTCCAGATTACAACAATTCCATGTTAAAAGGATGGCAACACAAGAATTTCAACCCATTCCTGTAATGGAGACCAGTGTCCATCTCCTTTAGAACAGTCAGGATGAGATTTTTGATCCCTTACTAGGCAGAGACATAGTCCCTTGCCAGCCTGAAGAAGCCAAAGAATACAGATCTTCACCTCTCACTAACCTTTAAGATTAAGGGATCAAAGTCTTGTGTATGTGTGCAGGAGGTAAGATTGGGATTTAGGATAGAGAGAAATACTGAATATTAATGGAAATGCCAAAAGCCATTGAGATGTAGAAAGCACAGTTGCAAATCTTGAGCATCATGCCCTTGGCCCATGCCCTTGAAAAATAATCAAGAGAGGGGAGACAGGTGCAAAACTGTGCAGCTTCCCCCTGAACCCACCTCTAGTCCAGGCCCTGATATAGTCTTTCTATGAATACTGGACCCTCAGCCCAAGGCAAAGCTTCTCACTCTTGAGATTGCCCATATTCTCTCTTGAATGTGTATCTACCTTCCTAAATAAACCTCTGTCTTTGCTTTAAAAAAAAAATAAAAGTTTACCATGCTAGTGGGGACTCCTTGGGAAGGTGGGGTGCAAAGGATTAGGACTGAGAGACTCTGGAAAATACCACCAACTGTAAGTAGGAAGAACAGAATTAAACTGGGGTCAAGTTCATCCTGTTCAGGAGTTTTCACACTTCCCTTAAGGTAATATGAGGCCATTAGAGCATTTTCAGCTAAGAAAGGGAATAGCAGATTTATGGGTTTATAGTAGGATGAATTATAAAGAAGCAAGATTAAGCCGGGCGTGGTGGCACACACCTGCAATCCTAGCACTTTGGGAGGCTAAGACAGGAGAATCGCGAGTTCAAAACCAGCCTCAACAATGGCAAGACGTTAAGCAACTCAGTGAGACCCTGTCTCTAAATAAAACAAAAAATAGGGCTGGGGATGTGGTTCAGTGGTCAAGGACCCCTGAGTTCAATCCCAGGTACCAGACGAAAAAAAAGAAGAAAGAAAGAAAGAATAGATGAGTTTGAAGTTGTCAAATGCTTTTCTGGCATCTTTGGTTTTTTTTTTTTTTTTTTAATATCTTTATTTTATTTTTATGTGGTGCTGAGGATCGAACCCAGTGTCTCACGCATGCTAGGCGAGCACGCTACCACTGCGCCATAACCCCAGCCCCCATCTTTGGTTTTTGTTGTTGTTTGTTTTGTTTTGATTTTTAGTGGTACTGGGGATTGAACCCAGCAGTGCTCTACTGTTCCGAATAGCTCAGTCCTTGTCCCGGATGCCAGTCTAATAAGGAGAATGCAGTTTTGAGAAAAAGGAAAAAGAAGTTTTATTGCCTTGCTAGCAGAGAAACAGAGGATTTCTGTCCCAGAAGCTGTGATTCTGCACATCAGGGGCAACAGAGAGCTTTTAAAGAGGTGATTCAGAGGCTACATTCCATGAGTTCTTTGTCAGAGTTGTAGTTCACTTGTTAATTTGGGAGATAGTCATTTCTGAGATCTTCTGGTACCATCCCCAAAGTCTGAATTAGTTCATTCCTGTGGTGTGTGTGCTCAAGGTCAGAAAACTGCCTAGGATGGGGAAGAAAGGTAACCCTGTTTCCCCTGAGATTAAGGATCGGGAGAGTTTAGGGAGGAGGAGTAAGAGAGGAAAAGGAAAAAAAAAAAGAAAAAACATGTTTTTTAAAAAACTAAGTCAGGTGGTGCATGTCTATAATCCCAGCGGCTCAGGAGACTGAAACAGGAGGATTGAGAGTTCAAAGCCAGCCTCAGCAATGGGGATGTGCTAAGCAACTCAGTGAGACCCTGTCTCTAAATAAAATATAAAATAGGGCTGGGGATGTGGCTGAGTGGTTAAGTGCCCCTGAGTTCAATCCCTAGTAACTGCCCCCCCAAAATAATAGAAATAAAAATAAGTCACAGTGGCAGGGCTACAAGGGCTATATACAAAGCATAAAGTGGACCACTGTTAGGCTACCACTAAGTTACATCTCTAGCCTGTTTTATTTTGATATTTATATTAAGACAGGGTCTTGCTAAATTGTTGAGACTGGCTTCAAACTTGCAATCTTCCTATTTCCGCCTCTGGGATTCCAGTCATAAGCCACCACAAGGAGCACATCTTAAGTCTTTTAATATCATAGATTATGTTGATTAATTTTTTTCAATGCTGGGGATTGAATCCAAGATCTTACACATGCTGGGCAAGTACCCTGTCACTGAACTACATCCTCAGCCTTTTTTTTTTAAACTTTTTTTTTCAATATTTTTTTAGTTGTCAATAGATCTTTTGTTTATTTTATTTATTTACTTATATGTGGTGCTGAGGATTGAACCCAGGGCCTCACACATGCTAGGCAAACACTCCACCACTGAACCATAACCCCAGCCCTTTAAACTTATTTTGAGACAGATTCTAAGTTGTCTTGACTTGAGATCCTCCTGCCGCATCCTCCCCAGTAGTTGCAATTACAGTTATGCACCACCATACCTTAAAAATAAATTACTTTTTTTTTTTGGTACTGGAGATTGAACCCAGGGGCACTCAACCACTGAGCCACATCCCCAGCCCTATTTTGTGTTTTATGTAGAGACAGGGTCTCACTGAATTGCTTAGAGCTTCGCCATTGCTGAGGCTGGCTTTGAACTCGTGATTCTCCTGTCTCAGCCTCCCTAAGTGCTGGGATTACTTCTTTTTTTTTAACAGAAACATTTTTTAACTTTATTTTGTTTATTTATTTTTATGTGGTGCTGAGGATCGAACCCAGTGCCTCACGTGCCAGGCAAGCGCTCTACCACTGAGCCATAACCCTATCCCAATTGAATACTTTTTTAATATTAGATAAGACTTGCATTCCAAGCATAAACTCTGCTTAGTCATGATATATATTATTCTTTTCTATATGTTTCTTTTGTTGAGGGTCTTTACATTGATATTCATTAGCCTATTAGTCTGTAATTTCTTTTTTAGTCTCTCTGTAAGGCCGGATGACCAAAAGGAGGCAAATTAAAACTGCTGAGCAAGGCTTTATTGATGTACTCTCCCAGGCGAGACTCCCCAGTCCAACAGAGTGGGTCTGGGAGAGTCACGCACATGCTCCATGGTATAGAAATTTTATGGGCTCAGGGCAGGAAGGGGAGGGCTTGAGGCAGGAAAGAGGTATTTGGAGTTCCGTGTCCCTCTTGGGTTGGTCAGGGGATCCTGCTGAGATCCGTGTCCTTCCAAGATGGGTCAGGAGAGGTCCGCTGATTGTTAGGAGATGCCATTACTGCTCATGTGTCAGCATCTGATTGGTTGTTGTTTTGCGCGTGCGGGCTGCTTGACGCTTTCTTCCTCTTGGCCACCTTAAACCGACCTAACATCCCAGCCTTTTTGATGATATAGGATGATGACTTCGGTCTGGCTACTTCCTGCTGGCGAGGGAGCGCGGTGGCGGGGGTGGGGGGATAGCTCCGGTGTCGTTTCGGTAGGCAACAATAGGGATGTAGGAGCATCTGGTTGTAAGTCTCTCTGGTGATTTCATCTAAGCGCTTTTGGGCGAGTCTGAGGAGACAAGAAGCAATCATTAGTAGAAGTCCTATTACTAATATAGGAGTGAGAATGGGAGTCAGCCAAGTAATGAGGATAGTGGTTGGCCAAAGGTCCTCTGATTGTTGCTGTTTAAGTCTTTCACTTAAATGATGAAGGGTGTTGACATTCTTCTCGACCACTCCAGTTTCGTTGATATAGTAGCATTCTTCTTTCAGGAATAGGCATGTTCCTCCTTTGTCTGCTGTTAGGAGAGCCAAGGCTCAATGGTTCTGTAATGAAACTTGGGCAATAGATGTTATCTGCCTTTGCAGGGAAGTGAGAGAAGCGGCTGATGCCTCTACTGCTTCCCGAAGTTGTTGTTCAAGCTTCTGAGTGGCGGTTACTGCATAACCAAGTCCTCCTGCCCCCAGCCTGGAGGCAGCAAATGAGGAGGCCAAGGAGAGCCCAACTACTACTGGTAGAAAGATGACTCGTCTTGCCTTTGGAAGGGAGGTGGTAACAAGTCATGTTAATTCAGCCTCACTGTACAGAGTTAATTGAGGAACCAAGGTGGAGGGAACACAAAAGGCGAAGGGCATCCTGAGGCTTAGATTTTTTTGTTAGGATACCATTGCACCAGGAAAAGAAACCTGGCAGGACAAAGGTTGGGGAAGTGATTTGGATGATCTGGTTGCAAGGTGCCAGACCGGAGAAAGTGTAGCAGCAGGAAAAGCTTCCTGATGAATTATGAAAAAGAGGTACTTCCTCAAAGCCTGGAGAGGGAGGTCCTTGAGATTGATTTGAGATGTTGAGAGGAACATCAATGGGAATTGTAGTCAAAGGCGTACGATTCAGAGCTGGGATTGTGGCGCAGTGGTCGCGTGCTCGCCTAGCACGCATGAGGTACTGGGTTCGATCCTCAGCACCACATAAAAACAAAGATATGACCTTGGGCTACACACACCCCTGGGACCACAGACACCGCCCAGCAGGAGCCCCGGGATCTCACGGGTTGGTGGTTTTTCAATCAAAGCAAGGAGATTTGTGGATGTTGAATATGCAAGGAGCTGAAGAGAGAGCTACTGAAAGAGATACTTGTCCAGGTTGGAAGAACAAGCCTGTTGCAAATCTGGATGTTTCTCAAATTGATCCACCAAGGAGAATAGCAAAGAGATTCCAAGAGAATGAACAGCATGATTCTATGTTGGCAGAAAAATATGTCTGTGAGGGCATAAAAGAAAACTCTTGGGGGGCTGGGATTGTAGCTCAGCGGTAGAGCGCTTGCCTTGCATGCGTGAGGCCCTGGGTTCGATTCTCAGCACCACATACAAAGCAATAAAATAAAGACATTGTGTCCATCTACAACTAAAAAAATATTTAAAAAAAAAAAAAGAAAACTCTTGGGAAGAGGCTCCTGGGCCAGGCCTTTTCCAAGAAGGAGGTTTTGGGGGAATAACATTTATCCATGGAGAAGCATCTCCTGAAATGTTTAGTCAAGAATATAATTTTGAGAAAAAAAAAACCAAAGATATTCTGTCCACCTAAAACTAAAAAATAAATAAATAAATATTTTAAAAAAAAAAAAGGCATACGATTCAAACACATAGGAAACAGTGTGAAATGTTACCAACTTTGGATAGGTTGAAGAGTTGGAGGCCCTGGCGTATTAGCACCATCCATGAAAAAGGTCAGCTTTAGGATGGGCAGTTGCATCTAGGTGGTATTGGAATTCTTTCTCTTGCTCCTGGATGGTTACGTGAGTTTCAGGGAACACTAATATATAAGTTTTCTAGATTCTGATCAATAATAATCTCTCATTAGGAAGTATAAGGGCTGAGAATTTGTCCCCATAACAAGGCTGGAGAGGACAATGCATGTAAGCATAGTATCTAATTTTTAATGTCACAGATGTCTATCTTTTAGTATGTAGTTAAGCCAGTTAATATCTTCTGATTTTGAAAAATATCTTTTTCATTGAGATGACCTCTGTTTAGTAGAGATCCCTTTATTTTATTACTTAGGGCTAGATAATATACTAGTAAACATTAAGCTTACCTGTGTAGGTTAGGAAGATCAGTAGGCCATAGACTGACTAAAAACTTCTGACTCTGGTAGTTTCTCTTGATAGTTATCACACATCTGGCTTTACATCTTCTATTATTCAGAATCTATTATTTATTATTCTGCTATTTCCTTTTCTCATTGTTATTCTGTTATTTCTCTTGCTTTATCTTCCAGTTCACTGAATCTTTCCTCTGTGCCATCTATTTCTGCTCTTGCACCCACTCACTGAGCTTTTTATTTCAAGCATTTTATTTTTCACTTCTAAAATTTCCATTTGGCTCTTCTTTATATCTTCTTTCTTTAGGTTCTCTATTAAGACTTTCTATCTTTTCATTTGGTTTATGTGTAGCTTTTATTTTATATTTATTTTACAGTACTGGGTAAACCAGAGGTACTTTAGCACTGAGTTACATCCCCAGCTCTTTTGAGACCGAGTTTTGTTTTTGTTTTTGTTTTTGTACCTGGAATTGAACCCAAAGGAGATTAAACCAGCCACATTCCCAGCCCTTTTTTATATTTTATTTAGAGACAGCTTCTCGCTGAGTTGCTTAGGGACTCGCTAAGTTGCTGAGGCTGGCTTTGAACTCATGATCCTTCTGCCTCAGCCTCCAGAGACACTGGGAATACAGGCATGTGTCACTGCACCCAGCTCTTGAGACAAGGCCTTGCTAAATTTCCTAGGCTGGCCTTGAACTTGAGAACTCTTGCCTCAGTCCCATGAGTTACAGGGATTACAGGTGTGTGCCACCATTCCCAGCAGCTTTATATATATTTGTAATTATTTGTTGAAGCATTTTTATCATGGTTGCTTTAACATGTTGTCAGTTCTAACATTTCTGTATCTCAGTGTTGGCATGTATTGATTGTCTTTTTTCATTTGAGGTCATCCTGGTTCTTAGTATGACAAATGATTTTTTATATAAACCTGGACATTTTCATATTATGTCATGAAATCTAGAGCTTATTCAATTTAGTATTTAGCTGTCTTTCTGTGGCCATCATTCTGGCAGGGCAAACAGGAGGAGTGAAGCCATTGTTTCATCACCGATTGTTGTAAATAGAAGTCCACATTTCCCACTTGACTTCTACCAATTTCAATAGCAACTTGCTACTGCTTGGGACTAGGACTGGGAGTTCCAACTCCCTGTGTGGTCTCCACTGACCATGTGTCAGGGCACTCATTATTGGCTGTTGGAGATTAAGTTCTAACTCCCTATTTGGTCTCTGACACTACTCTGTCAGGAGTGGCAGGCACTACATAACAATCCCAAGAGGTTGGAAGAATAGGCTTCCAACTTAGTCTTTACTGATGGGGAGGAAGTTGAGTGCTACTTTTTATCCTGCAGTGTTGGGAGTAGAATGGTTATCATCTGAAATTTTCCTGTCTTTTTTTTTTTTTTTTTTTTCTGGTACTGGGAATTGAACTCAGGGGTACTTGACCACTGAGCCACATCCCCAGCCCTGTTTTGTGTTTTATGTAGAGACAGGGTCTCACTGAGTTGCTTAGCACCTCGCCATTGCTGAGGCTGGCTTTGAACTCGCGATTCTCCTGTCTCAGCCTCCCTAAGTGCTGGGATTACAGGCTTGAGCCACCG
>CM053404.1:22341187-22363890 GCA_028644305.1 Xerus rutilus
CACCAGCCCTATTTTGTGTTTTATGTAGAGACAGGGTCTCACTGAGTTGCTTAGCGCCTCGCTGTTGCTGAGGCTGGCTTTGAACTCGCGATTCTCCTGTCTCAGCCTCCCTAAGTGCTGGGATTACAGGCTTGAGCCACCGCGCCCGGCTTCAAAATATATAATTTTGAAAATAAAGTTGACCACACAATGAAGGTGGTAAGAAACCATGAACAGTACATCCAAGAATTATGGGATAACATCAAAAGACCAAATCTAAGAATTACTGGGATAGAGGAAGGCACAGAGATATAAACCAAAGGAATGCACAATCTCTTCAATGAAATAATATCAGAAAATTTCCCAAACATGAAGAATGAATCAGAACATCAAATACAAGAGGCTTACAGGACACCAAATGTACAAAACTACAACAGATCCACACCAAGGCACATTATAATGAAAATGCCTAACATACAGGATAAGGATAGAATTTTAAAAGCTGCAAGAGAGAAATTTCAGATTATAGACAGGGGGAAACCAATTCGGATTTCAGTAGATTTCTCAACCCAGACCCTCAAAGCCAGGAGATCCTGGAACAACATATACCAAGCTCTGAAAGAAAATGAATGCCAACCAAGAATCTTATATCTGAGCCGGGCGCGGTGGCTCAAGCCTGTAATCCCAGCACTTTGGGAGGCTGAGACAGGAGAATCGCGAGTTCAAAGCCAGCCTCAGCAATGGCGAGGCTGCTAAGCAACTCAGTGAGACCCTGTCTCTACATAAAACACAAAATAGAGCTGGGGATGTGACTTAGTGGTCGAGTACTCCTGAATTCAATCCCTGGTACCAAAAAAAAAAAAAGCTTATCAACCAAGAAGAGCCTGGGAACAGACAGAGTCTCAGCTGAGTTCTACAAGACTTTCAAAGAAGCATTAATATCAATACTCTTCAAATTATTCCATGAAATAGAAATGGAGGGAACCCTTCCACACTCATTCTGTGAGGGAAGTATCACCCTGATTCCAAAACCAGACAAGACACATCAAAGAAAGAAAACTTTAGACCAATATCCCTGATGAACATTGACGCAAAAATTCTCAATAAAATTCTGGCAAATTGTATACAAAAATATATTAAAAAGATAGTGCACCACGATCAAGTGGTTTCATTCCAGGTATGCAAGTTTGGTTCAACATACAGAAATCAATAAATGTAATTCATCACATCAATAGACTTAAAGTCAAGAATCATATGATTGTCTCTATAGATGCCGAGAAAGCATTTGACAAAATATAGCACCTCTTCATGTTCTAAACACTAGAAAAACTAGGGATAGTAGGAACATTGTAAAAGCTATCTATGCAAAACTGAAGGCCAACATCATCCTAAATGGAGAAAAATTGGAAGCATTCCCTCTAAAAATGGGAACAAGACAGGGATGCCCTCTTTTTCTACTTGTATTCAACATAGTCCTTAAAACTCCAGCCAGAGCAATTTAGACAGACAAAAGAAATTAAAGGGATACGAATAGGAAAAGAAGAACTTAAACTGTCATTATTTGCCAATGACATGATTTTTTACTTAGAGGATCCAGAAAATTCCACCAGAAAACTTCTAGAATTAATAAATGAATTCAGCAAACTAGCAGGATATAAAATCAACACCCATAAATCAAATGCATTTCTATACATAAGTGATGAAACCTCTGAAAGAGAAATTAGGAAAACTACTCCATTTACAATAGCCTCAAAGAAAAAAAATACTTGGAAATTAACTTAACAAAAGATGTGAAAGACCTCTATGATGAACACTACAAAACACTAAAGAAAGAAACTGAAGACCTTAGAAGATGGAAAGATGTCTCATGATCTTGGATAGGCAGAATCAATATTGTCAAAATGACCATACTACCCAAAGTGCTATGCAGATTCAATGTTATTCCAATTAAAATCCCAACATCATTCCTTATAGAAATAGAAAAAGTAATCATGAAATTCATTTGGAAAAATAAGAGACCCAGAATAGCCAAAGCAATCCTTAGCAAGAAGAGTAAAGCAGGAGGCATCACAATACCAGACCTTAAACTATACTACAAAGCTATAATAACAAAATTGGCATGGGATTGGCACCAAAATAGACATGTAGACCAATGATATAGAATAGAAGACAGAGACAAATCCACATAAATACAGTTATCTCATACTAGACAAACATGCCAAAAGCATACATTGGAAAAAATAGCCTCTTTGTCAGATGGTGCTAGGATAACTAGAAATCCATATGCAGCAAAATGAAACTAAACCCCTATCTCTCTCCATGCATAAAACTCAACTCAAAGTGGATCAAGGACCTAGGAATTAGACCAGAGACCCTGCACCTAATGGAGGAAAAAGTAGGTCCAAATCTTCATCATGTTGGATTAGGCCCCAGCTTCCTTAACACGACTCCTAAAGCGCAAGAAATAAAAGCAAGAATCAATAAATAGGATGGATTTAAATTAAAAAGCTTCTTAGCAAAAGAAACAATGAGGTGAACAGAGAGCCAACATTCTGGGAGCAAATTTTTGTCACATGCACATCAGATAGAGCACTGATCTCCAGGATATATAAAGAACTCAAAAACTTAACACCAAAAAAACAAACAATTCAATCAATAAATGGGCTAAGGAACTGAACAGACACTTCTCAGAAGATATACAATTGATCAACAAATATATGAAAAAATGTTCAACATCTCTAGCTATTAGAGAAATGCAATTCATAACTACTCTAAGATTTCATCTCATGCCAGTCAGAATGGCAGTTATCAAGAATACAAACAGCCTTTGGGAGGCCGAGACAAGAGAATCGCGAGTTCAAAGCTAGCCTCAGCAATGGCGAGGCGCTAAGTAACTCAGTGAGACCCTGTCTCTACATAAAACAAAAAACAGGGCTGGGGATGTGGCTCAGCAGTCAAGCACCCCTGAGTTCAATCCCTAGTACCAAAAAAAAAAAAGAGAGAGAATACAAACAAGTGTTGGCGAGGACGTGGAGGAAAAGGCACACTCACTCGTACATTGCTGGCAGGACTGCAAATGGGTGCAACCAATCTGGAAAACAGTATGGAGATTCCTTAGAAAATTTGGAATGGAACCACCATTTGACCCAGCTATCCCACTCCTCGATCTATACCCAAAGGACTTAAAAACAGCATACTACAGTGACGCAGCCACTTCAATGTTTATAGCAGCTTAATTCACAATAGGTAAACTGTGGAACCAACCTAGATACCCTTCAGTAGATGAATGGATAAAGAAACCGTGGTATATATACACAATAGAATATTACTCAGCAATAAAAGAATAAAATTATGGCATTTGCAGGTAAATGAGTAGAGTTGGAGAATATCATGCTAAGTGAAGTAAGCCAATCCCAAAAAACCAAAGGCCAAATGTTCTCTCTGATAAGTGGATGCTGATCCATAATGGAGGAAGAGGCTTTGGAAGAATTGAGAAACTTTGGTTAAAGGGGAGTGAAGGTAGGGAATGGGACATGGAGGTAGGAAAGATGGTGGAATGGGATGGACAACAATGCCCTAGGTACATGTATGACTGCACATATGATGTGACTCCATATTGTGTACAAGCAGAGAAATGAAAGTTGTACTTTATTCATGTGCAATGAATCAAAATGCATTCTGCTGTCATGTATACCTAATTAAACAACTTAAAAAAAGAAGAGATAATCAGAATATTCTAATGTTTTCCTGAAACTAGAGTGATAAATTATTTTATGAGCTTTTTGGCTCTGAGAAGCTTATAATAAATTAACAAAGATTTGTTGAATTATTGGCTTAAACAAATGTTTAATTGGTTAGAAATATTATTATTTTATAATTATCGATGTTCACTTGACTCAATGGAACAGATACTTAAAAGTAAGATGCAGAATATTGTATGAATTATCTTATTAGTGTAGATTATACAATTCCTTGGAATAAGCAGGAAATACACACTTCTGCTTATATAAGTGTATATATATATGTGATATGTTTTAATTGACAAATAGCAAAATGCATGAGTTTTTATTATAACCTCAGAAATAATTCTAGTAGCCCTTTCATGGTTATCTGTAGACACGCACAGAGTAGAAAACATTTGAGTTGCCTGTTATACACACTCCTTGCTAAGGTTGAACAAGTTGATGGTCTGCCTTCTTTTTTTATTATTTATTTATTTATGTGTGCTGGGAATTGAACCTGAGCCTCGCACATTCCAGGCGCACACTCTATGACTGCACTCTCCCTCCAGTGCCTTCTTGTTTCAGCGTTATACTGTAAAATTTGGTGCCAGGGATTGAACACAGGGTCACTCGACTACTGAGCCACATCCCCAGCCCTATTTTGTGTTTTAGAGACAGGATCTCACTGAGTTGCTTAATGGCTCGCTTTTTGCTTAGGCTGATTTTGAACTCATGATCCTCCTGTCTCAGCCTCCCGAGCTGCTGGGATTACAGGCATGTGCCACTGCGTTCAGCCTGAGTTGTGTAGCGTCTCACTGTTGCTGAGGCTGGTTTTGAACTTGCAATTCTCGTGTCTCAGCCTCCTAATCTGCTGGGATTACAGGCACGCGCCACCACGCCCTACAAAAGATAAACTTTTAGCTGAGTGTGGTGGCTCACACTTGTAATCCCAACACTTTGGGAGGCTGAGACAGAATTGTGAGTTCAAAGCCAGCAATGGCAAGGTACTAAGCAACTCAGTGAGACCCTGTCTCTACATAAAACACAAAATAGGGCTGGGGATGTGGCTCAGTGGTTGAGTGCCCCTGAGTTCAATACCTGGTACCAAAAAAAGAAAAGAAAAGAAAAGAAAACTGAAGAGCATGGTACTAAATATATCATAAAAAGTTTATCTTTTTTCGGGCTGAGATTGTAGCTCAGCGGTAGAGCGCTTGCCTCGCATGTGTGAGGCCCTGGGTTCGATCCTCAGCACCACATACAAAGCAATAAAATAAAGACATTGTGTCTATCTACAACTAAAAAATTATTTAAAAAAAAAAAAAGTTTATCTTTTTTCTTTTGGTACTGGGGATTGAACTCAGGGGCACTCCACCACTGAGCCACATCCTCAGCCCTATTTTGTTTTATGTAGAGACCGGGTCTCAATGAGTTGCTTAGCGCCTAGCTGTTGCTGAGGCTGGCTTTGAACTCGTGATTCTCCTGTCTCAGCCTCTCTAAGTGCTGGGATTACAAGCGTGAGCCACCGCACCCAGCTTCAGTTTTCGCTTTTATGCTGTTTTTTAAAAAATTTTTTTTAGTTGTTGATGGATCTTTATTTTATTCATTTATTATTTATATGTGGTGCTGAGGATCGAACCCATAGCCCCAGCCCGTGCTTTTTTTATTTTTGTGTTTGTGATTTTACTGTTTAAAATGGCCACAGTGAGCTGGGCATGGTGGCGCATGCTTTTAGTCCCAGCACTTTGAGAGGCTGAGACAGGAGGATTGCAAGTTCAAGGCCAGCCTCAGCAAAGGCGAAGCACTAAGCAACTCAGTGAGAATCTGTCTCTAAATAAAACACAAAATAGGCTGGAGATGTGACTCAGTGGTTGAGTGCCCCTGAGTTCAATCCCTAGGATGGATGGATGGATGGATGGATGGATGGATGGATGGATGGATGGATGGATGGATGGATGGATAGATAGATAGATAGATAGATAGATAGATAGATAAAAATAAAATGGCCACAATCAGGGTTTGGGATATATCTCAGTGGTAGAAAACTTGCCTAGCATGCATAAGTCCCTGGGGTTTGAACCCAGCACTGGAAAGAAAAAAAAGAGGGGGAGAGAGAGAGAAAGACTCTGAAATACTGTACAGTAGAATGCTTCATTCAGGCATGAGTTGTAGTGTTACTGTCCTTGAATCCAATGTTCATGAATCAACAATATGTATTAAATAAACTCTTTTTACAGAATACATAAAACCAGATTATGTATATATTAATTAATGAAAATGACCAAAGACTTGCAGGAACCTAACCTTGTATTTCTCTTAGGAGCAGTGGTTTAGTATACACTAACTCAGTCTTTACAGTGACTATATACCATGACTATTCTTGTTACCTCAAATAACAAGAATCTGTATGCTATGAGTCCACTATATACAGTTTAGAAATAGGCAGTACTAGCCTATGACAATCAAAGTTAGGGTAGTCAGTGTTTAGAGGTGTGTGTTGACTGGATTCTGGGCTGCCAGAAACATGCAATAGCTTGATCTGGATTGTAATTACATGAGTATATTACAAATGTGAACATTGTTCATGTGTACAATTCATTTTTAAAATTTTTTTAAAAGGAAAAATAAATTTAAAAGGAAAAATCTTGGGCTGGTAGAATGCATGAGGTCCTGGGTTCAATCCCTAGCACCATACAGAATTTAAAACTTGAATTTGGTGAGTTGTTTAAACTGATATTAATATATCAATTCTGAAACCATTTTTTGTGTATTACAAGATGAAAGAAGCTGGGGGTGGTGACACACACCTAAAATCCCAGTGGCTCAGGAGGCTCAGGCGGGAGGATCGTAAGACCAGCCTCAGAACTTAGCAAGGACTAAGCAACTGAGTGAGACTTTATCTTAAAATAAAAAAAAGAAAAAGGCTGGCGATGTGGCTCAGTGGTTAAGTGCCCCTGGGTTGGATCCCCAGTACAAAAAAAAAAAGGATTAAGCAATTGAGTAAACATATTGATGTGGTTGGGTACCGTGGTTGTCACTATGACAGAAGGGAAAAATACAAACATGACATGAGAAGGACAGAACCCTGTGGTATTGGATTAGAATTAGAGGTATGGCTTCATGGTTATTTATTTATTTATTTTTGGTGTTGTTTTAAAATTATTTTATTTCATTTAATGGTACTTAGACTTTTTAAAGTAATTACAAGTTATTGTAATTGAGATAATAACACTAATGGGAGCTGGGGTTGTAGCTCAGTGGTAGTGTGCTCGCCTAGCATGCACGAGGCACTGGGTTTGATCCTCAGCACCACATAAAAATAAAAAAAGAATTAAAAAGGTATTATGTCCACCTACAACTAAAAATATATATATTAAAAAAAAATAACACGTATGGGGCTGGGGATATAGCTCAGTTGGTAGAGTGCTTGCTTTGCATGCACAAGGCCCTGCGTTCAATCCCCAGCACCATTAAAAAAAAAAGATAATAACACTTATATTTCTCTGAGCAATGGAAGGAAGTATGGTTCCAGAGCTAATTATTCTCCTGTACCCTAAGATTATAAGGTTACAATTATCCTTCAGTTATAGGCACACTTTTGTTATTGTAATATGAGTTAGTTTGTCAGAGTAGGAAAGTTAATTGGTATTAAAACAATTAAGGAGGGGCTGAGGTTGTGGCTCAGTGGCAGAGCACTTGCCTTGCACGTGTGAGGCACTGGGTTCGATCCTCAGCACCACATAAAAAAAAATAAGTAAACAAAATAAAGACACTGTGTCCATGTATGACTAAAAAAATATTTAAAAAAAAAAAAACAATTAAGGAGCTGGCTGCGGTGGTGCACGCCTGAAATCCTAGCACTTTGTGGGGCTGAGACAGGAGAATCGCAAGTTCAAAGCCAGCCTCAGCAACAGTGAGGCACTAAGCAACTCATTGAGACCCTGTCTCTACATAAAACACAAAATAGGGCTGAGGATGTGGCTCAGTGGTCGAGTACCCCTGAGTTCAGTCCCTGGTTCCAAAAAAATTAAAAATAAAAATAAATAAAACAAGGGCTTCTTTAAAATGTCTACCATTTTTACTTGTATTAAATATGTGTTTTAAAAAGAAGAGGACTTAGCCATCTTTCTGTTTTTTGTAAAGGTAACTAGCTGGGTGTGCTGGTGCGTGCCTATAATCCCAGCAACTTGGCTGAGACAGGAGGATCATAAATTGGAGGCCAGCCTCAGCAACTTAGTGAGACTCTGTCTGAAAATAAAAAAAAAAAAAAAGGACTAGAGATGCAGCACGGTGGTAAAGTGTCTCTGGTTCAATCCCCAGTACCACTGAATGAATGAATGAATGGTATAACTTAAATTATACAAGACTCACTGATTGAATAATGTCTAGTCTTTTTTGTGTCTCTATAACAAAATACTGAGGAAGAATAACTTACAAAGTAAAGAAGTTTATTTGGCTTATGATTCTGGTGGCTAAAAGGCCCAGACAGCGTAGTGCTTGTGTCCTTGCCAGGGCCCCCTGGCTGAGAAGTGGAAAGGGATCCAGCAGTGTTCTTAAGGGGTATGTGTACAAGAGAGTGAGCTGAGATAGCTGAACTTGCTTTATAACAACACATTCTTGAGGGAATTGATCCAGTCCTGTAAAAAACCTGATCTACTCCCTTGAGACAGCATTAATTCATTCATGTAGTTAATTGGAGCCCCATGTCCTAATCACCTTCCACTAGACTATACCTCTTTTTTTTTTTGGAACTGGGGATTGAACTCAGGGGCTCAGGGGCACTTAACTACTGAGCCACATCCCCAGCCCTTTCTGTATTTTATTTAAGACGAGGTCTCACTGAGTTGCTTAGGGCCCTTGCTAAGTTGTCAAAGCTGGCTTTGAACTTTTTATCCTCCTCTTGCCTCAGCCTCTGGAGCTGCTGGGATTATAGGTGTGCACCACCACACACGCCTATAATCAGTGACTCTACCTCTCAGGATTCCATTATCTCTACACTACCAGGCCACACTGGGGACCAAGTTTCTAGCACATGAATCTATGAAGACAAATCATACCCAAATCATAGTGGATAGTTAAGAACTAAGAGCATGAGGCTGAGGTTGTGGCTCAGTGGTAGCATGTGTGAGGCACTGAGTTTGATTCTCAGCACCACACATAAATAAATAAAGTCCATTGACAGGGCTGGGGCTGTGGCTCAGTGGTAGAGCGCTTGCATAGCATGCGCTAGGCACTGGGTTTGATCTTCAGCATCACATATACATAATAAATGAATAAAATAAAGATCCATCAATAACTAAAAAAAAATTTTTTAAAAAGGTCCATTGACAACTAAAAAATTATTTTTTTAAAAAAAAGACATTTTGAAAAAATAAATAAAAACTAAGAGCATGAATGGAGACATCTAAATAGAAAATATAAATATAGATATGTTGACATTTATAGAACTGTATCTATATTTTTGGAAATATATTTATAGAAATTTAAAATTTTAGACATCTAGATATAAAGTTGAATAATTATTTCATAAAATGATTTTATTGAAATAATTTTGAGATCTTGAAACAGCTTGCAATCCATGTTGCCATTTTATATCTGCATATCAGTATACTGTTTTATAAAATGCTTTTCATTTATGAAACATGATGACTATATGCAAAAATTAACATTATGTAAAATTTAATTTATGCACATAAAAACTGTTAAGGAACCTATTTCTGTTATGCAAATGCATTTGCTTTGATCAAGCTACTAAGTGTAGAACAGATCTGATGGTCTGGTGACATTATATGGGGTTATGCTTTATTTGACTTGTCCTGTGTTATATATGTGTGTGTGTGTGTGTGTGTGTGTGTGTGTGTGTGTGTGTATTTAATTTATTATTTTTAATGTTTTTTAAAATATATTTTTTAATTTTAGATGGACACAATACCTTTATTTATTTTTATGTGGTGCTAAGGATCAAACCCAGTGCCTCATGCGTGGTAGGTGACCATTCTACCACTGAACCACAACCCCAGCCCTTCTGTGTTTTTGTTTTGTGAGGATTGAACTCAGGGCCTTGCACATGCTAGGCAAGCACTCTACCATTGAGCTTATATCTCTAGCCCTTTTAACTTTAGAGACATGGTCTCATGGTTAGCCCGTGCTAGCTTTGAACTTGTGATCCTTCTGCCTCAGCCTTCTGAGTCACTTGGATTACCAGTTTGTGCCACTGCACCCAGTTAGACTAGTATATTTTAAAATTTGTTTATTTTTCTGGCTAATATTTTTTGAGTATAAATTTCTTCACTGGATTCTGAGGATGTAGCTCCATGGTAGAGCACTTGCCTAGCATGCTTAAGGCCCTCAGTTTGACTCCCAGCAACAATAACAACATTCCTTCAAGCAGGCATCTGCTCTTTGGTTTACCTACTGACTGGCCTTTGTCCTCCTGTAGACTCAATATACCTAACCTACACATTCATTTATGTTACTTTCCTGGTCTTTGTGGACATTTGAATTTGTGAACCCTCTTCTAGAATTCTAGTGGATTTTTGCTGGAGTTGCCAGGAACAGAAGCCAGATCACAGAGTAGTGGGTAAGAAATTAGGAAGGGGAGCCATGGAAAATCTTAATGACGAAGAAAAAGGTAGGGAGAAATAAGGATTGTTGATGCAAATGATGTGTGCCACCACTTCTTTGTGTTACTCAGAGCAGTCCTTAGTCATTTCCCAGTGAGTCTTTCCTTTTAGCTAGTTTTTCAGTCCATAGGAAAGTAGAAATAGTACCATATAAAGGTGGGTTACTTACTGAATATAGCCTTGGTGAGAGCACAAAGAATTAAGATCTGATATCAATGAGACAGGAGAATCGGGAATTCAAAGCCAGCCTCAGCAATGGCGAGGTGCTAAGCAACTCAGTGAGACCCTGTCTCTACATAAAACAAAATAGGGCTGGGGATGTGGCTCAGTGGTCAAGTGCCCCTGAGTTCATTCTCCAGTACCAAAAAAAAAAAAAAAGATCTGATATCAAGAAGGGAAACAAACCCACAAAAAAAAAGCTTATTAAAAGACTTGGAGGGGCTGGGATTGTAGCTCAGCGGTAGGACGCTTGCCCCACATGCGTAGGGCCCTGGGTTCGATCCTCAGCACCACATACAAAGCAATAAAAAAAAAAATAAAGACATTGTGTCCATCTACAACTAAAAAAAAATTAAAAAAAAAAAAAAAAAGACTTGGAGGGGCTGGAGTTGTGGCTCAGTGGTAGAGCGCTTGCCTAGCAAGTATGAAGCACTGGGTTCGATCCTTAGCATCACATAAAAATAAATCAATAAAATAAAGGTATTGTGTCTGTCTACAACTAAAGAAAAACATTAAAAAAAAAAAAGACTCAGAAACAGAGCATCTGGAATCATTTTGTATAAAGTTAAATTGCCCAACAGCCCTAAGGACAGTCTTCAAGGGAGGATGTAAACCATATGATTAATTTTGGGCTTCTATTAAATGGGTAAAAGTTACAAAGTAATATTACTTAAAATAGTAGTAATCTGCACTTAAGTGGAAATTAACATTTCTTTTTTCTTTCTTGTCTTTTTTTTAATGGTATTGGGAGTTGAACCAAGGACACTCTACCACTAAGCTACATCCCTAGTCCATTTTTTAATTTTTGTTTTGAGACAGGGTCTCTCTAAATTGCGAGCCTGCTTCAAACTTGGATTCTCCTGCCTCTGCCTCCCCAGTTGCTGGAAATACGGGCATGAGCCACTGGCCTAGCTGAACATTTCATTTCTTAAACAGATCCATAATGCTTTGTGGTAGTTGAGTCTTTTTTTTAGTCAAACCCAGAGCTTGGGTATTCTATTAAGTAGTCTGTGGAGAAGAAAAGATATATCTCTTGGGCTGGGATTGTAGCTCAGCGGTAGAGCGCTTGCCTCGCATGCGTGAGGCCCTGGGTTCGATCCTCGGCACCACATACAAAGCAATAAAATAAAGACATTGTGTCCATCTATAACTAAAAAATATTTTAAAAAAAAAGATATATCTCTTTTATTTATCTTTTTTTAAATATATTTTTAGTTGTAGATGGACACAATGTCTTATTTATTTTTATGTGGTGCTGAGGATCGAACCCAGTGCCTCACGCATGCGAGGCAAGCGCTCTACCGCTGAGCTACAATCCCAGCCCCTCTTTTGTTTATCTCTGAAGAATTGTTTAGTCATAAGCAACCTTGGCTGCTGGGCCCTGTGGCATATGTCTATAATCCCCACTACTAAGGACACTGAGTGGGCGAATCACAAGTGTGAGGCCAGCCTCAACAACTTAATGAGATCCTATTTCAAAATTTAAAAAAAAATTAAAAGACCTAAGGATGTAGCTCAGCAGTAAAACATCCTGGGTTCAATTCCCAGTACCAAAAAAAAAAAAGTCAGCTTTGACATGATCATTTGCATAACTAGTTTTCAAGAAACTGCAAAATAGTCTTTTTCTCTCCTTCCCCTTTCCAGGATGGTCTACTTGTCCTTCATTATGGTCTTGTGGTTTCTCCTCTGAAAATAACTTGAAGATGCTAGGCATATTATGAGGAAGGAAGCAAAGTAAGGGATTTCTACAGGACTGTATCTCACCAAAGATTTCCAGAAAACATGTAATCACTACCACGTTGTGCTGTTCAAGACATACCTTATCTATTTTCAGCACCAGGAATCCTAGCATTTAGAGGTACAATTGGAACGATGGAGTGCACCTGTTTCACTAGAGACTATATGTAAAAAGCACCAGAGCTCAGGGGAAATTTTTCAAAACAGTGTATTTTAAAATTTCTTGTGATTCCATATATTTTGGCTTTGATTTTTTGCTTCCCATCTTTGAGGTAAAATGATAACCGTTTTCTCCTTTGTTGAGCCATATCCCTTTCAAATTGGCAATAAGGATTCTGTTCTGTGGGACAGCATCAGCTGGACAGCCATCCTTTTGAGAAAAAGAGGTATGGTTTTGAACAGGAGATTCAAAGCCAGTCTTTGTTAAACCGCAGGGTGTGCTCTCAAAAGACCAAAACTACTGGCTGCTTTTGTATGTTGCCATCATATTTTGAACTTGTGATTTTTTTCTTAATACCAGCAATACTACTAAAGAAATGTTTGTTCATAAAATGGATGAATTGTCATTATTCTGTGTGAAGAGACTGTTTTCCTGGAGGGTTTATGGCCTGTCATAGCCTTCAGTATAATAAGACTTCTTAACATATCTTATAATAAGAGGTGCTTATTTGTGATGACATATTTAATTTTATTTGCATACATAGTATGAATTGTTGATACCTTGTAATGGCACTCCTTCTGAAAGTAATAAAAACATTTCAGGTGAATTTCAGAAGTTTACAGAATACTTATTGTTTCCTCAGTAAGTCAGCTTAATGTTCATTTTCCCATTATTTTGTCACTGGGGTAAAGAATAAGAGTGTTTGAAGTCTGTTTCATGCAGACTTCAATTTTGAACATTATTTTGCCTAAAATTAGCCTCTTAATTCTTTCTAAATGAAATATTTTATAGACTCTATTTCACAACAAAATTTCCAAATGTGTATAAAACTTTAAAAATTGGACAAGGATTGGCAATTGTTTTGTAAAGAATCTGTGAATTATGTATATATATCTCTTCTAACATTTAATAAAAATTTATTTTAGCTTACTTTGAAATGTGTTTACTGTGGATTTTTTACAAATAACCAAAACCATTTAAGAGACAAGGTATCTGAATTAAAGTGCCATAAAATAGATATTTAATATACATGTACATTCACTGTGCTAGATGTTTTATTTGGAAATGGACAGTAGCAACTATAGAATTCATTGCTTCTTAAATGTTTCTTGCACAGATTACTTAATATTTTAATTTTTATCTCATGTTAACATATGTATGTCAGGATCCCTAAGGCCACATTTGGATTCAATAATGCACTTGAAGGACTCACAAGACCCAGAAAAAGCTGTTGTATTCATGGTTGTTGTTTATTAAAGCAAAAGGATACAGATTAAGACCAGCAAAGGGAATAGGCAAATGGGTGAAATCGAGGAAAACCAGGCACAAGTTCATAGGCATCTTCTCCCATGGAGTTGCAAAGATAGTGCTTAATTCTTTCAGCAATTGTTTTTTTTTTTTTTTTTTTTAGATTAATTTTTTTTACAATCTTTATTTTATTTATTTATGTATGTATTTTGTATGTGGTGCTGAGGATCGAACCCAGTGCCTCACGCATGCGAGGCAAGCGCTCTACCACTGAGCCACGACCCCAGCCCTCTTTCAGCAATTGTTTATGGTATGTGAAGTGTCACCAAGGAAGTTCACTGAAGACCTTGTGTCCAGTGTAGCGTTTTGTTTTATTTTTTGAGTCAGTCAGAAAAGCATATGGTGGGGGCTCGGATTGTGGCTTAGTGGTAGAGCGCTTGCCTCTCATGCGTGAGGCACTGGGTTCGATCCTCAGCACCACATAAAAATAAATAAAATAGCCGAGTGCGGTGGCACAAGCCTGTAATCCCAGCACTTAGGGAGGCTGAGACAGGAGAATCACGAGTTCAAAGCCAGCCTCAGCAACAGCAAGGTGCTAAGCAACTCAGTGAGACCCTGTCTCTACATAAAACACAAAATAGGGCTAGGGATGTGGCTCAGTGGTCGAGTATCCCTGAGTTCAAGCCCCAGTACCCCCAAAATAAATAAGTAAATAAAATAAAGATATTGTGTCCATCTACAACTAAAAAAAAATATAAAAAAAAAAAAAAAGGCATATGGTGCCTCTGTGATTGATCTGCATTCAGACCTCAGAACCTGCCCTGAAGTCAAACTGATAAAGCATAGTACAGGGCCCCAGGTCTACAAAATAGGCGCTCACCATAAATCAGATTGTTAGCATAAACTATCTAGTGTGGCCAGATTTGGATCTCTGGGCAATATAGTGAGAACCCATCGCTTAAAAATAATAAAAGGACACAGTGGTACATGTCTGTAATCCCATCAGTTTGGGAGGTTGAGGCAGGAGGATCACAAGTTCAAGGCCTTCCTTAGCAACTTAGTGAGATCCTATCAAAAAACCTAAAGGACTGGGGATGTAGCTTGGTTGTAAGGCACACCTGGGTTCAATCCCCAGTCCCAAAACAAACAAATGAAAACAGCACTTCTAAGAAAAGATGCTTTTTTGCATTGTACAATAATCAACAATGACAATCAAAGTCTGCTAAGTTAACCCTTTACTGTGCAATATTACATGTCAGAAGTCCAGATTTAGGAATCAGGATATAGCCAAGCATGTTGGCACACATCTGTAGTTCCAGCTACTCAAGAAATGGATTCAAGAGGATCATTTGAGACCATGAATTAAAGACCAGTCTGGGCAACATAATGAGGCCCGCAGACCCCTGTCAACAATCAAGCAGATGATGATTCTGATGTTCACTTTTTTTTCCCCTTTCATAGACCATGACTCAAGTGTAGTGGTTTTGTTTTTTTTTAATTTTTTTATCCTTTTTCAGTATAATGTGTACATGTATTTGATTATTGGCCTCTCTTCAAAAATAGACTGGTGATATCTAAAATTTTATTACCTATAGAGATTAATAGTCCTCCCACAAATGAAATGCCATATTGACCTTCTGAAAGCCTGCCAAGTATTTACTTACATGGAATGGATATTGTGGCTTTATCTTGACTGCATTTTGATTTTGTTCTAATTGTGTCTATGGTCTTCCAAGGGTTCTTTGTGTGATACTATTTTCATTGAAATGGGAAAAGATTTTCTGCTGCTTCTAATGTTTCTCAGGAAACATTTTCCCAAGAGAATACCCAGTTAAATAATATTTTAAATTAGAAAATGACAAAGACAAAGATTGCCAGGAATATATTCCCCCATCCCCCAAATAAAGACATAAAGGCCATATTTGCATAATGGTTAAAGACATGAATCATGGAGACACACTGCATAGCTTTGAATCCCAGTATTGCTGCTTGGTAACTATATGATCTTGGACGTGTTATGTAATTTCTCTAAATTTAAAGGGGCACCTTTAAGGGTTGCTACAAGAACTAAGTAAATATATAAAAGCTCAGAACAGTACCTGGCATAGTCTATCAAGTTCAAATATGATCTAAGATTATTTTGTTCTTAGTTCCTATCTGATGAATAAGGTGATCCATTAGTATTACAAGATTGATGTTGAACCATCTATTTTTTCCTTCTTACATGTCTTCTCCAAATACTAGCATTTATGGGCTGGGGATATAGCTCAGTTGGTAGAGTGCTTGTCTTGCATGCACAAGGCCCTGGGTTCAATCCCCAGCACCACAAAAACAAAACAACCAAACCAAATACTAGCATTTATGAATAAGCAGGAGGTGATTAACATCTATTTGGTTTTTTTAAAATATTTTTTAGTTGTCAATGGACCTTTATTTTATTCATTTATTTATATGTAGTGCTGAGAATCGAACCCAGTGCCTCACACATGCTAGGCAAGCGCTCTACCACTGAGCCACATCCCAGCTCCAACATCTATTTGATGATTAACATCTCAGACACTGAAATTGGACCTGGCTTCTACTTTCACCCTGATTCTAATCATGACTCTTTTGTTTCTACTTCAGACTAGTTTATTCCATGGACAGTTTCACATGCCAGAGAGTTCCTTTTATTGAGCTAAAATTTGTGTTAGTAAAGGATTGTTTTGTCCTAAAGGATGTCAGGAGTTCATCATATCATGTATGAATTCTTTTTTTTTTGGCACTGGAGATTGAACTCAGGGGCACTCGACCACTGAGCCACATCCCCAGCCCTATTTTGTGTTTTATGTAGAGACAGGGTCTCACTGAGTTGCTTAGCGCCTTGCCATTGCTGAGGCTGGCTTTGAACTCGTGATTCTTCCGTCTCAGCCTCCCTAAGTGCTGGGATTATAGGCTTGCGCCACCGCGCCTGACTCATGTATGAATTCTTTTTTTTTTTTCTAATTAAAAAAATTTTTTTTTACTTGTAGATGGACACAATATATTTATTTATTTTTATGTGGTACTGAGGATCGAATCCAGTGCCTCACGCATGCGAGGCAAGCGTTCTACCACTGAGCCACAATCCCAGCCCTCATGTATGAATTCTTATGCTAGGAAATCAAAGATGGATATTACATCTCTCCTTCGTTCATAATAATGGCATAGTAGATGAATCTGAGCTTAATATGTTTTAATAAACACTTCTGGTGGTGCATGCCTATAGTGCCTGTGTAGTCCCAGCTACTTGGGAGGCTAACGCAGGAGGTTTGCTTAAGCTTAGGAGTTTGGGGCCAGCCTGGGCAATATAGTAAGACGCCATCGTTTAAAAAAACAACAAAACAAAACAAAACAAAAACGATAGACACAGTGGTGCAGGCCTGTAATCCCATCAATTCGGGAGGCTGAGGCAGGAGGGTCACAAGTTCAAGGCCTTCTTTAGCAACTTAGTGAGACCCTATCCCAAAAAACCTAAAGGACTGGGGATGTAGGTAGCTTGGTTGTAAAGCACACCTGAGTTCAATCCCCAGTACCCAGAACAAACAAATGAAAACAGCACTCCTAAGAAAGGATGCTTTTTTTCATTGTACAATAATCAACAATGTACTAGAACCCACTATTAATTGTATTCCAAAACTCCAGGCCTTATACAAATGATTTTGTTACACTCCACTGAGCATTTTATAAGCCCTAAGAGCCTGTGATAGAGGTAGAATGAAATGTTGGAGACACAGCCGAGACCACCTGCCTCATCAGTGGAGAGGGTAGCCATCTGGTATCTATAGTGATGAATCAATGAGAAACTGAGCTTAGAGAGTCCTCCATGATCAATCTTCATTTTTCTTTGTAGCCTAAGCCACAAAAAATCACTGAGGCTTTGCAGAAACATAAATCTAAAACCCTGCAGTGTGACTCACTCTTATTGTAATCCCACTGTGTATTTGTGTAAGAAAGAATTTATAAATCTTAGCTGGTCCCCACTCCAACCTAGTAAGCTTGTGAAATCTTATAAAACATGGAGGCAATCAAATCATCATCTAGGAGATCAATAGAAGAGGAGAGGAGCCTTTTGATCTGTTTAGTAATCATTTCTTTAAGGGATGCAGCAGGGCATGGTAATGTAATAAAAAGTCCTTTGTTCAGCTGGATTCAGAAGCATACACTGAGTCTCCTTTTGCAAATGGCACATCCATATAAGATATTTGAAAGTTGCAAAATGCACGATGATATCAGTCTAACCTGTGCATTAAATTGGAAAATGTTGCAAAGCCAGTATTGTATATTCTGTAAAGAAAAACAAAATTTACATGTGAGCTTTGTTTTAAAGCCCTACAAAGACCCCTCTCTCAGTTATTTCCATTTTACCTTAACATGTATTCTTGGGTGCACCGATTTATTTAATTCCAAGGGGAAAAATATATTCTTGCAATTTAGATGTTTTTCAGGACCTTGGATATGTCTGATGACATAATAATAAAAATAACAGCTGGAATAAGTGCTCCTAAGTAAGCAACATTTCTAGCTGTTTTTGTTTCTTCTTTTATGTCCAGGGTGACTTCTGGCTTTTTCTGCAGGATCTATTTTGAAATCAATACTTTTATTAGATCTGGCTTATGTTTCCAAAAGGGACTCCTCATTATTGGGATGGACGCAGGTGTCTGTACACAATGGTCTCAGTTGGAGAAGGAGCTCTAGACTTCTGAAATATTTTTTTCCATGAATTCCCTACCAGTGGATTTTAAAATTGAAGTAAGGTTTACATAACAAAATCAATCATTTTAAGGTAAAAAATTCTGTGTCATTTAGTATATTAATAATGTCATGCAGGCACCTCCTCTAATTTCAAAAGATTTCCCTCATTCCAAAGTAAAACTTATATTCACAGACTACTCACTCCTCATTGTTCACTCTTCATTCCTGGGAATCACCAATCTGCTTTTTTGTTTCAGTGGATTTTTGTTTTATTTACTCATTTATTTATTTGGTACCAGGGACTGAACCCAGGGGTCCTTTACCCTTGCCCTGATCCACATCCCCAGCCCTTTTTATTTTGAAACAGGGTTGCTGAGCTGACCTCAAACTTGCAATCCTCCTGCCTCACCCTCCCAAGTGACTGGGATTACAGGTGTGTGCCACTATGCTTAGCTCCAATGGATTTCTCCCCTCCCTTGGTACCAGGGATTGAACCCAAGGGCTCTTAACCACTGAGCCACATCCCCAGCTCCTTTTTTTTTTTTAATGTAGAGACAGGGTCTCACTAAGTTGTTTAGAGCCTCACTAAATTGCTGAGGTTGGCTTTGAAGTTGCAATCCTTCTGTCTTAGCCTCCCAAATTGCTGGAATTGCAGGCATACGCTCCAGTGGATTTTAAAATACATTTTTAAAAAAAATTTTTAGTTGTTGATAGGTTTTTATTTTATTCATTTATTATTTATATGTGGTGCTGAGGATCGAACCCAGTGCCTCACGCATGCTAGGCAAGCGCTCTACCACTGAGCTACAGTCCCAGCCCTTTAAAATACATTTTTAAATGGTTTCATGTTTGCCTTTAGAGCCATGAATAGTGGTACTGGGCCTTCTGTTTGAGTTCACAGGCAAGTTCTAGAAGTTTATCTCCATGACTATTTGTGACTTAGAAGCTAAATTTGGATTCTAGCTTCCAGATAATTGCTCAAATCTTGTCCCTGCCCTTCCCTTTAACCAGTATAATAAAATAAATTTTAAATAAAGGACTTATTTTCCTTTGAAGTGTCCCTTCTGTAATAGACATTTCCAGACTCTTGTGTTGGAACCTATAGAATACCTTTGCAAAATTATAAGAAGCCCCCTCATTTTTTTTTAAAATAGGGAAATAGCAGCCAACTCTAATTGGTATCAGGAACTGGGGTGACTCATGGCTGGATGGGCCCAGAGCCCAGTTTTGAGCTTTTACTTCACTGCTGTACAGGAAGGCAGTAACGGCGGAAGTTTACTGTAGCAGATTACCTATGGAACTTGGTATTGCCAGGAGTTTTCTGGTAGAGTAAACTTAAATGAGATAAAAATGAAAAAAAAGATCTTCTGGTGATAAAGATAAGAAGAAAGATTTCTACTCCCTTATGTGGGCACTTTCTTTTATGTAGAGAGACAACACTAGAAAGAAAAGCAAGTACTTTCTTTTACATAAAGAGGCAACATTAGGAAGAAAAGTTAAGACGAAGGTACAAATCTCAGCTCTGCTACTTACTGTGTGACATCAAACAGGGGTCTTAACCTTGCCTTTCTGATGTTCTTCATTTGTAAAATGAATATACACATACTATACCTAAAAAGGGGGTATGTAAGCCGGGCATGGTGGCACATGCCTGTAATCCCAGCACTTTGGGAGGCTGAGACAGGAGAATCACAAGTTCAAACCAGCCTCAGCAAAAGTGAGGCGCTAAGCAACTCATTGAGACCCTGTCTCTAAATAAAACACGAAATAGGGCTGGGGACGTGACTCAATGGTTGAGTACTCCCAAGTTCAATCCCAGGTACCAAAAAAATAAAAATAAGTGGGTATGTAGTTTAAATGAAATAATTGTTTATTGCCTGAGTATGTCTGAATAAGTAAGTATTGAATAAATTGTAGCTATTTTTTTCAATATATTTTTTAGTTGTAGATGGACACAATACCTTTTTTAAAAATATTTTTTAGTAATAGATGGATGCAATATCTTTATTTATTTTTATGTGGTGCTGAGGATTGAACCCAGTGCCTCACATATGCAAGGCAAACACTGTGCCACTGAGCCACAACCCCAGCCCCCCAAACAATACCTTTATTTTGCTTATTTTTAGGTGGTGCTAGGGATTGAACCCAGTGTCTCACACATGCAAGGCAAGTGCTCTACCACTAAGCCACAACCCCAGCCCCAAATTTTAGCTGTTTCTAACACATCTAAGTTTCAGGATGCAGAGGATCTCATCTCATGAATCTAAGTCATCTTGAGGATCATTACTCTGCAGGCAGGCTTTCCCACTAGTTCTTGGTCTTTGTTCTATTGTAACAGTTAATACTTTCACTTCACTTCCCCTCCCTTTTGCCTTATGATTTCAAACATTTTTCATATTACCTATGGTTCTCATTTAATAATTTAACAAATCTGTAAAACACTCTTAATGTCTTTCATAAATGAGTTCATGGCAATCAGCAACTCACTGAAAGGACACAAATTAGGGCCAGCCTGCCTCTGAAGCAAAATAGCACTTCCCTCCATGAAATAGAAACCACAAGCCGTGCGCTGTGGCGCATGCCTGTAATCCCAGCACTTTGGGAGGCTGAGACTGGAGAATTGCAAGTTCAAAGCCAGCCTCAGCAAGGACAAAGCAATGAGCAACTCGGTGAGACTGTCTCTACATAAAATAGGGCTGGGGATATGGCTCAGTGGTCGAGTGCCCCCGAGTTCAATCCCCGGTACAAGAGAAAGAAACCACAGAACACAAATTATGTTGGTGGGATTCTGGTGACTTTTAATTTCTTATTTTACTAATTTCTTACAGCAAGTGTGAGGAATAAAGATAGGAAAAGGAAGAAAAGTGTCTTTTGAGTTCCTTGAACTACTGAAGCATGTGCTAGAATAAGGAAAGTTCAGTAAATGCATCATGTCCTTATCACCACAGAGCTCTCAATGAAAATGTGGAACAGGGGCAGGGGCAGCTGTAGCTCTGTGGAAGTAAGCGCTGACAGAACAAGTCCTGCATCAAACTCAGCACACGTGGCAGACAGGGCAATGCAGATGCTACAGTCGGGCGAATGAAGAACTGACCCTCCAGGCTACATCCTAGGAAGTGAGGAGCGGTGTGCACACCCCTCTGGGGTCTGAGTGTCTCTGCCTTTCCAGCAGGGAAGGGACACCTGCCAACCATGCAGCAGCAGGGAAACTGTGGGGGAAGACTGTTAGAAAAGAGAACAATTTCTTTTTTTTTTTTTATGTTTGCTGGTGATGCTGATTGACCAGAAGTGGGGTTGTTATTGTTTTGTAACTTTTGGGCAAATAGCATTGGGTCCTGGTGATAAAATATCCTCTACTTAGCATTCTTAAAGGGTATAGGAGAGCGAAAGCAAGGCCTCTTTAGGACCTAGACTAGTAAGAAGGGGAATATGTGGATTCTAAGGCTAAGGACACAAAAAAGCTAATTCTATACCACACAGGGTCTGACACAGATGAGACCTTGCCTTTTTCCATTCTTAGAGATACTCACCTCTTCTAACATCCTACTACATCTAAGGTCAGCTTAATCACAGCTTGGGAAAACTATTACTGTACTTCTAAAGTTAAGGTGAAAGCTATATTCTTAATAAAGTGTTTCCCCCCAAATTAAATGAATTTGAATAAGTTGAAAGTCTAACATCTAGGGATTATTTCCATTATTTTGCTTGTTGGGGGAAACCCTTAAAATTCATCACTGCCATTTTTTTTTACCTACAGAAAGGACATGAAATGGGCAGGGTTAGGTCATTACACGAATCACAGAAATGGTTGACATGCATCTAATTTTATCCATTAAGCAAAGAGATCTAAAGGGGTAAGTCTTTTGAGAAAAACCTAAATGTGTTAATAGGGAAACATACTACACTAGACCTTTTTGTTTTTTTTCCTGGATGGAAAAGGATATGAGGAATTGAGGAGAGTCGGGAAGAATGTATCCAATAAACACCTATCATTTGTGACTAAGTTCTATCAGAGTGGAATTGGGTATGGACCATTGGTTTATCTTTGGCAGTGATCTTATGTTTTAGGAACCTAGAGTAAGATTATGTAGCTGGGTACTGGTTGGGTACAGTGAATATATATGGGGTTTGCTTTCAGCTCACAGCAAATGATGATGATCACAGATTTAGCACCTTAGTTTGTACTTCCTCTGCACGTGAATCATCTATCACTGTGAAGCCTGAGCTTTAGGTGAGAAAGCTGTATTCTTAGATAACTCCTCTGTGATTGCTCCAGGACTGCAGTCTACTCCAATTTAAGGGCTA
>CM053404.1:22363990-22396082 GCA_028644305.1 Xerus rutilus
TTCCCCTATCTGGGAGGTTTTCTTAGAGGCAACCTTAGAAGCCTCCTCCTCCTCTTCCTCTTTCTTAAGTGACAACCCAGTGGATGAGACTTTGGAGGTTGTAGAACTGAGAATTCTAGGAGGAAGCAGGTAACTTGGATTGGGAAGTGGATTCAGCCCTGAAACACTTAATCCACTGGAGCTAAATCGTGTCTCTTCACCTTCCAGCAGTTTCCTGTAAATCCAAGAGAAAAACTCTAAGAAATCAACTTGCAATTTTTTTAAAGAACTTAAATTTCTAGTCCCTATTCACCTTAGAGAGACTTCAAAGGACATTGCAATTTCTTCATGAGACTGAGACCAATAATATTGCATTACAAAGCTCAAAGAGTAGGAGATTAGCAAGCATTTGTACACACACAAACATATATACATGAACATCTTTAGCACCAGCTGTGTTTAAAACATTGTCAAGAGGAAACCTATCAGCCAGGCATGGTGGTACACATCTGTAATCCCAGAGGCTCAGGAGGCTGAGACAGGAGAATCGTGAGTTCAAAGCCAGCCTCAGCAACAGCGAGGTGCTAAGCAACTCAGTGAGACCCTGTCTCTACATAAAACACAAAATAGGGCTGGGGATGTGGCTCAGTGGTCGAGTGCCCCTGAGTTCAATCCCTGGTACCAAAAAAAAAGGGGAGAGACCTGGTTTCTAAATAAAATATAAAAAAGGGCTAGGGAATGTGGCTCAGTGGTTAAATGCCACTGGATTCAATTCAATCCTCAGTATCAAAGAAAGGGGGAACCTATCTTACTCATAAATACGTTTCTAAAGGAAAACTTGCAACCCCCCTTGGCCACCTCGCACCCATTTTTTTAGCAATTAGAGTCTACAAAGCTTTAAGGAGAAGTAATTTTCTTAACTTAACACTTTAATTGCAACAGATAAGGAGGTGAGAAGTCCATAAAGGAGGGAGGAACTGCCTAATTCAGCCTGAACTCGAGATCTGTATTTTCTTAATTCATAAAGGTACAGAGTGATAGTACCAGGTATGAGAGGGTACGAGGCAGAAAGGATTGCTCTAGCCCAGGAATTCCAGGCCAGCCTCAGGCACACAGTGAGACCCCCATCCCAAAACCAAAATACCAACAAAAAAAAATGTACAAAGGGAATGGGACCAGCAATAACAGAAGCTGGTGGATAACACTATTTGGATGCCAGAATTTTTTCAGACTAGCCTGAACAGCACCATTAAAGAGAGGTCCCACTGGATGCAGCTGTGCATGCCTATAATCCCAGGGGCTCAAGAGGCTGAGGCAGGAGGATCACAAGTTCAGAGCCAGCCTCAGCAACTTAGTGAGGCCCTAAGCAACTCAGCGAGACCTTGTCTCAAAATTAAAAATAAAAGGGCTGAGAAATGGGGCTCAGTGGTAAAGTGCCTCTGGGTTCCATCCCCAGTACCCCTCCCGCCAAAAAAAAAGAGAGAGAGAAAGACAAAGATCCTAGTATCTTGCTTCCTTGAAAACCAGAAACACAAGATATTATTAAATACTCTTGGAGCTTTAGTTTGAAGTAGAATACAAGTGTAAGAAAAAAAGAAAAATGTCCAGACAGATCTAAGGTCAACTCTGAGCTGTGCCATTTACCCAAGCCATGGCTTTGAGCAAGTCACACAGTATGATTGCCTTGATACCTAGGAAAATTTTATGAAATATCAATATAGTACCAGGCACATGGTAGTTATTCCAAAAATAGCACTTGTAATTACTTTTTTTTTTTTGGCTGTACTGGATTAACTCAGGGCCTTCTACACGTTAGACAAATTCTCTACCACTGAGCATCTCCCCAGCACACTTCAAACTTGTGATCTTCCTGCCTCAGCCTCTCAGGCAACTGGGATTACAGGCATAAGCCCACCATGCCCACTACCATGGCCTGGCTTATAATTACTTTTTTCTTTATTTTATTTTATTTATTTATTTATTTATTTTTTTTTTGGTACTGGAGATTGAACTCAGGGGCACTCGACCACTGAGCCACATCCCCAGCCCTATTTTGTGTTTTATGTAGAGACAGGGTCTCACTGAGTTGCTTAGCGCCTCGCAGTTGCTGAGGCTGGCTTTGAACTCGCGATTCTCCTGTCTCAGCCTCCCTAAGTGCTGGGATTACAGGCTTGAGCCACCACGCCCGGCTTTATTTTATTTTTTTTTAAGGTAAATGTTCACTTGAATAGGAATATAAGGAGAAACATTGCCTTTTAGGTTTTTCTTTGTGTATGAATTCTATTTTTAAATTTAGAATCTGATGGATTTGCATTTCAATTTCTGTGTGCCTCCATTATCCCCTTAAGCCCTTGGCGGAGGTATAAAGAATACTCTGAGACTAGTAAGGTAAAGCTGGGTATACACCCAACTAGAGGGCAGAGGGGTTAGCTTGCCTGGAAGAGACCTGTGATGCCCCTTCTCACCCTCTTCCACTGATCAGAAACCAGAGAGACTAGAACCACTGACGTGAGCAGCACTGCCCTCAGGTAAGCATGTACTGTGCTTGGGTGAGCATGCCCTCTGAAGTACCTGTAAGCTGCTATCTCAATGTCAAGGGCCATTTTGACATTGAGCAAGTCCTGGTATTCCCGAAGGTGGCGTGCCATCTCACTCTTGGTGTTCCTCAGATCATTCTCCAGCTGCCCAATGCTATCCTGAAAAGTGATATAATCCAAAATATTTAGGCCACAGTTCTTGAAATTCATTGAAATTTCCGAAAGGTAAAGGAATCTTAACCCCCACTACACATTAAAACCATCTAAGAAAAGCACAAAATACTCATATACAGGTGTGTGTCTCAGCCCAGATTCTGACTCATGTATTCTGGGGTAAGACTCAAACATTTACATTTTTTCAGAGGCCTCCAAGAGATTCAGATGCATGATGAGGTTTGGGAACTTTTACCCTGGGGCACATGGTGATCAGGGGACACTGAAATAATTTTATTTTATTTTATTTTTTACTTTTATTTGCATTTAAAAATATGGAACGCTTCACGAATTTGCATGTCATCTTTGTGCAGAGGCCACGCTAATCTTCTCTGTATCGTTCCAATTTTAGTATATGTGCTGCCGAAGCGAGCACTGAAATAATTTTTTTAAACATTTATCATCCCTCCCTTGCTTGTTGTACTAGTGCTGAACAACTCCACTATTCATGTCCTTTCCAAGACATGATGCATCAGATTTAGGAGCTTAGATTCAGGACATTCCAACTGTGGAAAGCACAGAGAAAACAGCAAGCCTTCTCTGCTACCACTCCATGCCTTTGCTTGTCTTGATGGTTTCCTGGAAGTCTGCTACTCAATAACTACTGAAAACTCCTCAGCATGACCTATATTCTTCCCTTTGCTCAATCTGTTTCAGGCACTCTGGCTTTTCTTTTGTTCCTTGAATATACCAAGTTCATTGCTGTTGCAGGTCCTTTGGACCTGCAATTTCTTCTGCCTGGAGAGCCCTATGTTGGGTCTTTACCAATATCTTGTCATGCAAGATTCAGCTCAAAGGTTATCTCCTCAGACAGTTCTTCCTTTGCATTCAATTTAAGTACTCTCTCTCTACCCATCCAGCACATTATCTGACCTCCAACCAGAATAGCTCCTAGCCCATGCAGAAATTATGGGCAAATTACAAAAAGGTACCTTCAAAGGGAAGACAAATTAGAAAAAACCTGAAAGTGGCATCCTGCTCTTCACTCTTCTTCTTCTTCTTCTTTTTTTTTTTTTTTTGGTACTGGGGATTGAACTCAGGGGTACTTGACCACTGAGCCACATCCCCAGCCCTATTTTGTGTTTTATGTAGAGACAGGGTCTCACTGAGTTGCTTAGCACCTCGCCATTGCTGAGGCTGGCTTTGAATTCGTGATTCTCCTGTCTCAGCCTCTCTAAGTGCTGGGATTACAGGCTTGAGCCACTGCGCCCGGCTTCTTCACTCTTCTTATAGAAAATTATCTTGTTTATTTATTTACTACTTTATTTAGTGTTATTTTCTTCTACAATATGGTTTTCCAGTCTTCGCACAGTTGATATTTTAGGATGAATAATTCTTTGTTGGGGGTAGGAGGGTTGCCCTGTGACTAGCAGCAAGTTTACCAACATCCCTGGTTCTACCTACTAGATGCCAGAGGCACACACCCTCCATCCCATTTGTGACAACCAAAAAATGTAATTAACAGAGTGACTGGGATCCTTTCTGTCTGGTTCACCCCTAGAAGCCCAGATCCTAGCATAAATACAATGTAGATGCTCAATGAATGATAAATGAATGAATGAATGATGCTATGTAAATACTTCTCTTAAGACTTGAAAAGATGTGATCAAATAGTCCATTAATTCAGCCCCAACTCTGTAGACATGAGAAGCATAGTGATTCAGAGTTATTTTTATGAAATAGGGACACAGATGAACATGTCAGAATCCTCAAGAAAGCCAGTACTGAAGTGGATGATGAAGCAATGATGAAAGGCAGGGCTGATCCATCAGGGGGTGCAAACTTCCAAAGCAAGAGAATTTGTAAAAAGAATTAAAATTCATGCCACCCACCTGTTCTATAAATATTGACAGGAATACTGCAAAAGAGAATCTCAACTGACTGATGGGTACAGAACAGAGAATGATAGATAAGCAGTGGGGGAAATTCAGGTAACACTGGACAATGATGCAAATATTCTAGTGTATTAAGAGATCATGAGGGAGCCAGGCACGGTGGTGCATAGCTGTAATCCCAGCAGCTTGGGAGGCTGAGGCAGGAGGATCTTGAGTTCAAAGCCAGTCTCAGCAACTTAGCCATACTCTGTCTCTAAAGTATAAAAAAGGGCGGGGGAAATGGCTGAGTGGTTGAGGGCCTCTGGGTTCAATCTCCAGTGGGAGGCAGGGGGGATCATGAGGGCTTGAAAGAATTTTTACCAGGAAATTTTACTTGATGGTTGTTATTTGAGGTTAAGCCAACCTCCAAGCAACTCTGCTAGTGATGCATTAGGGGTAAAGGAATCGCTATTACCGTGACAAGGGAGAAAGAAGTCTAGGGTAAGGAAAAAAGGAGAAAGAGGTGGGAAAGCATCATTATTATGTAAAGGAGTAAGAGAAATGCATTATGAGGAAGCTCAGGAAGACTTCAGTGGGATCTTTGGCTTACATGTTTGCCCTGGCACTAACATTCGATGTTAGTTGTCTACATTTTAGTTTCTTCTAATCTTCCATTTCTGCATTTGGCAAAGTATAATTTTTTAAATAAAATTTTTATAAAAAAGGGAAAATTACAGTGTTTTCTCTTTTCCAAGGTGTTCCAAGAGTCAAGATTCCAGTTCAATCTATCTTACATTAATACACTATGAATCTATTATTTGTTAAATTAGATAATAATCATTAGAATAGCATGGCACATAATATTCAATTTTAGTGATTTTTATTGTTGTTAATGACATATGACTCGTGGGCTGAGTGTGTAGCTCAGTGGTAGAGCGCTTGCCTAGCATGCGTGAGGCACTGGGTTCGATCCTCAGCACCACATATAAATAATGAATAAAATAAAGATCCATCAACGACTAAAAAAAAAAAAAATGACATATGACTCTACTCTTTTGAAGATATGGACAAATTATCATCATGATCTGTCCCTACAACCCCTTAAGTAATTAAGAAATGAATATAATAGTATACAATATTAATGTATAACAAAACTTAATTTTGGATGGTGGTTGCATCTCTTAAAGCATCATTTTTTTTTTAAAAGTAACAATTTTCAATAAAAACCTTTCTAAAGTGGCTTATACCTCTTACAAATAAGATATTAAACACAGTGTAACCTTTCTTGGCAATTAAGTGTCCATGAAAACAATCATTTTTCTATAATTCTGTAATGTCTTTGACTGTTTAGGTATGTCAGGCTATTTCTACCCTAAACAACCCCAAAGAGCAGTATTTGAACTCAGGTTACTGCTTATTGGTTTTCTTTGTCCTCAAAGACACCCTGATCTGCCTCTACTCATTTTTGACAATGCCTGACACCCGTGGATGCCCTTCTCTATCCTGCTGCAGGCTTGAAACCCAAATACAGAAGCATTTTAGAATCACATGAGGAATGATTAGGCCAGGGGTATCAAAGAGGTCAGTTTCATAAAATGTGATTTGGAGATGATATTTTGTCTTATCAGCAGGTTGACGAGGTCCTTTTTTAAAAAAATTACTTTTGTTAAACAGCCGTGTTTTCTGAATGAGAAACTGTTGGGGAGCTAAGTTCTAGATGGATGAGGTTTCTTGAACTTTTATGTCATACACTTCACATGTCTATTTTGTGGATCAGAATGGACAAAAAGCACAACTTGGCTTCTTCCTGAAGGGGCTAACTGCTGACCATTGATGGCTCCTCCATGTGTGGGCCCCTTTGTTTGCACTCTCCTCCTCACACCAGTCTGTGTCTTGCATTGCCCTTCAGAAACCCTGCCAAGATGGCCTCCAGCTCGAAATCTGAGCAGAGCGCTGCAGTCTGCCCCCTCCCCCAACCACGCAGCTGCTGCTGGCTTAGCCTGAGGGAACCAGAGGCACTCCCTGTTCCAGCTGGGGTCTCTTCCCGGAGTAGCTAAAACAACTGCAGAGCATCTGGCCCACGTCTGGAAGGATGCAGGTTGGAGGAGAAAGAATGAGCCATACTAGCATCTGCAGTGAAGAAGAGAGACAGTGCGGTGGATTTCATCACTTTTGGGGGCCCCTCAGCCAGGCGAGTAGTAATGCAGCACAGTCTGGTTGAAAGGGGTCATCCAGAGTTATTGTTCTGCATAATCAATTTACGTTGGAAGAAAGGATTTTTAAATGTGGCCCACCCATGATGTACTGTCATTCCTTATTCTCATTCTTATCTTTGCTTCATCCACATCTTTTCCTTTTTCTTTCTTTCATCTACCACATTTTTAAATCTCATAAGTATTTCTTTAAGTTAGTTTACAGGAATATGTGGTTTTGGTCAGTGCATTCCGAAATCAGTCTGAGGACCAACAGGATGCAGCCTTTTTACTGAAAATGTTTATTTCTGGGCCCACCTGGAAACGATTGATTCCATGTTTGGGAGTGGGCCCAAGGATCTTTCTAAAAAAGGCTTTCCATGTTAGACAATAGTAGAGTCTTCCAGAAATGGTATGCAAGAAACAAAAACAACAGAAATTGCAGCTTTTTAAAAAGCTCCTACTTGACCTTGGTGAGTCACTAGGTTTAGGAACCACTGGTTTAAATTTATTTCTGTAAAGCAAATGTCATGGTGGTCCAGATGACAGTGACAGAGTGGAACAGCTTTTTTTTAAAAAAAAGACCAAATACAGCTTTTTTTTTCATGAATTTCAATTTCAGAAATAGATCTATCAAACTATAGATTTATATGCAGCCACTGTCACCTCCATCTCCCAGGGGCCAGACCCTTCCTGCTATTTAATTAGGCTATACTCCAATCTCATATTCGAGAGAAGAAAGCAGACTTGGCTGTTCTCCCTGGAGAGTATTAACCAGCAGTGATCCTGATTGTTCAGCAAGGTCTTTCAAGGAAAGCTTTGGCTTTCTAAGACTGGCCACAGTTCAAGTCTCGGACCCCGAGTACCCTCTAGGAGTGTCTTTATACATCTTTAGCACAACTGGGACTTTAGTGGTAGTGAAGCAACTATGCAGGGATTAAAATCACCCTGTTAGAAATGGAAAAGCCTTCAACTTTCCATGCAGAGAATGGCTGCATTTGGCTTTTGAAGACAATGGCCCTAGCTCTTCCTAATCTCTTCTACCTGATTCAGACTCTCATCTATTATTGTGTACTTACTTTGTCACCTTGAATCATTCTTTACCCTTTCGAAAGTGTAATAAGTCTTCTCTCCTCTAATAGGCTATCAGCTCTTTGGGGCAAGGAAAGCTTGACTTTAATGGGGCCTTCATGTGTCCCTGAGAGGGTTACCAAGCTTGCAATGGAAAATGGAAAAGGGTTACCAATCTCTGCAGCAGAAGAGAACAGCTTCTCATTACTGCAGTGAAGGGGGGTGGGGTGGGGTGAGAGGGCAAGAAAACAATGGCTGGATCTCATTATGGAAGAGGGATGTTTTTCACCTTGGTCAGTATTAAGACTGTCAGAGACAATAGCCAGAAGCTTTAGGACTTCTGGATATGCAGGTTAAACTGTGAGCCCCACCCCAGCCCTAAGTCCCAAAGGGTAGGAAATAGCTCTGTTGTCTGAACTCCACTCTTCCACACCTATAGGTGGGTCCACTGAGGCTCTGAAGACTACAGCTGACAGGAACAGCACTGCAGAGCTGCAGATGCTGCAATTTCTGTTGTCTTTTGCACACCATGTCTGGATGACCCTACTATTGTCTAAAATGGACAGCCTTTTAGAGCAAATAAGCCAGACAGTGTGCTAGTGTGCACTGCCTCCTGAATGTAGGAGCTAAAACAAGCAAACAGAGTATATGGCAAAGCCCAAGTCAGCTGACAGTTTTGGCTGTTACCGTTTTTGTAGAAATACTAGGCACTCCTTCCAGAAGACCACCTAGTTTAATCTTTGAAGCTTCTGGAAAAAAACATGAAGTCTAATTAATAGAGTTTCATTAATTCACACCATGGTGGGGGGAGCACATAGAAAAAGTTTAAGTTACAGATTTTGAAACAGAATTTAAGTATTTATTTGAGTAATACTATAATACGAAGCTAACCAAACAGTCCAGGCTGGCTTTCTTCCTTTATCAAAGGGAGTCCTTTGTAATGAATAGCAAATACCTGCACATCTATTATACTTTAACTTCTTACTAAAAATGGTACTTTTAGGATTTCGTGCTGTTTCTCAGTTCTACTTTATTAATGTTCCCAGACCCTATTAATCTCATCAAATGTAATGTATTCTAGAATTATTTCACATTTCCAAATTGTTGATGTTCTATTCGAAGAACTCCTTGAAACTGAACCACACATTTTGTTCTTTTCTATATTTTTCATTTGCCATGCATCCCGCCTATGTCTTTTGTAGCCATAAACCCAGAATGTCCTATGTAGTAAAACTGAAGATGCAGTGGTCTTTGTTGGGAGGAAAGAGCCAATCAATACCTTCACAAGCGCTTATAGGGCAGGAGATGAAAAAAAAATGTCGACTATAACAAAGAAACCATCTCTGTGATTTAGATGCAAAAATATTAAGGTAATGCGTAATGAGAATTTTCAAGTGGGACCTCACAGCTGCTGAGCAGACTTTTTTTTAAGGGCCTAGCCATCCATGAAAGTGAAAATTGATACTGTCCACGAGGTGACCTTTGATTGCAGGTAACCAAGACTGATGTATTGGTATTGCAAAAGAAAAAAGAAAGCAAAGCAGTTAATTGCCTAGAGATTCATAACTGGGACACAGGATAGGAGAGACATGGCTTCTGAGATGGGAGGAACACGGGATCAGGACCACGGACAGCGCCCTAGCCCTTTTTTTTTTTTTTTTTTCTCCCTCGTCTGCTAACTGGTGGAAAGCTTTCTTTAGGTAGCAAACGTCGTCAGTAGGTCGACTCGGAAACCGTGGGGCGGGGGTGTGGGGGAAGGGTACAGCAGGGTGGTGGTTACTAGCTCAATCACAATCTAATTCCTCAGTCCCCAATCTGTACTCCTTTGAGGGCAAAAGTCATGAAAATGGGACGGGCCCTACCCAGTTGCCAACCCTGACTGAAGCGCACAAGAATTAATCAAACAAGAATTAAACAATAAAAGAAGCTGAGACACAGTTGGGCCCACGAAGAAACTGACCTGCCTCACTCCTACTTTGGGAGGGGAACTGTTCTTCAGGTCGCCAGTGTGTATGTGTCCACTTCCTGACAGAGAGGCATACTTAGATTTTTCGAACTCCAAAGAAGTTTAAGGGCTTCTTTGTTAGAAGGGCCCGGGCAGGAACATAACTGAGGGGCTGGGAAGAGAGCTACGTAACAGTTCACAGTGGAGCTTTTTGTTTGCCAACGCGTCCAGTCGAGGCTCTTCTCTCCCTTACACTCCCTTGTTTCCTATGGCCCCCATTTTACAGGAAATGCAGGTATGCACGGGAGAGAACAGGTTGTCCCACTCTCTGCAGCGCTCCAGCCCTTACCTGGTACCCGGCCACCTCCGCACTGTGCCGCTCCTCCAGCTCCAGGATCTGCCTCTCCAAGGATTCATTGGCGCCGCGCAGGCCCTCGATCTCTATGGTGCGTGCCTGTAGCTGGCGCCGGTATTCGTGGATCTCTTCGCGGCTGGCTCGGATGGCCTCGGTGCTGCGCGCCGCCTGCTCGTTCAGGTTGGCGAACTTGGACTTGTACCACTCCTCAGCTGACTGCAGGTTCTTAGCGGCCAGGGACTCATACTGGGCGCGGATCTCCCTCAGTGCTGAACTCAGGTCCGGTTTGGCCACAGCCACGTCTACCTCAGCCGCGGCCTGAGACGATGCCTGCAGCGTGGCCAGCAGTTCAGCTACCTCTTCGTCGTGCACCTGGCGCACGAAGGCCAGCTCGTCCAGCAGCGACTCCACCTTCTTTTCCAAGTCCAGGCGGGCCAGAGTGGCGCCGTCCACGTCGCGCTGCTGAGCCTTCAGGGCGCGTTCGGCGCCTTCGCGCCCGCGGCTCTCCTCTTCGCAGCGCGCCCGCAGCCGCTGCACCTCTTCGGCCAGGCCGTCGCGCTCCAGCAAGGCCTGCGTGCGCGCCGAGGTTGCCTCTTCCAGCTGCGCGCGCAGGTCGCGCAGCTCGCGCTGGAAAAGCTCTCCCACGCGCGACGGCTCGGCGTGGCGTTGCCGCAGCGCAGCCAACTCTGCCTCGAGTGCGCGGTTCTGTGTCTCCAGCTGGTGCACCTTCTCGATGAACACCGCGAAGCGGTCGTTGAGGCCCTGCAGCTGCTCCTTCTCGTTGGTGCGGATGATCTTGTACTCGTTGGTGCGCGCCGCCGCCTGGCTCAGGTCCAGCCCGTCGGACGCCGGCAGCCGGCGGTAGGCCAGGCCCAAACCAAGTGACGAGGCCGAGGAGCAGGCGGCCGAGGAGGCCACATTGCAGCGGGACAGTGATTGCGAGCGGAAGCTGCCCGCGCCGCCAGTCCCGGAGAGACGCCCAGACAGGCGAGAGCTGTCCCCGAACACCTTGCGGTAGGAGGAGGCGGAGCACAGGTAATGCTCGGAACCGAAGCTCATGGTGCCGGGATCAAGGCCGGGAGAGCGGCTGCGGCTGAAGCTACTGAGGACGCGAGAGGTGCGGCAAGCTGGGCGCGGCGGGGCGTTGTGCACCGGGTTTTAAGTCGCGGGGGCTGGGACGGCGCGTTGGGGGCGGAGCTCCTGCTTCGGGTCTGGCCGGGAGAGGGAAGGGGGGCAGCCAGGAGCGGGGGCGGGGAAGCGCAGTGACTACCGCAGCTGCGCGCGCGTGCGACCTGGGGCGCCGGTACTGGGCCATCTGCTTAGGACTCGTCCTGTGATTTCCGCGCCTCTCCGGGAAAATCGGCTGGAGCGAAGAGTACCTAAAATAACCAGGTTTCCCAGCCGGAAACCACACAACTCTGTCGGGTCTCCAAACCTAGGCCTCCCGGACCCCTTTAACCCACTGGAAAGAGTAGGTTTTCTGAGAGGTGTCCCCCATACCTATCCTCACCCCTGAGTTCCCAAGGATGAAGTCTTTTTTCTCCAGTAAGAATGAGGGCCCCCAAGGCGAGGCTTTGTCCCCTCTCAGGCGTATTGGGGCTCCCAAGGGGAAAAGTGGGCCTACGTCAGAAAGCATACCTCTAGCTTTTCAGCACCCAGGGTGGGAGGATGCGGAAGAGGGAGAAGATTGGTAAAGAACGTGAGCCCAAGTTTCAGGGAGTGCAAAGAGGAGGAGGTAGAGCTGGAAAGGGGCCAGGCCTAGAAAAGAAGTAAATGCTGGGAATTACTGGAGTTCTTTGGTAGGGCTCTAACAGAACACAGACTTGGACCACAGGCTAGTGAAAAGGGGATGGCAGACTTTTTAAAATCATTATATTTTAAAACATTTCAAAATGGACATTTTTAAACAGGGAGGCTTTGCCTAAAAAGAAATGGATAAATTTGGACTTTTTAGTGTCTCACCCCATTCCTGTTTTGAAAATGGGAGGAGCTAGAGTGCTACTGTGGATGGATGTGAGGTGCCCCTGCCATTTGTATTAGTGTGTTCTGTTCACCATGGTTCCCCCACTCTCCAATGAATCACACCCACCTTCTTCCTTTTTTTTTTGGTACCAGCAATTGAACTCAGGGGTACTCGACCACTGAGCCACATCCTCATCCTCAGCCCTATATTGTGTTTTATATAGAGACAGGGTCTCACTGAGTTGCTTAGCGCCTCCCTGTTGCTGAGGCTGGCTTTGAACTCGCCATTCTCCTGTCTCAGCCTCCCTAAGTGCTGGGATTACATGCGTGAGTCACCGCCCCTGGCTCACACCCACCTTCTTAATTCATTGCTTTACCTGTCTGAACCTGTAGGCATTTGAAATTCCAGTTTGTGTAAATTAGGTCCTCATAGGCTTTGGAGAGACATTTCCTGTGGAGATCTCCTTGGACAAAACAAGTTCCTGAAGATAGGTTAAATTCCCAGATTGGGGAAGAGTGTTGGTACTGAGCTGCCCTTCTTTTTTTTTTTTTTTTTTTTTAAACATTTTTTTTTTTAGTTATAGGTGGACACAATGTCTTTATTTTATTGCTTTGTATGTGGTGCCAAGGATCGAACCCAGGGCCTCACGCATGCGAGGCAAGCGCTCTACCGCTGAGCTACAATCCCAGCCCCTGAGCTGCCCTTCTTTACCCCACACAGTAAGGGAACTCAAAGAATGAGACCTGGAAAGATGAAGGCTAAGTCATCAGTACTCTCCTTCAAGCTTGTAATCATATCATGGAGGGTGTGGATGTGGCTTTTGGAGACACAGAAGCAAGACATTTTCAGTTCTACTCCAGAATGCCAGACTTAGGGCATTTTTTGATCTTGAAAAATTTTCTACTTAGAACTAACGGTAAATTTGGGGGTGGTGGTAATTACCTGGATAATCCACCAAAGGAAGGGGGAAAATTAATCTTATGGGGACTTTGGAGAATATCTCTTGGCTTTGTGCTTCATGTAGAAGATCTTAAGGCCCTGATACAACCTGTCCTTCTATGTCCTCGTCACCACTCAATGAGCAAAAGAGACTCAATTCTGAGGTCTTTGGGCTCAGAAAGACCTGGGGGTGAGGTGAATTGTGGAAGAATGATGACATTCCTGAATTGCCGGCCATTGTGCCAGCAGTTGTGCTTTGTTGTGCCTTCTTGTGGCCACTCTTCAAGATGGCCCTCACCCCTGTTCTACGGGTAAGACAGTGAGGCTCAGGTGCAGCACTCTGCCCAAGGCCACCAGCAAAGACAAACATGCATTGCATTCTTTCCTCACCACATAATTCTTAGTGCAATGAGAATCTTCAAGTCCCACTCACTTGTTTGTAGCCAGAATAGGGCCAAGTGGGCTTTAGAAGAGTTTTGGCCAATAACAAATTAGCAAGCTGGTCTGTAATCGAAACAACACTGGACTCAGAGGTGGTGGCCTTGAGAATTGTGACTTCTGTCTTTATTAAGTATGTGGGAATAACTGCATCTATCTCCCAGGGTCATGAAAGATTGACCTGAGGGGCTGGGGTTATGGCTCAGCAGTTGAGCGCTTGCCTCGCATACGTGAGGCACTGGGTTCGATCCTCAGCACCACATAAAATGAATAAAGATATAAAAAAAATAATAGCACATTAATTAAAAAAAAAATTAAAAAAAAAAAAGATTGACCTGATGTACACCAACATATTTTGTAAGCTGTACCTATATATAAGGAGTCATTCCTATCATCGCCTTCTTTCTAGTTAAAGGATACTTCTTTTTTTTAATATCTTTATTTTGTTTATTTTATTTTTATGTAGTGCTGAGGATTGAACCCAGTGCCTCACACATGCGAGACAGGCGCTCTACCACTGAGCTACAGCCCCAGCCCTAAAGGATACTTCTTCATGTCCACCAGCAACAGGATATGAGTTGGGTGTGGTGAGAGGATTACAAGAAACTATCCACTACACCTTGCATGGGCCTCTAGGTTGCCCCTTGGGAGATAGCATTCAGCCAGCCTTGACTGTGTGTGGTGCCACCAGCCTGCATGAGTGTGGCAAAGTGGAAACAGTACAGATAATTAGATCTTTCCTCTGGGCAGTGGTTCCAATCTCATTTCAACAATATTACTCAGGACTACTAACAACCATTAACATGTCCTGGTTAGAATTCCATCTTTCTTTTCCTTTCCATTCTCTAATAAAAGCAGTAACTCCCCCTCCTCACAAGACAAAATGTACACAGGGCAGAAGAAAGCAAAGCAAAAGGCCTAAATAATCCAACAAAGCGGCAGTGGTCCTGGGAAGTCTACAGTGGGCTGCATTTTCTCAACAGCTTACTTGAGCTTTTCTTCCCTTTCTTAGCATCCCACCTCACAGACCCAAATGTTTGACTTTAATAATTTTAGCACAAAGCTATCTGATGAAAGATTTTGGCTGAATCTCAATCCATAACTCCTTCCAGCTGGCCAGGTTTCCTGAGGGAGTCCCCTGGCCATGCCAAGACTGTGTCTTCTCTTTCCTCTGGTGTCACACTCAGGCCTATAGACACATTGGTCAGTTGTCCCCAGTTCTCCCTCATGCCACAACCTCCACAGTTTCTCTGCAGCATTTGGCAGTGCTAACCATTCTCCTTGGCTTCAAGGACTCAGTTCTTGGTCCTCTGCTTTTCTTTTCATGAACTCTGCTTTTTAGATATTAGATCTCCCAGAGGCAAGGAGACTTGATAAAGTAGTTTTCATGAGACGTGTAATTTTGCATAATGATTATACCTCGCTATGTAACCTTGAACACATTACTATTATTGGATGAACTTGAGTCTGTTTATCTGTAAAACTGTTATAAAACTGTCCACCTATCCCAGTGGCTCAGGAGGCCGAGGCAGGAGGATTGTAGGTTCAAAACCAGCTTCAGCAGCTTAACAAGGCTGTATACAACTTTGTGAAACCCTGTCTCAAAATAAAAAGGGATGGGAATGTGGCTCAGCAGTTAAGCGCCCTTGGGTTCAATCCCTGATACCAACAACAACAACAACAACAACAACAACAAAAAACAAAACAAAACAAAAATACTGTCCATCTGAGTGGTTTCCAAACCTGGCTGATAATTAGAATTACCTGAGAACTTAAACTCAGATTCTCAGGTCTTACACTACACGTATTCCAAGATCTAGGTTTCAGAGCCTTTGACCTACCTCTCATGAGATTACTATGAGGTTTCAATAAGATTATATATCCAAAGTGGGTATCACAAGGCCTTCTGTGTGTATATTCAATAAATGGTGGCCATAAGAAGCATCAACTTTTTAAATCCATTTATTTAGCAAATAGTTACTGAATGTTAACTATGGACCGGGTGCTAGAGTAGGTGCTAGGTATAAAAGGCAGATGGGGCCTTTACTTCCATGGGCTGGATCTGTGCTGATGAGTCCTGAATCTCTAATTCCAAATTCCAAATGCAGACTCACCTGCATAACTGCCTTTTTGTATCTTCTCATGAATGCTTAGAGTTACTGTATTCCTAAAAGCAAATTTAAGTGGGGTACAGTGGCATGTTTGTAGTCCCAGCTTACTGAGGAGGCTGAGGCAGAAGGACTGCTTGAACCTAGGAGTTCAGGGTCTGCCTGGGCAGCGTGATAAGACCCTGTCTCTTAAAAAAAAAAAAAAAATATATATATATATATATATATACACACACACACACATACACATATACATGTATATATACATATGCATATATATACACACACACATATATATTTGTCAGCGTAAAAAGAAATATATGAAAGTGAACTTGTGATCTCCCTCTACTTTTTTTTTTTTTTTTTGGTACTGGGGATTGAACTCAGGGGCACTCGACCACTGAGCCACATCCCCAGCCCTATTTTGTGTTTTATGTAGAGACAGGGTCTCACTGAGTTGCTTAGTGCCTCGCTGTTGCTGAGGCTGGCTTTGAACTCACGATTCTCCTGTCTCAGCCTCCCTAAGTGCTGGGATTACAGGCTTGAGCCACCGCGCCCGGCTTCTTCTACTTCTTTATTTTGTTTTTATGTCCCACCTTTGTTCCTCTGCCTGTGCCATTCTTTCTGCCTTGAATTTCCTCCTCTGCCCCCACTTCAGGTGTTGAAATTCTTAAGGCTCCATTTCTGCCTCCTCTGTGTACCCTTCCCTGGTAGCACCAATGGAAAGTGACCATCCCACCCGTGAACTATCCTCCTCCTGCCCACAGCCTTTGCAGCACTTTTAACACTCATCATGGTCTGCTGTTGTTATTCGTGTGCTTGTCTAAGCTGAATCGGAAGCTCCTAAGCACAACTCATCTTCTGTATCTAGCACTCTCTCTCAACACTTACCACAGTATTAAACACTTGTGGGGGGGCGGAAAATACACTCTCCTGTAAAACCACTTGGAAAAGTCTTTGACCTAACCTCAACAGTGAGATCCATAAAGGAAAAAAATTAATTAAATTTGACTTCATCCAAATTAAAATACTGTTCTCTGTAACAGGCTATGCTATAACACAACACACCTACTGGAGTACTTAACAAACAAACAAAATCCTAAGAACCCCAGGTACTCATAATGACTCAGAATAAGTCTGTCTTTTATTCATTCATTTATTTGCTTATTTATTTATTTTTGACAGTCCTGGGGATTGAATGTGAGCCTCATACATGGTAGGCAAGTGCTTTACCACTGAGCTACATTCCCAGCCCTCGATCTTCTTATTATTGCTGGTAGAAACATAAAATGGTACCACTACTCCAGAAAAACACTTTGGGTGCTTTCTAGGCATGGGCAAGGCCCTGGGTCAATCCTCAGTGCTGCAAACAAATTAAAACAACAACAACAACAACAAAAATACTTTGGCAGTTTCTTACAAAGTTAATATGTATTTATCACATGACCCAGTAGTCTTACTCCTGATTATTTAGCTTAGAAAAATAAACCTGTGTTACACAAAAATCTGTTCATGAGCCAGTCATGGTGGCACATGCCTGTAATCCCTGCAAGTCTGAGGTCAACATGGAAAATTTAGCCAAACCCTGCTCAAAATAAAAAGGGGTGGAAATATAGCTCAGTGGTAGAATGCTCCTGGGTTTGACCCCCAACACTGAAGAAGAAACTATGTTCATGAATTTCATAGCAGCATTCTTTTTTTTGGTACCGAGGATTAAACTCAGGGGTACTCCACCACTGAGCCACATCCCCAGCCCTATTTTGTGTTTTTATTTAGAGACAAGATCTCACTGAATTTATAGCAGTATTCTTTATAATAGACAAGAAACAACCCAGATATTCTTCAACAGGTGAATGGGTAAACAAGCCATGATATAGCCATACCATGGAATATTATTCAGCATTGAAAATCATGAACTACATAGAGCTGGATGTGATGGCGAATGCCTGTAATCCCAGTGACTCCAGAAGCTGAGACAGGAGGATCAAGATCAGCCTCAGCAATTTAGCAAGGTCCTAGGCAACTTAGTGAGATGCTGTCTCAAAATAAAGAAAGGACTGGGGATGTAGCTCAGTGGTAAGCACACCTCCCTGGGTTCAATCCCCAATACCAAAAATAAAAATAACTAAACTGTATGCAAAAACTTGAGTGGGTCGGTGAGTGAACAAAGCTAATCTCAAAAATGTTTTATTTTGTTGTTTCATTTATATAACAGTTGTGAAGTGTCAAAATTATAGTGATGGAGAAAAGATCAGTGGTTGATAGGATTAGGGACAGGGGAGGATCTAACCATAAAGGAGTAAAATGAGGGAGGGTTCTTTGTGATGGAATAGTTCTGTTACTCAAATTAATACACATAATAATTTACAAAATAAGAGAGAAATCCAAGTAAGGTCTGTAACTAATATCATTTTCCTGGTTTTGATACTGTGTGGTTATGTAAGAAGTTATTATGTGGGAACCAGGTAAATGTTACATGGGAACTTCCTGTACTATTTTTGCAACTTCTTGTGAGTCTTAAAGTATTTCAAAGTAAGATATGTATAAAAATAGGCAAATGTTCTTAGGAGGTACATGCTGAAATATTTAGGATTGCAGTATCATGGTTTATGTAACTTACTTTCAAATGATTTGGCAAAAACAATACATACACACATGCACACACACGCGCACGCACACACACAGAGGAAATAAAGCAAATATGATAAAATGTAAACAGTTGGTGGGCTAGGGATATAGCTAAGTTGGTAGAGTGTTAGTTCAGCATGTACAAGGCCCTGGGTTTGATGCCCAGGACTGAAAAGCAAACAACAACAAAAAAGTTAATTTATTGTATTAGCCCTGCAGTTTTATTGTAGGTTTTAAACTTTTTCAAATGTTAGAAAATGATTAATATATAGTTAGGTAGCTAAAAAGAATACAAGAAGAAAATACCACCCAAATATGAGATTGAATCATTGACCTTCAGGCTAATACTCTCCTAAGTCTGGCTGTTTATAAAGTCCTCTCCACACTCCCTTCTGCCCAACAACAGAAAATCCTGCTGTTTTGGAGTAACAGAGAAAGGTCAGAATGCACACTCTGTTAGTGCTAAACGTTTTTTACTCCATAAATCATAGACATTTTCTCACAGCAGTTATATGTATCTGCTTGCTTCTTTTCACAGTTCAATAAAAAGTTTACTTACATGGGTGTGCTTTAATGTGTCAGCCTTTGTTGGATTTTTGTATTGAAGAAAGGAAAAACAAATACATCGCTTGAGTGAACTCCAGTCTACATCTTTACCTTGTTTCAGTCAACCAACCAGTCAATATTTATTGAACACCTACTGTGTGTGCAATTGGGTGATTGGTGCTGTGTGAGAGAAGACATGAAACATACTCACTATTACTAAAAGGTTTCTGATCAAGCTTCTCTCACTTATGATTAAAGCTGTGGCTGTGGCTCAGTGGTACAGTGCTTGCTTAGCATGTGCAAGATCCTAGGTTCAACTCCCAGTACCACCAAAAAAAAAAAAAAAAAAAAAAAAGAGCTTATGATCAGTTGAGGAGATGTGTGAACTTGTCTTAACTTCAGGACCACCACAAGCCTGTATGTATTCAATGTGGAACATACATACTAAGTACTACAACTAGGTACTACTACAGTTTCTGTGACTGGTTTTAGACTAGTTATTTTTTTTTCAGCTGAGTTTTTTAGCCTCCATGAAAAGATGTTTGCATGAGCATATCATTAAAGAACATTGAGAAGGATGATACCCCAAACTTTCTGGAGAAGGAGGAATGTTTTTAACAAAGACACATGAAAAAACATAACACCAAGCTAAGTCAAACTCCTATTTGTCCTTTGTCTATCTACATGGAAGATAAAAATGAATTATGAGTCCTTTGTTTAGCTCAGTTGATGGCCATACTTACGAATATATAGTATTTCTGTTCACAGATCTGATTTATAACAATTCTGTGTTGTGTTGTTTTGAAGCACAGCCTTTCTCCTCCCTACACTTGTTCCATATATTTGCCTAGAATATTTAGGGTTGCTTTTCTTTCTCCTTCTTTTGTGTGTATGTGTGTGTGGTACCAGGAACTGAACCCAGGTCCATACACATGCTAGGCAAGTGTTCTACCACTGAGGGTGTTTAGAGTTTCTTGATTACCATTATTATTTTAAAATGAAATTGAAGCCAGGCATGGTGGTGCATGCCTGTAATCCCAGCACTTTGGGAGGCTGAGACAGGAGAATTGCTAGTTCAAAGCCAGCCTCAGCAACAGTGAGGTACTCAGCAACTCATTGAGACCTTGTCTAAATAAAACACAAAATAAGGCTGGGGATGTGGCTCAGTGGTGAAGTGCCCCTGAGTTCAATCCCTGGTACTAAATAAATAAATAAATAAAAATAAAAATGAGATTTAAACAGAAGTTTCTGTGTTTTGAATTCAGCAATCTCTCTTGGTACATAAGCCTGTCTGCATATTCAAATTGTCTTGTGTTCTCTGTCTCTGTCTGATCCTTCCCTTTTCTTAGAATTTTCTCTTCATTCACTTACTTCTAAGTCTGAGGCTAGGCTGAACCAGAGTCCTGAACCCAGGATTAGGAAAAACAAGGAGACTCACCTGATCAGTTATACTTCAGTACCTTGGACAGCTCCTTGGACTTCCTGCTATAGGTGCCTACTCTGTCTTTTTTTAATATGGACTTCACAAATTTGTCATCCTTGTGGTAGGTGCCTGCATTTTAGACTTCAAAGAGTCAAAATGAATACGAATCTGGAGCTGGTTATGTGCTCAGTGATAGAGCACTTCCTTAGTATGAGTGAGGCCCTGGGTTGGATTCTTGGCACTACAAAAACAAAAACCAAGAAAAGAAGAAAATTTATCTGAGAGCTTGGCACAATGGTGTAAGGCTGTAATTTCAGCAACTTGGGAGGCTGAATTCAGAGGTTCAAGGTGAGCCTGGGCAATGTAGAGAGACCCTGCCTCAAAATTAAAACAAAACAAAACAAAACAAAAACAACAGGTGCAGGTGGTAGCTCAGTGGTAGAGTGCTTTCCTAGCATGTGTGAGGCACTGGGTTTGATCCTGAGCACCACATAAAAATAAATAAAGGTACTGTGTCCATCTACAACTAAAAATAAAAAATAAATGTAAAAAAGATGTGGGGTGAGGAGGTAGCTCTGTGGTAGAGCACCTCCTGGGTTCAATCCTTAACTACTACAAACAAAACAAAATTGATAAACCATTTGGTCCTCCCCTGTCTTTTTCTGAATCCCAGAGAAAGGATCCCAGACAGTAAATGGTTCAAGATTATTAATTGCCTGGCTGGGGAAAGGTACAAAGGACCTAGAAGGCTTCTTCATCCTCACTTCTTCCTATACTTACATTTCTGCTAATGACTGGGAAAAAATTATTTCATTTCAACTCAGCATATTTGTATGGATCAAGTTTTCCCTCCCTGGAAAACAGTAAGGCTTAATACAGATACACTTTGGGAAGGAAACAGAGGAACTGTAGTTTGAATAAGAAAACTGTCTATCCTATGGGCCGGTCTCTATGGGAAATAAGGGAAAAGAGGACAGGGAGTGTGGGAACCCCAGAAGGTTTAGAGAGGGAATGTCAGAGCATTCAGGGAAGTCTGAGGTCTCTAGAAGTGGACTTGCTGAGCTCACGCAGTTCACACCAGTTACCCTGAGCCCAAAGTCAAAAGGTCTGCTTTACACTTTCCTAAAGTGAGAAGAGAAATCTTTCTCTTAGTATCTCCTCTTCCAAATAGACAAAGCAAGAGGCATAAGGCTTGTTTTCAGTAGATAATTATGTGACTTAAAGAATTTTGTGGGTTTTTTTTTTTTTGTTTTATTTTGTTTTTGGTACCCGGGATTACGGGATTAAACTCAGGGGCACTCCCCAGCCCTATTTTGTATTTTATTTAGAGACAGAGTCTTGCTGAGTTGTTTAATGCCTTTCTTTTGCTGAGGCTGGCTTTGATCTTCCTGCCTTAGCCTCCCAAGCCGCTGGGCATGTGCCATCACGCCCAGCATGTTCTTTTCTCACAATAAACTTAGAAAGGAAAAGAAAGAAAGAAAAATAAAAAGAAACCTAGAAAGGGTGTTATTATCCCCCTTTTCCAGATTAATAAACTGTGACTGTGAGAGGTTAGGCAATTTGCCCAAGGTAGCACAGCTAGAAAATGGCATCCCTGGGTCTTGAACAAGTTTCTATAAACTGGTTTTTGTTCCTTTTCCCCCTTTATCCCTAACTGGAACTCTTTTTGTATGTGGTAAAATCTAAATTAGTTTACTATTTTAAGCATTTTAAGTATACAGTTCAGTGGCATTAGTTACATCCACAGTGTTGTATGGCCATCATCATCACCACTATTTCTTTCTTTTTTGTACTAAGGGGTACGTTACCACTGAGACCCATCCCTAGCCTTTCCTTCCTTTCCTTCCTTCTTTCCTTCTTCTTCTTTTTTTTTTAATTTTGAGACAGGGTCTTGCTAAGTTGCTTAGGGGGCACTCTAAATTCCTGAGGCTAGCCTCGAATTTGTGATCCTCCTGCCTCAGCCTCCTGAGTCACTGGGATTACCGGCATGTGTCTAGCTTTCCTCACTATTTCTAAGACTTTTCCATTGTCCCAAATAAAAACTGTACTAATTAAGCAATAACTCCTTATTCCCCCATCTCCCATCCCCTGGAAACCTCTATTCTATTTTTGACTATTCTAGAGATCTTACATACAATATGTATATGGAACATAACATATTCGTGTTTTTGTGTCTGACTTATTTAACTTAGGGGTTTATCCATGCCATAGCACATGTCAGAACTTCACTTATCTTTATAGCCTGATAGGGTTTTGTGGTTACAGATGACCAAGATTCCCTCAGGCCACCAGAATTATGAGGTGTTATTGTCAAAACCTTGCAGAATTAAGGAAGACAGAAATGTCAGCCTATCAATTCATAATAGCTAAACTGTGGAACCAACCTAGATGCCCTTCAACAGATGAATGGATAAAGAAAATGTGGTATATATACACAATGGAATATAAAGAAAAGTGAAATTATGGCATTTGCAGGTCAATAGATGAAGCTGGAGAATATGCTAAGTAAAATAAGCTAAACCCAAAAACCAAAGGCTGAATGTTTTTCCCTATGAGCAGAAGCTGAACCATAATGCGGAGAGTGTAGGGAAGAAGCCGGGCGCGGTGGCTCACGCTTGTAATCCCAGCACTTAGGGAGGCTGAGACAGGAGAATCGCGAGTTTAAAGCCAGCCTCAGCAATGGCGAGGCACTAAGCAACTCAGTGAGACCCTGTCTCTACATAAAACACAAAAAAAATAGGGCTGGGGATGTGGCTCAGGGGTCGAGTGCCCGTGAGTTCAATCCCCAGTACCAAAAAAAAAAAAAAGAGTGTAGGGAAGAATGGAGGAACTTTGGATTGGGCGGGGGTGGGGGGTGTGTGAGGCAGGAGGATGGTTGAATGAGATAGACATCATTATCCTATATACATGTATGATTACACGACCAGTGTGACTCTGCACCATGTACAGCCAGAGGAAATTGTGCTCCATATGTGTACAATGTGTCAAAATGCATTCTACTGTCATGTATAACTAATTAGAACAAATTTTTTAAAAAATGAATATATTTAAAAAAACAAATCTCAGCCTATAGCTAGAAGTTCAGGAAGAGTCATATGGCTGGATTTATTGGGACTTAAATACAGTTTGGAAAAATCAGCACAGCTCTAGGAACCAAAATATCTCATTGTACCCAGGCACGGTGGTGCACCCCTATAGTCCCAGCACTTTGGAAGGCTAAGACAGGAGAATCGCAAGTTCAAAGCCAGCTTCAGCAACGGTGAGGTGCTAAGCAACTCAGTGAGACCCTGTCTCTACATAAAACACAAAATAGGGCTGGGGAGGTGACTCAGTGGTCGAGTGCCCCTGAATTCAATCCCTGGTACCAAAAAAAAAAAAAAAAAAAAATCTCATTGTTCTAGTGACAGGAGACTGTTGTCTTCTGAAACTTGGCCACTGTGTCAGCACAGTGATATTCTATTTAGTGATATTCTTCTGGATGGTCTAGTACTAACAAAGAGCCACTTCATAACCTATGAAAAGCAATCCTCAGGTTTTTGCTATTTCTGTATTTTTCTACCATTTGAGTGATATCCTGTCTTTTCTCCCTTTGTCTTCTGTATCCAGTGACAGCTGATAAAATCTGAAACATTCTGTCTTTGCATTTTCTGATTTGACTATCTAATCTATAATCATTTCATACCATTCATCTCATAAGCTACCTGCCTAACTAGAAATTAGCTGCCTTTGATTTACCATCTCCTCTGCTTTGATCAGTTATAACCAGGGTGATAAGTCATATGCTATTGAATATGGCTCTTAATGGTAAGGACCTGCCTTTCAGGAGGAGGTTGGGAACATGACAGGCAGATGGCAGTCACTGACTTCATCCCTCTATATAAGCTCTCCTGTGCTGTTATTGGGCTCTTTGTTATACTTTAGCTCTATGGTTTGCATCTACTTCTATGACTGCACAAATCATGGACCAAAAATATCTGTCTGAGTTTATGTGGACTGTGCAGGTGTTTCTGCACATAATTGCCATATGGTGATATGTAGTTTGGGGGTGCTTGGAATATTCTCAGCTTATATCAAGCTGTTTTCTTAAAATTTCTGAATCGGGCTGTCTCTCTAAGACTGAAAATGTGTTTTCACTTCTCTTGCCAAGTCTGGAGTAACAGGAAGACATTCAGAACGCAGGGCACATTGAGGTGTTAGCAAATCTACGAGGTGGGACACACTTCCAGTAAACTGTGGGAAAGAGACCGGATTGTGGAAATCAAGCCATTCATGGTTCTGTGACTGTGACAGAGAATGTGGTGCTCATCAAATATCACATAAATATCTCATGTGCCCTTCCCCACTACATTTCCCACTATCCCTTGTAGTAGGCTGTAACAGGAAGTAATCCATGTTCTCTATACTTTCTAGAACGTATGAGTTGGCAAAATCCTCAAAATAGAAACAGACTGGATCCCTGAGTCATCGTTTGCAATGGTACTGCCCTGGGAAGCCTCCTGCTTTTTCATGAGTAGGAAATAAACCTATAACCATTAAGCCCTGGAGACTTTGATGTTTGACTGTTATTGCAGTATAACCTAGAGTCACCCTATTGCAGTCACTGACCAGCAGCGTGATCTCAGGCAACACAATGTCTTCAGTCCTCATCTTCTTTTTCTTTCTTTCTTTCTTTCTTTTTTTTTTTTGGTACCAGGGATTGAACTCAGGGGCACTCGACCACTGAGCCACATCCTCAGCCCTATTTTGTGTTTTATATAGAGACAGGGTCTCACTGAGTTGCTTAGCACCTCGCCGTTGCTGAGGCTGGCTTTGAACTCGTGATTCTCCTGTCTCCGCCTCCCAAAGTGCTGGGATTACAGGTGTGCGCCACTGCGCCTGGCTCTCATCTTCCTCTTCTAAAACATGAGAGAGTTGCACCAGATAATCTCAAAGATCATATTCATGATGCTTAATTGACTGTGTCCTATTGACTTTTCCTGAGCAAGTTTTCTTTTTTTTTTTTTTTTTTTTTGGTACTGGAGATTGAACTCAGGGGCACTCGACCACTGAGCCACATCCCCAGCCCTATTTTGTGTTTTATGTAGAGACAGGGTTTCACTGAGTTGCTTAGAGCCTCACCATTACTGAGGCTGGCTTTGAACTCGCGATTCTCCTGTCTCAGCCTCCCTAAGTGCTGGGATTACAGGCTTGAGCCACCGCGCCCGGCTTTGAGCAAGTTTTCTGTTCATTTCTTCCTTCCCTCCCCTCTCCTCCTCTTCCTTCTCTTCCTGGAATTGAACCCAGGGGCGCTTAATCACTAAGCCACATCCCCAGCCTTTTTTTGTATTTTATTTAGAGACAGGGTCTCAGTGAGTTGCTTAAGGGCTCACTAAGTGGTGAGGCTGGCTTTGAACTTGTGATCCTCCTGTCTCAGCCTCTCGAGCCACTGAGATTACAGGCATGTGCCACTATGCCTGGCCCACTTCTTTCCATTCTTTTTTTGGTACCAGGGATTGAACTCAGGGGTACTCGACCACTGAGCCACATCCCCAGCCCTATTTTGTGTTTTATGTAGAGACAGGGTCTCACTGAGTTGCTTAGGGCCTTGCTGTTGCTGAGGCTGGCTTTGAACTTGCAATTCTCCTGTCTCAGCCTCCCAAAGTGCTGGGATTACAGATGTGCAGCCAGCGTGCCTGGCTCCTGATACAATTTATAGTCTCTTGGGCTGGGATTGTAGCTCAGTGGTAGAGCATTTGCCTCACATGTGTTAGGCACGAGGTTCGATCCTCAGCACCACATAAAAATAAATAAATAAAATAAAGATATTGTGTCCATCTACAACTAAAACAAATTTTTTTTTGGTACTGGAGATTGAACTCAGGGGCACTCGACCACTGAGCCACATCCCCAGCCCTATTTTGTGTTTTATATAGAGGCAGGGTCTCACTGAGTTGCTTAGTGCCTCGCCGTCACTGAGGCTGGCTTTGAATTTGCGATTCTCCTGTCTCAGCCTCCCTAAGTGCTGGGATTACAGGCCTGCGCAACCGTGCCCGGCTCTAAAACAGTTTTTTTTTAAACATATTTTTTAATTGCAGTTGGACACAAATATCTTTATTTATTTTTATGTGGTGCTGAGGATCGAACCCAGAGCCTCACGCATGCAAGGCAAGCGCTCTACCACTGAGCTACAATCCCAGTCCTCTAAAACAGTTTTTAAAAAAATTTATAGTCTCTCTCTTTTTTTTTAGCCTCTCTAATGTATTTGGGGGGGGCACTCAGGGATGCTCTACCACTAAGCTACATCTCCACCCCTTTTTATTTTGGGGGGCAGGGTCTCACTAAATTGCTGAAGCTGGCTTTGAACTTGCAATCCTCCTGCCTCAGCCTCCCAAGCCACTGGGATTTTAGGCACGTGCTACTGTGCCTGGTTAACTAATAATGCCTATTGAACTTGAAAGTTAAATATCTCCAAACTAGAAAAGGAGCTCTCATAAAATGATAAAAACCTACAAATGAATTGGAATGATAAAGGTTGCCACTAGCATATCTACTGAAAATATGTAGAATGTGTATGTTAAAGTGCAGAAAATAGCCAGGCAAGCAAGCCTGTAATCCCAGCGGCTCTGGAAGCTGAGGCAGGAGGATCATGAATTCAAAGCCAGCCTCAGCAAAAGTGAGGCACTAAGCAACTCAGTGAGACCCTGTCTCTACATAAAACACAAAATAGGGCTGGGGATGTGGCTCAGTGGTTGAGTGTCCCTGAGTACAATGCTCAGTACCCAAAAAAGAAATAAAAAGGGCTGGAGATGTGGTAAAAGTGTCCTTGAGTCAAATCCCTGGTACCAAAAAAAAAAGAAAAAAGAAAAAAAGAAGGGCTGCAGAGCGTCAGGGGTAGAGGGCTTGCCTAGCATGCTTGAGGCCCTGAACTTCATTCCCAGCACTGCAAAATAACAACAAAACAAACAAACAAACACTGTAAAAATCCTTTTTAAAATCATAAGCTTGAGGGCTAAGACTAGGATGATATGAGTCTGGAGTGTCTTTTAGTACCAGAAAGGAAGGAAGTGCTCAAAATGGATAAATAGGAAGGTAAAGTAGGGGCATGTCAAAAGGACATAGGAGCCAACCTGAAAGTCCCTCAAGGACTGAAGCTGGAAAGAATTTAACAAAATAAATTGTGATAGCACTTGATTGTGACTCAATGAAATAAGTATCTGTGGGTCACACTGTTATACATAGAAGATTGAATAAACAACTGAATTGGGAAAAAGAAATAAATCTCCCTTACAGAAAAATTCCAATTAATACATGTTAAGGGCATGAGAGTAAACAGAAAAATCATGAGTAAAACACCACAGCCATAATTGCTGCAGCAGGTAAGGTCTGCTGATGAAGCTAATATTAGTGGGATGCACTTTAAGGAGAAACAGTATATTGCATAGACACCAAAATACTTTAGGCAATTCCTGATTTATGGTGATTCAGTTTAGGATTTTTTGACTTTTCAATAATGTAAAAGTGATGCTTGTTCAGTAGAAACCATACTTTTTGAATTTTAAACTTTTCCCAGATGAGTAGTAGATGGTAAAAGACTGTCTCATGATGCTGGGCAGCAGCAAGCTGCAGCTCCCAGCCACCTCAAGGTCACCAGGGTGAACAGCAGATACTCTATGGGATACTGTGTTGCTATGCTGTAATGTTTGGTAGTTGCTATGGTTTGGATAGGGTCCCTGAAAGGTCCATGTGTCAAAGGCTTGGTCCCCAGGGTGGTGCTAGTGGGAGTAGTGTGGACTGTTATGAGGTGGGTCCTTAGGCCCTTGGGGCTGTGCCCTCAAAAGGATTGTGGGACCCCACTTTATCTTTCTCACTGCTTCCTGGCTCATGATGTGAGCTCTTTGCTCCACCATGCACTCCCTGCCATCGCCACCGTCTCTCATCAGGGGTCCAAATCAATGAGTGGTGACTGATCTTGGACTGGAACTTCCAGAACTGTGAGCAAAATACACCTCATTTTGTTGTAGTAACAGAAAGCAAAGTTAGTGTATTAAATGCATTTTTTTTTTGTATTTTTGACTTAATATTTTCAACTTAATGATGGATATCAGGATGTAACCCCACTGTAGTTGAGGAGCATTTGTATCTGGTTTTTAACATGTTCAAAAATGCTTTGATACCTCTTCTTCCACAATGTGACGCGTAATTCCCCTCCCCTTAAGTGTGGGCTGGATTTAGTGATGCTCTCCTGACAAATAGAACAGGGATCAGCAAAGAGCCAAATAGGAAACGTGTTAGGCTCTGTGAGCCATGTGGTCTCTGCTGCAGCAGCTCATTTCTATTATTTTAGCATGAAAACAGTCACAGGAAATATGTAAACAAATGAATGTGTCTGTGTGACACTAAACTTTATTGACAAAAAACAGGCAGTGGGCTCCAGCCATGGTCTGCTGATCTCTGGAATAGCATATGAAAAGGAAAAATAGTTACTTTGCAGTACAGACACTACCTGAACCAAATGACCAAGGATAACATTATCAGTAATAAGTCATATTGAAGTGATCTCAGTGAAAAAGGCAGCATAAAGGAACTCCAAAAAGTTGGCAAAAACTGTCAAAATCAACTTTTCAGAATTCTGGACACTAATCAAAGGCCTGCAGTAACCAAAGGTATCATTTTAAGAAAAGCAGCTGAATCTTAGTAAAAACAGCGAGGTTTGTGGGTTTTTTTTTTTTTTGGAGAGAGGGAGATGTGGCTCAGTGGTTGAGTGCCCCTGAGCCACATCCTCAGCCCTATTTTTTTTGTGGTTTTTTTTTTGGGGGGGTGGGTATGGCTCAATGGCACTCGACCACTGAGCCACATCCCCAGCCCTATTTTGTGTTTTATGTAGAGACAGAGTCTCACTGAGTTGCTTAGCACCTTATCGTTGCTGAGGCTGGCTTTGAACTCGTGATTCTCCTGTCTCAGCCTCCCTAGGTGCTAGGATTACAGGCTTGTGCCACCATGCCCAGCTGCTTTGCGGTATTTTAACTTATTCTAGTTTCATCCCCAGGTAGGCAATGGCCTTGAAGAAAATAGTTTGTCCCATTATAGGTACCAGTACTGGAGAGAGCAGGATGGATGATGGATCTCGTTCACAAAGAATTATGGTGGTTTGTTTTGACCAATCTGGGTGCTCCTGAAGCACCAGCTCAAAGGGCTTGCCTTTCTGTGGTCTAATTGGAACTCTCCAGTGCTTCGGGTGACTACCTAAGAAGCATTTGTTGAAAACATTTACAGGCAAATAATTGTCAGATAATGTTTGGATTATTCTAAAACTTGGGAGGAAAGGCTGGGAAATGAGAGGCCTTTGAGAAGAAGGGCTTTGAAAAACTCTGACATATTCCTGGGAAAGTAGAAAGCCACAGGCATAACTAGGGCTAGGTACATGTTCAAAAAGGACCTGAGAATTCCTTAAGTCCTCATTTCCAGCTGAATTTCAGGCTTTGCACAGGCATGAAGTGAAGGATAAGGAAAAGTTATAAACTGCTCAACTGAGTATTGAAGGAATGCCCCCAATTAGATATAACCCATGAGAAGAGACTGGGAGATTTTGTTTTTTGGTCCCAGGCATTTAAGGAAATCAGTGTCTTATCACCAGCTGACCACTAAGCTAACAGAACAGATACTTCACAAAGAATAAAGAATACTTACTTCACAAAATGCATTCAGAAAAGCCACTAAACAAGCCTCAAGAAACAGTAGTAACACATTCTGGGGAGTGGGGAGAATCTGATTTCCAGGGTTGCCACTGTACAATATTCAGTGTGTTCCGTTTTCAATTAAAATTACAAGACAGGCAAAGAAGCAATAAGGTATGGCTTATGTACAGGGAAAAAATCAGCGGAAAGTAATCAATAGATACTGCTCCTGAAGAAGCCAAGATGTTGAACTTACTAGACAAAGACTTTAAATCAGCTATTTAAATATGTTCAGAGAGCTAAAGTAAACCCTGTCCAGAGAATTAATGGAAACCATAAAAATGATGTTTTACCAAATAGAGAATATCAATAAAAAGAAAGAAAAAAACGAAAGGAACCAAATAGAAGTCCTGGAATTGAAAAGTACAATAAATGAAAAAATGAAATTTTCGCCAGAGTTCAACCGCACATTTGAGCAGGCAAAAGAAAGTATCCATGAATTTTAAAATCAGTCAATTGAGATGACCAACCTAAAGAACAGAAAGAGAAAGAGAATATGAAGATGTATGAAAAGATTGTAAGAGTCCTGAAGTCCCAGGAGAGTTCAGAGAAAAGGGAGCAAAAAGAATATTTGAAGAAATAATGGCTGATGCCAAGCACAGTGGTGCACGCCTGTAATCCCAGCACTTAGGGAGGCGGAGGCAGGAGAATCGCGAGTTCAAAGCCAGCCTCAGCAATGGCGAGGCACTAAGCAACTCAGTGAGACCCTGTCTCTACATAAAACACAAAATAAGGCTGGGGATGTGGCTCAGTGGTCGAGTACCCCTGAGTTCAATCCCTGGGACAAAAGGAAGGGAGGGAGAGAGGAAGGAAGGCTGACAATACCCCAAACTTAATTAAAAATATCAATCCACCGTGCAAAAGCTCAACAAAATCCAAATAGAATAAGGTCAAAGAGATTCACACAAACATACATTATAGTCAAATTGTTATAAGCCCAAGACAAAGAATCTTGAAAACAAGACATAAAGGCTGGGCATGGCTTATACCTATAATCCCAGCTACTCAGGAGGCTGAGGCAGGATCATCCTCACAAGCTCAAAGTCAGCCTGTGCAACTTTTTTTTTTTTTGTACCAGAGATTTAACCCAGGGATGCTTAACTACTAAACCACATCTCCAGCCCATTTGGTATTTTATTTAGAGACAGAGTCTCACTGAATTGCTCAAGGCCTTGCTAAATTGCTGAGGCTAGCTTTGAACTCTTGATCCTCTTGCCTCAGCCTCTGGAACTGGTGGGATTACAGATGTGCACTACCGTGCCTGGCCAGCCTATACAACTTAATGAGACTTTATCTCAAAATTAAAAATTTAAAGGGCTGGGGATATAGCATAATGGTAGAGCACCCCTGTATTGGGGTGGGGGGAGAAAAGGATTAAAAATGTACAATCCTTTTTATTTTTTTACTTTTTTGCAATACTGGGATTTGAACCCAGGGCCTTGCACATGCTAGGCAAGCACTCTACCACTAAGCTACATCCCCAGCCCACAATGGATTATTAATAAGATCAATAGCTAGCTGGGTGTGGTGGTGCATGCCTGTAATCCCAGCACTTTGGGAGGCGGAGGCAGGAGAATCGTGAGTTCAAAGCCAGCCTCAGCAGCACGGGGGCACTTAGCAACTCAGTGAGACCCTGTCTCTACATAAAACACAAAATAGGGCTGGAGATGTAGCTCAGTGGTCGAGTGCCCCTGAGTTCAATCCCCAGTACCAAAAAACAAAACAAAACAAAACAGAATACAGTCTTCTCAAGTGCACACAAAACATTGTTCAGGATAGACCATGTGTTAGGACAGAAAAATAAGTCTCAATAAATTTCAAAAGACCAAAATCACACAAAATATTCTCTCTTACCACAACAAAATGAAACTAGAAACCAATAGCAAAAAGGAAATTTGGGGCGCTGGGTTGTGGCTCAATGTTAGAGCACTTGGCTAGCACATGAGACACACTGGGTTCAATCCTCAGCATCACATAAAAAATAAATAAATAAAATAAAGGTATTGTGTCCATCTACATCTAAAAAAATATTTTAAAAAAAGGAAATTTGGAGAGCTGAACACAAACTTCACAGAAGAAGATATACAATCCATCAACAGACATATGAAAAAATGTTCAACATCTCTAGCAATCAGAGAAATGCAAATCAAAACTACCCTAAGATTTCATCTCATGCCAGTCAGAATGGCAATTATCAAAAATACAAACAGCAATAAGTGTTGGCGAGG